>CAUYUJ010020576.1:30000-32232 GCA_963575745.1 Prorocentrum cordatum | reverse complement strand
TCCTCCTCCTCCTCCTCCTCCGCCTCCTCCGCCTCCTCCTCCTCCTCCTCGTCCTCCTCCTCCTCCTCCTCCTCCTCCTCCTGGATGCTGAAGACGAGCGCCGAATAGATGAGTCGGACCGGGTCGGAGCGCGTCGGATCGGACCGGGCCGCCCGGGATCGATGCCGAGTCGGATCGGGTTGGCATCGGCCCCAGGCCCCAGGCAGGAGTGACCTCTTGAGGGACTCCTCTCCTCCTGACTTTCCGAACACCCACCCCCTCGTAAGCTGGAAGGGGGGAAAGGTATAGGTGGAGGAGTAGGAGGGGAAGGAAAGTAGGAGGAGAGGAATGGAGGAGGAAGGAATTAGGAGGAGGAGGAGGAGGAGGAGGAGGAGGGGAGGCAGGAGGAGGGAGGAGGAAAGGAAAGGGAGTGAAGGAGGGAAAGGGAGGAGGAGGAGGAGGAGGAAAGGAGGAGGAGAAGAAGGAGGATGGGGACCACCTCTCCCTCCTGCTTCTGGTGGTGGCGGTGGCAAACGGGCCCATCAGCTCTGATGAGCCGTGGGGGAGGGGGGGGAGGCAGACACAAGAGCGTGCGAGGGGGGGGGGGGGGACCCGAGAGGGGGCCGACGGGGGAGGAACGGCTCGGAGTCGGCCAGCAAAACTGCGAGGCCCCGCGCCCCGGGGCAGCGGTTGGCAGCGCCAGGGCGCCGATGCCTCCCCCCGTGGGCGCCCGAATTATCTGGGGCAGCTCGGGCCCGGGGCGACTCGGGTTCGGATTCCCGAAAAACGCACCCGAGTTAGCCCTGACCCGAGGCACCCCTGATGATTCGGGGCTCTGGGCGCCCGAGTTCTCCGGGGTAGCTTGGGCCAGGGGTGACTCGGGTTCGGATTCCCGCAGAACGAGCCCGAGTTAGCCCTGACCCCGAGTTACCCCTGATGATTCGGGGCTCTGACCCCCCCGCTGGGGCCAGTGCAGTCGGCCCGTATCATAAGAATGCGCGAAAAGGATGCAAGAGCATTGGAAGCCCATGTCGACGCTTGTCGAGCGGGGCGCGGCCAACGAAAGTGGCCAAGGATGGACCGAGGAGGCAAGGATGCAAAGTTGCCCTTGGGAAGATTGCCCATCCTTGCTATGCGGGTTGACTGTACGCCTTGTCGTTGCCTCGATCGTCGTCTGCTTTGGAGGTCAGAACTCGGGTCTCCAGCGGCCGTTCAGGGCGTTCTGGCACCCCCGGAGCGATCTCGGCGTGGCGCGGCTACTGGAAAGCATCCTGAGGCTGGAAAACCGCCGAGAGCCCACGAGAGTCCGAAAAACTGGACCAGCCCCCTCTGTGCCAGCTCAGGAGGAGGGAGGAGGAGGAGGAGGAGGAGGAGGAGGAGGAGGAGGAGGAAGGAGAGGAGGAGGAGGAGGAGGAGGAGAGGAGGGAGGAGGAGGAGGAGGAGGAGGAGGAGGAGGGAGGAGGGAGGAGGGGAGGAGGCGGAGGAGAGGAGGAGGAGGGGGGAGGGGGAGGGGGGAGGGGAGGGGGAGGTAGGAGTAGGCAGGAGGAGGAGGAGGAGGAGGAGGAGGAGGAGGAGGAGGAGGAGGAGGAGGAGGAGGAGGGTCCCCGTGGGCCCGCACCACGGGCCACTCTGGCAAAGGGGCCACTCTGTGCGCGTGGCCGACGCCTCTTGGCGACCGGCTCCCCCGCGCCCAGCGGCGCCGCCGCGGGGTCGGGCGCCGGTGAGGCGGCGCGGCGGCTCATCCCTCCCTCTTGGGGGGCCGTCGGGGAACGATCTTGGGGGCCGTCTTGGGCGCCCTGGGGACGGGAAACAAAAGCATCCGAAATCCTACAAGAGCGCGAGAGAGACTTGTAGGATGCAGGCTTCTTGCGCCCGCCCCTGGGGATTCCTGGACGGACCAATAAGACCCCAGGAGAGCTTCAGGACTCTCTCCTCCTCCTCCTCCTCCTCCTCCTCCTCCTCCTCCTCCTCCAACCTTTTCCTCCTCCTCCTCCTCTTCCTCCTCTTCCTCCTCATCTTTCTCATCTTTCTCCTCTTCCTCCTCCTCCTCCTCCTCCCCTCCTCTCTCCCCCTCCTCCTCCTTGTCCTCCCCTCCTCCTCCACCTCCTCCTCCTCCTCCTCATGCCTTAACTCCTCCTCCACAATTACTCAATATGAATACTACTCTCCCTCTTCCCCTGATGACGGCTTGAAAGTATTAGCCCCCCCCCGCGTACCGTTTTTTTACACGCAGGATTCCCCGGAATTGGGTTT
>CAUYUJ010020576.1:17500-22500 GCA_963575745.1 Prorocentrum cordatum | reverse complement strand
TAGATGTGGATGTAGGTGTAGGTGTAGATGTAGATGTAGATGTAGATGTAGTAGATGTTAATATAGCTGTCGGTTTAGATGTAGATGTTGCTTTCCTAGATGCTCCAACTCCTAGGTAGGGTCGCACTGGGATAATCTTTATTTTTTTATTCGAAATCTACGCACTCAGTTGCCCCTCGGGCTACAACAACAACGGTTCCCGCATGATGCTTCCTCGCAATGATGTATTCCGACATCTCGCTCTCGCGCGGGACTTTCTCACAATGTATGCAGGCATCCCGCTCTCGCGTGGGACGTTTTCCCACTTGATTCAGACGCTGCGCCTCGACACTCAGGAATCACGTTTTCGCTTTGGCTTTCCCCACGGTTTACTTGGAAATCGCGCTATCGGTTGAGACTTCCTCGCGATTCATGTGGGACTCACGCTTCAGCAGCCCGCCTGCTCGACCTGGCCAACCGCCTGGGCCCGCCTTCCCGACCCGCCCGCTAGGGTCTGCCCGCCCGATCGCGTGCGCAATGCAAAAACGAACAGAGAATGACAATTGTAAGTTCAAAAGCTGAGTGGTGAAAACCAATTGTTTCATCGGTGCTGTGAAGGCCTCGAGATGATATGTCGCACTGTGAGGCAACATGTTTCTTCTTGCGCGCGCGTGCGTACGCGCGCGTACGTGCGGGCGCGCGCGCTATCCCGTGCGCAAAACAAAACCAAATAGGGAACTGCCAAGTTCATCTCCAAGACTGAATGGTGAAAACCGAGCGAGGGTGGTGGGGGGGGCTCGCGCGACGAACTGGGCCTGATCGTGGCGATTATCCATTGGTTTGGCTATACGATGTTATACGCGTGAACGGTCAAACCGCATCGCTCAAGGAACCGATGGGGCTTGCGCGAGCAACTTGACCTATAACCGTTGCCACTTTTACACGTGGGGCCAGACGTGAACATGGCGCCACGTCGCACAAGGAACCGAGGGCCTCGCGCAAGGAGCTGGGCCTTCACGTGACCACTTGTACGTACGGTTGCACACAGGAGCCTCCGACCGCGCGCAGCAAGGAACGGGCCACACAAACCCGCGGCACATAATCCTTCGCACCGGCGCAGGGAACCTAGCCCCTGTTCGGGGTCCCGTTCCTTCGATCCTCCGCCCCGTCCGGCGAATCGACTCTGCGCGCGCCATGACCCAAGGAACGCCGAATGCAGGCAGGCCCAGGGGACCACCAAGCCCCCTGCCGAACCCGAGCTGGATCGTGTGGCACCGCCGTGACTGTATACGTCCCCCTGTCTTGGAAAGAAAAGCGTTTGCACCAATCGTGGGCCCAGACAAGGAGCCGAACTCTATACACCGACGCAGTTTCCAGCCGAACAGAAATTCGCACATGATAGGAGATCCTGGTGTATACGGGATCCTGGTGTATACAATTTTCGTTGTTTCCCCGGGGAAACGGAAAAAAGTACACACCAAACCACCCCAACATCGTCCCCGACCCTCGGAAAGTCCTGGGATTGAAAAACAGCCCGCCACTGGTACAGTCGACCCGTATCATAAGGACGCTCGATAAGGATGCAAGGGCCTTGGACGCCCATCTCGAAGCTTCACCAGCGGGGCGCGGCCAACGAAAGCGGTCAAGGATGGGCCGCGGAGGCACAAGGATGCAAGGGTACACGTCGTTCATTTCTAATCGTGCTCATTTCTATGTGTGCTCGTTTCTAATTGTTCCTGGCCCCCTAGTGGCCAGGAAGAGGCCCAGGACAGAACAATTAGAAATGAAAGGATCTTGGCCCCCCCAAGATCGAAGAACTTTCGAACACTTAGAAATGAACAATGTGTACCCTTGGGAAGGTTGCCCATCCTCACTATGCGGGTTGACTGTAATGTATGTGCTCCAGGTTCCGACCAGACTCGGCCGGACCGCTGTAAGTGTATCCCTTGGTGCCCTGCGATTCTTGCGCCCGTGCTGGGCCCCTGCGAACACTTGCCCTCGAAGACGAGGCCAGGACGAGGACAAATTCGGGCGAGGACAAATTTGGAATCTCTGAGATCCGGCGAGGATAAATCGAGGATACATCGACATCGCTCGGGAACGCCCTGGAACGGACTTGTCCTCGTCCTAGCCCCGTCGGTCCCGCCCGCACTCATCGGTGGGAAGAAGTGGGCAGAAACACAAAACCAGGAAGGCGATGAAAGCAGATTGGGCCTCCGCCCGCCCCCGTCTAAAAGAGGAGGGAAAAGCAGGAGGAGGAGGAGGAGGAGGAGGAGGAGGAGTAGAAGAAGAGGAGGAGGAGGAGGAGGAAGAGGAGGAGGAGGAGGAGAAGGAGGCGCCTAAAGTAGATCGGAACCCGGGAACCCCAGCATTGGGAGACCAGCAGATACCGCGACCGCTGCTCCCTGGACCCTGGACCTCTCCAGGTGTGCTTCCTGACCAGGACTTCGAAGCGAATCCGGCCGTGGCGACGAGGGCCACCCAGGAGGCCCCCAAAAGGAGGAAAACGGGCGAACGGTAGCGGTATGGGTACCTTTCTGGCGAAGACGAGGCGAAAAGGTAGGAGCATCCGTGCCTCTCCCTCATCTGAAGACACGCCTACTTTCAGCGGCCGATGGCTCATGCATGCCGGTCTGCTGGGCCCGCCGGCGGGGCCGGCCGCGTCACACGCTCGGGGCATGACCCGTCCCCCTGGGCGGCTCGCTTCTTCCGCCCCTGCTTTCGGCCGCGTCCTCTGCTTTTCCCTCCCTCCCCCCGTCCTGCACGGAGGCACAATATTCGCTTCAACGGTACCCCCGTTTAGGTAGCCCTTCGCCAGCGCAGTGACCCTGCCTAGCCGCTGACGCAAATCCAGACATGCGACGTCCTGATTTTTTCAGGACGGCGTCCCTGGAAGTCCAGACCCTTTCCCCAGGGCCGGTTTTTCATCCTGAATCTTTTTTTGACGGTCCCGGAGGCCGGCGAGGGCCCCCAGGGGTCGAAAATTGTGAAAAACCGCCCGTCCTGATTTTTTACGACGCGATCCTGTCTGGGAACATGTATGCCGGCTTGCATTCCTATCCGCAGAGGCCCGCGCGCCCCCCTGGGCCTGGTAGTGCGGGAAGCCGCCCGGGGCGGCCTCGCTCAGCACGCTGTTGCCCCCCGATCCAGCCTCGCCGCCGCGCGCTCTCCCACAGCAGGAGCTCGACCACTGGGTCCTCCTCCTCCTCCTCCTCCTCCTCCTCCTCTTCCTCCTCCAACTCCTCCTCCTCCCCCTCTTCCTCCTCCTCCTCCTCCTTCTCCTCCTCATCCTCCCTCATCCTCCTCATCCTCATCCCTCCTCCTCCTTCCTCCTCCTCCTCCTCCTCCTCCTCCTCCTCCTCCTCCTCTTTGTCGTCCTCCTCGTCTTCCTCCTCCTCCTCGTCCTCCTCCTCCGTCTCCTCCTCGTCCTCCTCCTCCACCTCCACAGCGCCTACAGCGGCCACAAGAAACGTATCACAAGAGACCCAACCACGAGACCCCAGGACGTCCACTAATTTTTGGTGTGGGAGCTTCGCGCTTCCCACAGCAAAACCATCGAAACCCAAGAAACCCAGGGCACCCTGGAGGCAAGCAGGGTGCTTCTTGGCATACGTTTCCACTGCATCTCTCTCTTGTTTCTCTTTTTTGTTTCTCTTTTCTCTCTCTCTCTCTCTCGATCCCCTATGACTGCAATGAGAAACGCGAAGAAAGCCCAGACCCCCTCGCGTCGTGAACAACACACTTTCAAGTCGCTCGCGCGGCAGAGGCAATGCGCTCGCGCGAAGAGCAACACGGGGCTACGGAGTCGCGAATGGGCCCGCGTGCAAGAGAGGAGAGAGGAGCCAGAAAGACAACCATCGGGTTGGGAGGCTGGGATTGGGAGGATACGGGGCACGACCGTGCAAAAAAGCACACTCGACACACACGATAACAAGGATGATGTGGTCGTCTCTCCCAGCCCCATCCTCCCAACCCGATCATTGCCCTCCTGAAGGAGGAGAGAGGGCGGCCGCAAAGGGGGGACAGGAGCGCGGGGGCACTCTCACGCAGCGGGGCCGCGGGGAGCGCGCGGGGACGGCCGTCGTGAAAGAGCACGGAGGACACGTTTTTTCCAGCTATCTTCGGCCCCTCTGGGCCCTTGCCAGGCCTCGGGGCCGTCAAGAACGACTCAGAATGAAACGCCGGTCCAGGGGGATGGGTCGAGACTTCTGGGGGTCGACGCTGTGGACAGTTCATATTCGGCGGCGAGCGAGAGGGGGAAGTGAGAAGGAGAAGGCCTTCTCAGAAGGTTCGCAAGTCCCCTGGCCCTCTGAGAAGCTTTCTAGGCCTTCCCCGAAGACACAGACAACTTCCCAGAAGGCGCGAGGACTCCTGAGAAGTCCCGCAGCCTCTTGAGAAGGCCTTCTCCTTCTCGCTTTCCCCCCCTCGCTCGCCGCTGACTTCTGGGGGTCGATGCCGTGGACAGCTCCTATCATCGGACGTGTGGGATTAGGTCGGGCATGTCCTCCTACAGGGGGATCTTGAACGAACAATTAAGAAATAGTCAGAACAAATACTCCAAAATGATCAAAAATAGTCAACAAATCCTCCCCAGACTATATCTGGGTTACTTTTACATATTCCTCCTGTAGAGGGACAAGCCCGACATAATAAGTCTGGGATGGGATGCACAAAGACATACTGGTACTATATGTTCTCCTTGGAGGCGCGCGTCCGACCCAAACATATAGTATACAGTATACCCATATTGTAGTATATCGTTTCCCGAGCGGTGCGGCCAGAATGCGCCCGCCACGACGAGTATGCTCTAAGATTTTTCGGTGCGCGCGTCGCCCCTGGGGGGGCGACGCACATAGAGTAGAAGTATGTTGGGGTGACGCCGATGGGAGCACGGCGCAGCCTCTGGGCGCCCCGGGGAGAGGCGCCACAGGCCACCGCCGAGCGAGAAGGGGCACGAGCAAGTCCACCGGCCACGGCGGGCCTCGGCCACAGGCAAGTCCACCGGCCTGGAGCTAAGCTTC
>CAUYUJ010020576.1:5000-12500 GCA_963575745.1 Prorocentrum cordatum | reverse complement strand
CTGGGACCTTCGGTGGAGCTCCCTATGGGGCCACGAAGCGCTGTACTGGATGTGCGGGACGCATGCGGACGGTAGCACTGGGACCTTCGGTGGGGCTCCCAATGGGGCCACGAAGCGCTGTACTGGGTGGGTGAAACGCAGGGAGGAGGGGAAGGAGGGCCACGAAACGCTGTAATGGGTGTGCGGGACGCATGCGGACGGTAGCACTGGGACCTTCGGTGGGGCTCCCGATGGGGCCACGAAGCGCTATACTGGGTGTGCGGGACGCATGCGGACGGTAGCACTAAGATCTTCGGTGGGGCTCCCTATGGGGCCACGAAGCGCTGTACTGGGTGGGTGAAGCGCAGGGAGGAGGGGGAGGAGGGCCACGAAACGCTGCACTGGGTGTGCGGGACGCATGCGGACGGTAGCACTGGGACCTTCGGTGGAGCTCCTTTGGGGCCACGAAGCGCTGTACTGGGTGTGCGGGACGCATGCGGACGGTAGCACTGGGACCTTCGGTGGGGCTTCCTATGGGGCCACGAAGCGCTGTACTGGGTGGGTGAAACGCAAGGAGGAGGGGGAGGAGGGCCACGAAGCGCTGTACTGGGTGTGCAGGACGCATACGGACGGTAGCACTGGGACCTTCGGTGGGGCTCCCTATGGGGCCACGAAGCGCTGTACTGGGTGGGTGAAACGCAGGGAGGAGGGGGAGGAGGGCAACGAAACGCTGCACTGGGTGTGCGGGACGCATGCGGACGGTAGCACTGGGACCTTCGGTGGAGCCCCCTATGGGGCCACGAAACGCTGTACCGGGCGTGCGGGACGCATGCGGACGGTGGAGAGGAGGAGGGGGCAGAGGAGGGGAGAACGCGGGGACCGTCTCTTCAAAACGAGGACCCAACACCGCAGGACGGTTGGGAATCAGATCGCCAGAGATCTGCGCAGCAGGCGCCCTCCGATTTCCCGCCACGACAATCGGTGCAGGTATGCAGTAGACACACACACAATCCGAATGTTTCTTTGGTCGGCGCAACGAGCGCTGATCTGTCGAAGGAGGAGAGCAGGGATCAACCGCGAGGCTCCACTGGTGCTGCCACGAATGTGTTGCTGCTTGCCGGCCTGGGCGGACACATCATTTCCCCCTGGACAGGCAGACGCTAGCAAAATTAACTACCCGTGACAATTATTGCCCGGGCGAGCGGTCGAGGGGAAGCAGGAGGAATGCAACCCACGAATCGGGGAACTAATTCAACCATGCCTCAAACATCGGCAATAGCCATGGACTCGGACAGGACCAAAGAAAGTCAGTGAGGCGCCAGAAGCAAGGGGAGGCGAGGGGAGGAAGGGGGGAGGATGAGGATCGACGCGCCGTAAGCCGATACGCAGAGATATCGGCCATCGCGCCAGGTCCGCGCTAAGGACAGTCACCTTACTGGTCGAATGCCTTCAACGCCTCCTGCTCGGCAAAAAACTGATTTCGAAACGCAGGGTCATCGGTCGCTGCACCACGCCGCGCGACAGATCGCAACCATGCGAATAGCTGGGGAGGTAGAGCAGAGGGGGGAGGGGACAAGGAGGGTGAGGGAAAGAAGGCGCCCCGCCAACTCCGCTGCGGCGACAACTGTCAATGCCATGGCACGGCGGCGCGGAACGACGAGTCGCACCGTCCAGGCTGTTCCGCGAGCCTCATGAGAAAAAAACACATGGCTGTCGCAACGTTGACATGCTGAGTGCAACCCTGCGGGCTGAAACCTGCAAGTTCAGGATGGGGGAAGGGAGTGCTCAAGAGTGAGAGGGTTCGGTGGCAACTCATGGGAGGCTCCCATCCCATCTTGTTGGCTCTTGCGGGTCGACGCGAATCGACGCTAAATCGACGCTAAGTCGACGCTAAGCGATGCTGAATCGGCGCTACCTCATCCATTATCAGTCGCTAGTCGAAGCCAGTGCACCCCACAGACGGAACTGCGAGGGCACACAGGACTCCCGTGATTTGCTGCCGAAGGCGGGGAAGGGGACGGGAACGCTTTTGTTCTCCCCCCCCTCCGCCGTCCGCCGCGCGCGCCCCGGGAAGGAAACGGGCAATAGCGACGGGCGGGGAAGACACTGGAAGTCTCCGGGGCACGACCGTGGCCCTCGGAAGCGGGACTGCGACGCTGGCGGCGGCGGGGGTCGCGTCAGGAGCACGGACTGGCCACTGCCTGCAGGGAGGAAAAGATCACACGAGCTCCTCGAGTGCGCTTTGTGCAGTGCTTTCTTTCCCTGGGAAGGGGGTGCCGGGGCACTCCTCCTCGCGCACAGCTCGGACACGTCCCTGAGGGGGCACAGAGTGCCTCTCCAGTCTCCAGCATGTGCTCAGGACCTGCCGCGGCTGCCCCCTGCCGGAGGAGCTCGACGCTCCCTCCTCCTCCTCCTCCTTCTCGTCGTCGTCGTCCTCCTCCTCCTCCCTCCTCTTCCTCCTCCTCCTCCTCCTCCTCCTCCTCGTCGTCCTCCTCCTCCTCGTCCTCCTCCTCGTCTTCCTCCTTGTCCTCCTCCTCCTCCTCGTCCCCCTCCTCCTCGGTCTCCTCCTCCTCCTCTTTACCCCTCCCTGCCTCCGCAGACCCCTGACACACTCTCGCGCCTGCGGCGCGAGGCTCCGCGCATGCCACGGGGCAGGTGGCGGCTTTCGCACAGCGGCGTGCCGGCGCACTGGTGGCCACAGCGAGGCCTCCGCCGCGGGCAGCGGCCGAGGCGTACGGCTCCCGTCTCTGGGCGTCGCCCGCAGGAGCAGGAGAGCATGCGCTGACCTCGCGCAGAGACAATCGCGCCTGGGGATCAGACGAATACGTGCGGGCATGCATATTAGGGCGGACTTCACAAACGAGTGCTGCGCCCACGGAGAACGCCGCACAGCATCTCCCTGATTAGAAACGCCCGTGCTGCGGCCGAGTCCCAAACTGGCATTCGGTAGCGTAAAGGACGTGTTCGCTCGACCCCTTGCTTATCTGAACAACAAGGGTGATGCTGCAGGGGGGCTCGAGGCTCAAATCGACCCCCTCGTGTTCCCCGCTACCGAACCCAAACTAAAATGAGACTTACGAAAACTGCAAGCTGTCGCAAGCTGCCCAGAAGACTCTTCCCAGCTCCACCACCCCACTCGCCTTCCCCGCCTCCTTTACCTTCACTTCCTCTAGGGAGCTCCAGCCGCAAGACTCCCAGCCATGAGACTTCGAACGACTGCTGCATCACAAACTCCCCTTCCTGACGACGTGAAGCCGACATCTTGGAGCAGAGCGGGTGAGCATACTCTGCAGACGCGTCCAGGCTCCTCCAGCGAGCAGAAGCAGCGTTCATCGCAGGTTTCCGCTCGCGACTGACCTGGGGGGAGTGAGACCCACCTGACCGGCAACAAAGTATGGTACAAGGGGTAAAACATTGTACAAGGGTAAAACGACGAACAAGTAAGCACCGTGGCTTGCCGAAGGCCTCTCCAGGCTGCGCCCGCGCACCTCGGCACAACGTTTCGGTCGGGCCTGTCCCCCTGCAAGGGGATTTTGGACGAAAAATTACACATACCCCCAAACTACTCCAAAAATGCACAGAAATAGTCAACAAAAATGGTCCCCGCAATTGTTTGGGGGGATTATTTTTGACTACTCCTCCTGGAAAGGGACGGGCCCGACTTAACACAACGTTTGAGTCTACCGAGGGGAGCTGCAGGCGGCCTCCTCGCTCCCCCACACACTGGCGCACGAGAAGGCCCCGCCCCTGCCACAAGGCTCCATCCGGGCCGAACCCCAACGGCGCTGCTCGTTTTCGCTTCGGTTTCGTTCTCCCTCGTTTTGTCCTCCATCCGCCCCTGCCGCAGAACGAGGTCGAACCGAAGACGGCCCACGACATCGCCGAAAACACCGTTGAGGTCCAGCCACAAGGCACCACAAAGCAAGCGCCGTGACTCGACCTCCGGAAGTGGTTGGAGACGGGGCCTGCCGCCCCGCGCTCGCGCCCGGCCCTCCGGGCCAGGAGCGCCGCGCCTGCCGGGCGAGGTCCCGCACTCGCGACCAGACAGAGGGCCCAGCAGCATGCCGTTGCCGCTGGTGACTCCTCCGCTCAGGGTGAGGAGCGAGGCACAAAGCAACGCCTGGCCCTGGACGATGACGACCTGCTCGTCGTCTGAGACGGGACCTGCTGCCCCGCGCTCGCGCCAGGCCCTCCGGGCCGGGAGCGCCGCGCCTGCCGGGCGGGGTTCCGCACTCGCGACCAGACAGAGGGCCCAGCAGCATGCCGTTGCCGCTGGGGACTCCTCCGCTCAGGGTGAGGGGCGAGGCACAAAGCAACGCATGACCCTGGACGATGACGACCTGCTCGTCGTCTGAAGCCGGAGACGGGCCAGACAGCCCAAGCGGCCCCATCTGAGATGGGGTCCATCGACCTCCTCGTCGTCTGAAACAAGCCAGGCGGCCCAAGCGGCCCCATCTGCGATGGGGTCCAGCCAGCCGGGCGTCGGCTCAGGGACAGCCCCGTGAGAAGGGGAAAGGTGGGAGAGCAAGGAGGGGAGAGCAGCAGGACGCGAGGGAGCCTGAATTCGCCGGCCCAACGGGCCAGAGGCGTGCTAAGATCTCCGGTAACTTGTTAACAATATTTCTAGTTCGCGCGCGCGGAGCGGCCCCTGGGGCCCCCGGACGAAAAGTACCCCGGCAAGGTCCCGAGAGAAGCCCGGGAGAAGCCACCAGACCACTCCAGGGGAGGGTATTTTTCGACACCCCTCACGAGGATCGTGGCCTCCGAGGGGGGAGCCGCAATCGACTACCCCCAAGAGCCCCCCAAGAGGCCCTGGGGGCCTCCAAAACGCCGCCAAGGAGCCCCAAGAGACTCCCAAGAGGTCCCCAAGAGGCCCCCAAGAGGCCCTAAAGAGGGCTCCAGGGCCGGCGGCATGAGCGAAGCGATTAAATAACATCCAGGGCTGCACGCTGAACCGCGGCCCCAGCTCAAGGTCCGCTGCAAAGTGCGAAAACGATGACAAGTTCTCTATGAACAGACTGTGGATGCAAGCACGTTTGTGCTGCTCTGTCCTCTGCTACTGGTCGGGGGCAAAGCGGCGAAGCAAGGCAGGTGGCCCCACCCTCAGAAGGCCGTTTCCCATCCATCCCTACGGGAAAACTCACCCGAGCACGCAGCCGAGGGCCCCCAGGCCACTCCCAGTCACCACTCTGCGCTGCCACAGGGCGGAAGACTTCATTTGGAAGCTGATGCCGTCCGCCCGCTTCGCGCGGCCGATGCTGACGGTCGCCGTCCGGCGCGCGCGCCGCTTGTCAATCAGAGGTACGAACCGCCGGGCCTGCTCGTCAGCGAACGCCTCGATCTCGGCCAATGCGGTGTCCTCCTCCTCCTGAGTATCGTTTAACCGATCCCCATCCCCAGCGGCGTGGCCTGGGCCCCACTGGCCGATTTACCCCCCTAGATGGGGATATAGGTCGTTGTCTTCGGGTTTCGAGGGGTGTATCCCCAACTGGGGTAGTAATTTGGTGGGGGTCTCGAAGGGGATGGGGATGGGGATCGGATGAACGATACTGATCCTCCTGCTCCTGCTGCGCACCTGGGGCCCCACTGGCGTCGCCCAACGCAGCCGCTGCTGCCCTGTCTGGCACGTCGTCCTGCCAGACAGCCGCAGCTCCCAGCCGGCCTCTGCCCACGGCGGGAGGGCCCAGCCTCGCGCCGCTGTCGGCGCCCTGGCCGCCCGGCGGCGCCTCGACGAGATCCTCTGCTGGGTCGGCGGGGCCGAAGCACTCTGGAGCCGTGTCGAAGGAGACGACCTTTCGCTTTGCTCCTCCAGGAGGCGCTGGGCACGACCGCCAAACCCGTCCTCCTTGCGGATGCCCGCCGGGGCCCGCCCGCGACGCACCTGCACGCGCGGCCGTGGGCGGACATGCGGCGGCTGCGACTGCGGCGGCGCCGTGCATCCTCCGGTACTTCGGCGTGCGGGTCGGCCTCACTCTTCCAGCTGCAGCTCTAAAAACTTATGCCCGAACGGCTGGCGGCAACCTGGCTCAAAATGGCTCGGACACGCGATCAGAGATCTTGCCACAACAAGGACTGCCTACCAGACCACACCCACCCAACCCGAGGATCCGAATTTCGGGTTGCGGGGGGGGCGGATTCCATATGTGTTTGCTCAATGTTCCTCCTCCGCCTCCCCCTCCTCCTCCTCCTCCTTTCTCATCCTCCTTTTCTTTTCCGTATGAATAACTCCTCCCTGTCGCAACCCGAAGCCAGTCGGAAGGGCGGGCCAGGCGTTTCGCCTGAGGCGTCCTGACGTTTGTTGATCCTGGAGCTCGAGATATACAACAATTTCATTGGAAATGGAGAGCAAATTGTTCACGCTTCGCGTATCCCCACCAGCCCATCTCAAAACAGCAAGTCTTGCGAAGCATGCCGACAGTCGTGTTTTTCAGGCGTGTTTCCGCCTGCCCCCGCATATCTCCCCTGTTCCTCCTTCCTCCCGCCTCCTTGTACATCCTCCTTGTGGTGGGAGCGGGAGAAGGACGAGGCGGAGGAGGAGGGAGAGAAAGCGGTGGGAGGCAAGAGGGATTTAGCGGAGACGACGACCACAGCGATGATCCTAACAACGACGACGCACCCGACGACGACGACGATATCGACCGCGACGACGACGACGACCACAACCGCGACGACGACGACGACGACGACGTCGACGACGACGACGACGAAGGCGGCGGCGCGACGACGACGACGACGACGACGACGACGACGACGACGACGACGACGACGACGACGACTGGTGGGAGTCGTTGGGGCCCCTCGTGGGGTGAGTCGTTCGGCCCCATCGTCCTTGTGTGAGTCCTTCGGGCCCCTCTTCCTGGTGTGAGTCGTTCGGGCTCCTCGTGGTGTGAGTCGTTCGGGCCCCTGGTCCTGGTGCGAGCCGTTCGGGCTCCTCGTGGTTTGAGTCGTTCGGGCCTCTCGTCCTGGTGTGAGTCGTTCGGGCCCTTCTTCCTGGTGTGAGTCGTTCGGGCTCTTCGTGGTGTGAGTCGTTCGGGCTCTTCGTCCTGGTGTGAGTCGTTCGGGCTTCTCGTGGTGTGAGTTGTTCGGGCCCCTCGTCCTGGTGTGAGTCGTTCGGGCCCCTCCTCCTGGTGTGACTCGTTCGGGCTCCTCGTGGTGTGAGTCGTTCGGGGCCCTCGTCGTGGTGTGAGTCGTTCGGGCTCCTCGTGGTGTGAGTCGTTCGGGCGCCTCGTCCTGGTGTGAGTCGTTCGGGCCCCTCCTCCTGGTGTGAGTCGTTCGGGCTCTTCGTGGCGTGAGTCGTTCGGGCCCCTCGTCCTGGTGTGAGTCTAGTAGTAGTAGTAGTAGTAGTAGTAGTAGTAGTAGTAGTAGTAGTAGTAGTAGTAGTAGTAGTAGTCTTGGGCTCTCTTTTGAGCCTCTTGGGAGCGTCCGGGGGCCCTCTTGGGCGCCTCTTGGAGCGTCTTGGGGGCCTGTTGGGGCCATCTTTGGGGCGATCGATCACAGATGGGGCGAGCATTTTTGTCAGTA
>CAUYUJ010020575.1:95208-154190 GCA_963575745.1 Prorocentrum cordatum | reverse complement strand
CTTCCTTACGCACTTTGTAGGGCCGCACGCGTCGTAAACGGCGCCCCTGCAAGCGTCTCCTCTGAGGTTTCTAGCGTCCCGCGCATCGTTTCCGTCGGCAGAGGTTCCCGTGCAGCATTACGCGCTTGGCTTCGCTATCCGGGTTTTGGACGCTTACAAATCGCTGGAAACTTAAGAGTAATTCTCGGATAGCTCCTTGAGAGCAGAGGGTTTCAGATAAGAAGCCGGCTGTGGGTGGTGAGGAGGACACGCCCGCGCACGCTCGCTGGTCCCCGCAGTAACTTGCCGGATTTGCAGCGTGTCCGGGAGCGTGGCTTCCAGCGTTTGCCAATACGCATGGCTCGATTGTGCGCGAAGCGTTTCGGCAGCTTTGGCAGTTCTTCCAGGGTCCTGGGCAGATCTTGCTACCTTGTAGAGCTCTTCGGCATCGATGAGCTAGAGGAATTCCGGCGCAGGGTGGAGCTAGTTGGTCGACCCGGCCAGAAAGGACAAAGTATTAACTTTTGGGTGGTTTTACAATTTTTTGAAATATTTGACAATTTATTTTGAGAAAACAGATTTTTCGCACCTGTAAACGACTATGATGGCCTAGTATGAGCTCTGTAAGCGCACTTAAACTATCAAAACACTTGGCGGAACCATCTTCATGTCGACACGAAAAATATCAATTTTCTCTTTTTAGGGAAATGCTTCCAGAAGCTCTCTTTCGACTCCGAGCACTCTTACGCGTGAAAGGAGCTCTACGAGGTTCCCGGCGGTGACCAGGTTGACGGTTCACCGCCGGCGCCAGTTGCGCGCTTTGCAGGGCCCCACGCATTGTAAATGGCGCCCCTGCAAGCGTCGCTATCTGGGTTTTGGACGCTCACAAGTGTCTCGTAGAGCTTTGAGGGCAGAAGAGCTAGAGGACGGCGACAGGGTGGAGCTAGTTGGCGAAATATCGAAACGGAACGCGATCATACCTGTTGCGGCCTGGCTCAGCCGATTTTGCAGTTCTAACAATTGGTTTTGGCTGTTATGTGCGCAGAGCAAAGCTTGGCATTACAGAACTTGGGACGGTTTTGCTTTGATTTGAAAGATATCTGAGACTTCATTTTGAGAATCGATATTATTCTCATGTGTAGTAGATGTGCCGCGTCTGCCGAATATATTCTCAGGCAATATTATTGTCAAACGACTGCTGGAACCAACTGCGTTCCGAGTCATCTTGGCATGCATTCACGGTTTTCTATACTTAACTCGAATTCTGAAAGTAATAGAGCTGATATTTACAGGAACCGATTCAGAATCATCAGACGCGTTCAGCTGTTGCATCCAGATGCCTGAACTCGGTCTTCTACTTCAGCTAGGTCCGCAAACGTCATCTTCACCAGTAATGCCGGTTTTCTGTACTGAACTCAAGATTGAGAGGCGCTGCAGAGCTGATACGCACATTGAGTACACCAGGTGCTTGCGTCTGTTGCATCGAGAGGCCTGAACTCGTCCTGCTAGTCGAGCTAAGTCCACAACACTATTTGTATTTCTCAAGTTCTCTTTAGAGGCGGTATTCTGCACGAAACTCTAGCTGTAGCACAGCTACAGAGGTGTTACGTACAGAATTCGATACAGAATCATCAAGGGCGTTTGACTGAAGCATCTAGAGCTCTAAACAGATTCTGCTTCTCGAGCTAAGCCGCAAAACTATTTGTATGCGATCGATTTCCTTTCGAGTTTTTTGCCACTCGCCTAAGCTTGCTTCACGTCTTCCGAGGAGCTGGGCAAGAAAAGAGCTCTACGAGGTTTTCGGCGGTAACCAGGTTGACGGTTTACCGCCGGCGCCAAGTTCCGGGGAGCTGGAGAGCTAGTTGGCAAGAAAAATCTCGACGGACCTTTTGCTGACTTTTGGTCGATTCAAAATTTTGTTCTCGAAATTTGACCATTCGTTAGAGCTCTAGTATGTTTTCCATGATTTTCGATTTTATTTCCGCTCACCATCTCGATCTCAGCTCGATCGGGTAACTTTAAAGGCCAAAAAGCAGGCAGGCGGGATCGGCTGTTTCGAGTCATCTTGATACGCGCTGTCAGTATTTTCTTAACTCGAGCCGTAGGGCAGCTACAGAGCTGGTAAGCACGCCTATCGCATTTAGAATTATCAGGCGTGTTGGCTTGTTGAATCCAGAGGTCTGAACTCGGTCTGCTAGCTGAGCTAGGTTCGCAAACCTATTATTCGCGCCGTCTTGACAGACGCTCTCGATTTTCTATACTTAACTCGAGCTGTAGGGCAGCTACAGAGCTGGTAAGCACACTTATCGCATTCAGAATTATCAGGCACGTTCGCCTGTTGAATCCAGAGGTCTGAACTCGACCTGCTAGCCGAGCTAGGTCCGCAAATTATTCGTATTATTCGAGTCGTCTTGACAGACCCTCTCGGTTTTCTGTACTTCACTCGAGCTGTAGGGCAGCTACAGGGCTCATTGTCACAGACATCGATGTGGAATGATCAGTCGCGTTCGTCTATTGAATCGAGAGCTGCCTGAACTCGGCCTGCTGCCCTGCCTGAGATGTGCTCTCAATTTTCTGCACTGAACTCGTGCTGGGGAGGGCTACAGTTCTGCGGGTCACAGATATCGATTTGCACACATCAGGCGCGTCTGTTGGTCGATTCCAGAGCTCGGTCTGCTGCTCGAACTAGGTCCGCGAAACCATTCTATTGTTCGAGTCGATACTGTAGGTTTTCTGCACTTAACTCGGGCTGTAGAGGAGCTGCAGGGCTGGGAATCACATGAGTGGATTCGCAGACATCAGACGCGCCCGCCTGTCGCATTCAGAGGTCTGAACTCGGTTCGATACTCGAACTGGGTTGCGAAACTGTTTGTTTTTTCGTTAGAGTCATCTTGAGAGGTCTGAAATCGCTTGGGCTGAAAAACTAGTCGTTCTTTGGAGTTTTTTTTCCACTATATATTGTCAGGAAGCTCTACGAGTCCCCCGGCGGTAAGAAAGGTTGACGGTTTACCGCCGGCGCCCAGTAATTCCGGGGAGCTGGAGAGCTAGTTGGCAAGAAAAATCTCGACGGAACTTTTGCTGACTTTTGGTCGGTTGAAAATTTTGTTCTCGAAATTTGAACATTCGTTGGAGCTCTAGTATTTTTTCCCATGATATTCGATCTTATTCCCGCTCGCCATCTTGATCTTAGCTCGATCGGGTAACTTTGAAGGCCAAAAAGCAGGCAGGCGGGAACGACCGTTTCGAGTCATCTTGATACGCGCTGTCGGTTTTCTCAAGATAACTCGAGCTTCAGGACAACTACAGAGCTGGTCACCACAGCTAATGCATTCAGAATGATCAGGCGCGTTCGCCTGTTGAATCCAGAGGTCTGAACTCGGTCTGCTAGCCGAGCTAGGGTCGCACACCTATTCGTATTATTCGAGTCATTGTAGCAGACGCTCTCGGTATTTCGTACTTAACTCGGTTTCTAGGGCAGCCACAGAGCTGATACTCACAGAAATCGATTGAGAATTAGCAGGCGCGTTCGCCTGTTGAATCAAGAGCTCTGAACTCGGCCTGATCCCCGAGCTAGGTTCGCGAACCTATTGGTGTTGTTCGAGTCATCTTGAGAAGAGCTCTCGGTTTTCTGTACTTAAATCGTGCTGGGGGAGGCTACAGTGCTGATGGTCACAGGAATCGATTTCGAGACATCAGGCGCGTCCGTTCGTCGAACCGAGAGCTCGGAACTCGGTCTGCTGCTCGAACGAGATCCGCGAAACTGTTGTATTATTCGAGTCATCCTGAGAGGTGCTCTCGGTTTTCTGCACTTAACTCAGGCTGTATGGGGGGCTGCAGAGCTGGTAATCACAGGAATCGATCCGCAGACATCAGACGCGTCCGCCTGTCGCATTCAGAGGTCTGAACTCGGTTTCATACTCGAGCTCGATTGGAAAACTGGTTGTTTGTTTTGTTAGAGTCATCATGAGAGGTCTATAATCGCTTGGGCTGAATAACTAGTCGTTCTCTAAAATTCTTTTCCACATTATATATTGTCAGGAAGCTCTACGAGTCCCCCGGCGGTAAGAAAGGGTGACGGTTTACCGCCGGCGCCCAGTAATTCCGGCGCGCTGGAGAGCTAGTTGGCAAGAAAAATCTCGACGGACCTTTTGCCTTTTGGTCGATTGAAACATTTTGTTCTCAGAATGTAATCATTCGTTAGAGCTCTAGTATTTCTTTCCGTGATATTTGATCTTTTTCCCGATCGCCATCTTATCTGAGCTCGATCGGGTACCTTTTACTGCCAAAAAGCAGGCAGGCGGGATCGGCTGTTTCGAGTCATCTCGATACGCGCTGTCGGTTTTCTGAACATAACTCGAGCTTCAGGTCAGCTACAGGGCCAGTAAGCACAGCTAATCGATGTAGATTGATCAGGCGTGTTCGCCTGTCGAACCTAGAGGCCTGAACTCGAGCTGTAGGGCAGCTACAGAGCTGGTAAGCACACTTATCGCATTCAGAATTATCAGGCACGTTCGCCTGTTGAATCCAGAGGTCTGAACTCGACCTGCTAGCCGAGCTAGGTCCGCAAACTATTCGTATTATTCGAGTCATCTTGACAGACGCTCTCAGGATTTTGTGCTTAACTCGAGCTCTAGAGCAGCTACAGAGCTCATAGTCACAGGAATCGTTTGGGAATCATCAGGCGCGTTCGTTTGTTGAATCGAGAGCTCTGAACTTGCTCTGCTGCCCGACCTAGAATCGCAATATTATTTGTACTGTTCGAATCATCTGAAGAGGTACTGTCGCTTTCTAAACTTAACTGGGGCTGTAGGGTGCTACATTGCTTCTGGGAACAGCAATCGAATTTAAGACATCAGGCGCGTCCGCTTGTAGAAGCCAGAGCTCGGAACTCGGCCTGCTGCCTGAACTCGGTCCTCAAATCTGTTCGTATTGTTCGAGTCATCCTGAAAGATGCTATCGGTTTTCTGCTCTTAACTCGGGCTGTAGGGGAGCTGCAGGCTGTAATCACAGGAATCGATTCGGAGACATCAGACGCGTCTGCCTGTCGCATTCAGAGGCCTGAACTCGGTCTGATACTCGAGCTGGGTTTAGGAAACTATTCGTTTTGTTTGAGTTATCTTCAGAGGTGCTGTTGATTAGCGCACGTAACTCGGGCTGTAGAGAAGACAATCCAGAAGCATCAGGGGGTTCGGCTGTTGCATCGAGATATCTGAAATTGCTTGGGCTGAACAACTATTCGTTCTCTGCAATTTATTTTCTACATTATATATAGTCAGGAAGCCCTACGAGTCCCCCGGCGGTAAGAAAGGTTGACGGTTTACCGCCGGCGCCCAGTTGGCCCAGCCGGCCGAGGCGGACAATGTGACAACTTTTGGTTTTGCGAAAATTTGAAATATATTTGACCATTTATTTCGAAACAAATTTTTTACGCCGAGCATTGGCATATGAACTCCTCTCTGATAGCAGCTCAGCTCTCTCGATGCATTTTTGCATGAGTTGACTTCCGGGAACTGAGCGAATATGAACATCGAAAAAATCGAATTTCAAAATTTTCGAAAAATCTCCATTTTTTGATTCTGTGTCGATTCTCTGCACTCTTACTAGTGAGAGGAGCTCTACGAGGTTCCCGGCGGTGACCAGGTTGACGGCTCACCGCCGGCGCCAGTTTGGTAACTTCTCGTCGGTTGATAATTTTGTTCTCGAAATTCAACAATTCGTTTGAGCTCTAGTATTTTTTCCCGTGATATTCGATCTTATTTCCGCTCGCCACCTTGATCTCAGCTCGATCGGGTGAATATTACTATCGAAAAGCACTGTGGCGGGATCGGCCGTTTCGACATCTTGTAACGCGCTGACGGTTTTCTGAACATAACTCGAGCCTTAGGACAGCTACAGAGCTGGTAAGCACAGCCAATCGATGTAGAATGATTAGGCGCGTTCGCTGGTTGAATCCAGAGGTCTGAACTCGGTCTGTTAGCCGAGCTAGGTCCGCAAACCTATTCGTATTATTCGAGTCATCTTCACAAGAACTGTCGGTTTTCTGTACTTAGCTCGAGCTCTAGGACAGCCACAGAGCTGATATTTACAGAAAAGATTTAGAATCGTCAGTTGCGTTTGTCTGTCGAATCCAGAGCTCTGAACTCGGTCTTCTGCCCGATCTAGAATCGCGAAACTATTCGTATTGGTCGAGTCATCTTGAGAAGTGCTCTCGGTTTTCTTCACTCAACTCGCGCTCAGGGGGGCTACAGTGCTTGTTGTCACAGCAATCGATTTGAAGAAATGAGGCACGTCCGCCTGTCGAATCCAGAGCTCGGAACTCAGTCTGCTGCCCGAATCAGGTCTGCGAAACTACTGTATTGTTCGAGTCATCCTGAGAGGTGCTGTCGGTTTTCTGCACTGAACTCGGGCTCTAGGGGGGCTGCAGGGCTGTGATGACAGGAGTCGATACGCAGACATCAGACGCGTCTGCCTGTCGCATTCTGAGGTCAAAACATATTCACTATGAGTCGGAATGTTGGTAGGTGCTGTCGGTTTTCTCAACTTAAGTCGGGCTAGGAAGCTCTACGAGTCTCCCGGCGGTAACCAAGGTTGACGGTTTACCGCCGGCGCCCAGTAGCAGCCCAAACTAATTGTTAGAACCGCAAAAAACCTCGCAGAGCTTTTCGTCGTTCCTGAGCCAAAGGAATTCTGGCGCGGGGTGGAGCTAGTTGGCCCAGCTGGCCGAGGCGGACAATGTGGCAACTTATCTCGTAGAGCTCTCCGTCATCGATGAGCTAGAGGAATTCCGGCGTGGGGTGGAGCTAGTTGGCCCACCCGGCGAGAACGGACAATGTGGTAACTTTTGGGTGGTTTTGCGATTTTTTGAAAGATATTTGACCATTTATTTTGAGAAAGCAGATTTTTCGCACCTGTAGACGATCATGAGGGCCTGAGCGTCTTAATATGAGCTCCCTACATGCACTTTTACTATCGAGACACTTGGCGAAACCAACTTCATGTCGACATGAAAAAAATCGTGTTTTCTCTTCTCCAAGACATGCTTCCAGAAGCCCTCTCGTTTGATACTGAGCACTCTTGCGCGTGTTAGGAGCTCTACGAGGTTCCCGGCGGTTACCAGGTTGACGGTACTGCCGGCACCAGTTTGGGTAGTTTTGCAAATATTTCAAATATATTTGACAATTCATTTTGAGAAACCAGATTTTTCGCACCTGTAGACAACTTGGAGGGCCTCTGCGTCCTAATATGAGCGCTGAAGGCGCACTTTCACTATCAAAACACTTGACGCAACTAACTTTCTATCTACATGAAAAAAATCTATCTACATGAAAAAAATTGAAGATTCAATTTTTCGAGAAATGCCTCGAGAAGCTCTCTCCTTCGACTCTTAGCACTCTCACGCGTGAGAAGAGCTCTACGAGGTTCCCGGCGGAGACCAGGTTGACGGTTCACCGCCGGTGCCAGTACCTCGTAGAGCTCTTAGGCATCGATGAGCTAGAGGAGTTCCGGCGTGGGGTGCAGCTGGTTCGACCGCCCGGCCAGAAAGGACAAATTGGTGACTTTTCGTCGGTTTTGCGAAAGTTTGAAGAATATCTGACCATTTATTTAAAAAGCAGATTTTTTGCATATAAGCTCCTCTCTGACAGCAGCTCATCTCTCGCGATGTAATTTTAAATGAGACTGAGCGAATATGAAACATCGAAAAATTAAAAATCAGGATTTTCGAGAAATCTTTGTTTTTTTCACGCTGTGTCGATTTTCTGCACTCTTACTAGTAAGAGGAGCTCTACGCGGTTCCCGGCGGTGACCAGGTTAACGGTTTACCGCCGTTGCCAGTCGGCTGAGCCAGGCCGCGGAAGGTATGATCGCGTCCCTTTTCGACATTTCGCCAAAGCTCCACCCAGTCGCCGAATTCCTCTAGCTCTTCTACCATCAGACCTCCACGAGCTTCTGGAATACCTCGTTGAGCTTTTCGGTATCGATAAGCTTGGGGAATTCTCGCGCAGGGTGAAGTTTCCAGAAAGGACAAAGTTCCCGGAGAGCTCTCTGAGAGCTAGAAGGTTTTAGATCAGAAGCCGGACGGTGGTGATGTCTGCCAGCAGCCCAGCTTCGCCGCCCCAGAATCTCCGCAGCGACTTGTGAAACATCGCGGCGGGTCCGGGAGCGCTTCGGGCACTCGTCTACGCGTGCCTGCACGCGTGCAGGCACGCGTGGAAGCGTTCCCGGCAGTGCTTTGGAAGCGCTGCAGGGGAGCCCCCAGAGCTCCAGAAGCGCTTCGCGAGAGCGTCCGAGGGGCCGCCAGGAAAGCTTTCCAGTGTGTATTCTCTTTGCTCTCTGCTCTCCGGGTTTGCAGCGCTCCCAAGTACCTCGTAGAGCTCTTCGACATCGATGAGCTAGAGGAATTCCGCCGCGGGGTGGAGCTAGTTTGCCGACCCGGCGAAAAGAGACAAAGTGGTGACTTTCGGTCGTTTTGCCAAGATTTGAAAGATACTCTCGGAGAGCTCGCTGAGAGCTTGACGGTTTTCGATTAGAAGCCGGACGATGGTTGTGCCCGCCAGGAGCTCCCCCACGGCGGTCGACGTTTCCCGCAGCGCCTCGCCCGGCCCCGCGACGTGTCCCGGAGAGCTTCCGGCCAGCTTCCACGCCTGCCTGCGCGCGTTCAGGCACGCATGGAGGCGCTTCTGGCAGCGCTTCAGCAGCGCTGCAGGGCAGCCTCCAGAGCGCCAGAGACTCTTTTTACGAAAGCGCTTAGGGGCTCGCAAGGGAAGCTTTCTACCATTTATGCTGAGAAAGCAGATTTTTCGCACGTGCACGACTACGAGGGCCTCTGCGTCTTAATACCTCGTAGAGCTCTTCGGCATCGATGAGCTAGAGGAATTCCGGCGCGGGGTGGCTAGTTGACTCAGCCGGCCGAGGCGGACAATGTGGCAACTTTTGGGTGGTTTTGCGAAAATTTAAAAGATATTTCGCAATTCATTTTTAGAAGGCAGATTTTTGCGCGTCGCATTGGCATATAAACTCCTCTCTGATAGCTTGACTTCCAGGAACTGAGCCAATATGAACATCGAAAACATCGAATTTGAAGATGTTCGAAAAATGTGTGTGTGTGTGTGTGTGTGTGTGTGTGTGTGTGTGTGTGTGTGTGTGTGTGTGTGTGTGTGTGTGTGTGTGTGTGTGTGTGTGTGTGTGTGTGTGTTTTTTTTTTTTTTTTTTTTTTTTTTTTTTTTTTTTTTTTTTTTTTTTTTTTTTTTTTTTTTTTTTTTTTTTTTTTTTTTTTTCACTCTGTGTCGATTTTCTGCATTCTTACCAGTGAGAGGAGCTCTACGAGGTTCCCGGCGGTGACCAGGTTGACGGTTCACCGCCAGCGCCAGTGTGAGCTCTCTAGGTGCACTTTTACTATCAAAACACTTGGCGAAACCAACTTTATGTCGACCTGAAAAAATCATGTTTTCTCTTTTTCGAGAAATGCTTCCAGAAGCCCTTTCTTCTGATGCTGAGCACTCTTACGCGTGCAAGGAGCTCTACGAGGTTCCCAGCGGTGACCATGTTGACGGTTCACCGCCGGCGCCAGTTTGTGTGTGCTCTTTGCGCTGGAGAGCTAGTTGGCAAGAAAAACTCGACGAACCTTCTGGTGAATTTTAGTCGGAATTTTTTTTCTGAAAATCCAAGATTTGTTACTCTAGAATTTTTCCTGACCAAATTCGATCTTAATCCCGCTTGCCATCTCGAGTAAATATTTCTGAAAAAGAGCATCGTGGCGGGATTGGCCATTTCGAGTCATCTTGACACGCAATCGGTTTTCTGCAGATAATTCGAGCTTCAGAACAGCTACAGAGATGGTAAGCACAACGAATCGATTCAGAATGATCAGGAGCATCCAGAGATCTGAACTCGGTCTGTTAGCCGAGTTAGATCCGCAAACTATTTGTATTATTCAAGTAATCTTGACAGGCATTCTCGGTTTTCTTTACTGAACTCGTGCTGTAGGAACCGATTCAAAATCATCAGTGGCCATTGTCTGTTGAATCGAGAGCTCTGAACTCGGTCACCTGCCCGATCTAGAATCACGAAACTATTGGTATTGTTTCAGTCATCCTGAGAGATGTTGTCCGTTTCCTACACTTAACTCGGGCTGTCGGGCGGCTGCAGGCTGATAATCACAGGAATAGATTCTGAGACATTAGACCCGTCCTCCTGTCGCATGGAGAGGTCTGAACTTGGTCTACTCGAGCTAGGTTTGCCAAACTATTTCTATTGTTCGAGTCATCTTGAGAGGTGCTGTCGATTTACGCACGTAAACTCGGGGTGTTTGGCTGTTGCATCGAGAGGTCTGAAAACGCTTGGGCTGAAAAACTATTATGTGTAATTTTTTTCGACATTATATGTTGTCAGGAAGCTGTACGAGTCCCCCGGCGGCAACAAAGGTTGACGGTCTACCGCCGGCGCCCAGTACCTCGTAGAGCTCTTCGACATCGATGAGCTTGAGGAATTCCGGCGCTGGGTGGAGCTAGTTCGTCGACCCGGCCAGAAAGTGATAACTTTTGGGTGGTTTTTGCGAATATCTAAAGATATTTAACTATTCATTTTGAGAAAGCAGATTTTTCGCACTTGGATTATTCCGCGCCTGCCAGTTTTTTTTCCAGGTCTGTAGGTGCAGTATTACTTTGACAAAACTTGGAGGACCGACGTTGAATACAAACAGAAAAACATGTTTTTTTTGAGTTTTTTCTTTCTCGCTCTTCTCCACGTGTTCCGACGATCGCCGTCCAAGAAAAGAGCTCTGCGAGGTTCCCGGCGGTAACCAGATTGACGGTTTACCTCCGGTTCCAGTTTTGTTTTCAAAATTATAGTATTTTTCCCCGTGATATTCGATCTTATTCGCGCTCGCCATCTTGACCTCAGCTCGATCGGGTACCTTTTACTAGCAAAAAGCACACGGGCGGGATCGGCCGTTTCGAGTCATCTTGATACGCGCTGTCAGTTTATTGGACGTAACTCGAGATACAGGACAGCTACACAGCTGGTCAGCACACCTTATCGATTCAGCGAACTAGGTCCGCGAAACTATTCGTATTGTTCGAGTCATCCAGACGTCAGGCGCTCTCGTTTTTTTTGTACTTCACCCGAGCTATATGACAGCTACAGAGCTGATACTTACAGGAACCGATTCAGAATATGAGTCGCAATGTCCGTTGAGTGCAGAGCTCTGAACTCGGTCTGCTGCCCGATCTAGAATCACGAACCTATTTGTATTGTTCCAGTCATCTTGAGAGGTGTTGTCGGTTTTCTGTACTTAACTCAGGCTGTGGGGTGGCTACAGGGCTGGTGATCTCAGGATCGATTCAGAGACATCAGGCGCGTCCGTCTGTCGATCCAGAGCTCTGCTGCCCGAGCTAGGTTCGCGAAACTATTCGTATCATTCGAGTCATTCTGAGAGGTGCTGTCGGTTTTCTGCACTTAACTCGGGCTGCAGGGGGGCTGCAGGGCTGGTAATGACAGGAATCGATTCGGAGACACAGACGCGTCCCACTATTGCATTCAGAGGTCTGAACTCGGTCTGATACTCGAGCTAGGTTTGCCGAATTATTCTGTTGTTCGAGTCATCTTGAGAGGTGCTGTCGATTTACGCGTAACTTGGGCTGTAGGAGAGCTACAGAGCTCGTATAGAAGAGAATCCAACATCAGGGGCGTTCGGCTGTTGCATCGAAAGGTCTGAAATCGCTTGGGCTGAAAAGCTATTTGTTTTCTGCAATTTTTCTTGACATTATATATTGTCAGGGAGCTCTACGAGTCCCCCGGCGGTAAGAAATATTGACGGTTTACCGCCGGCGCCCAGTTGGACCACACGGCGCGGGCGGACAAAGTTCCCGGAGAGCTCTCTGAGAGCTAGATGGTTTTAGATTAGAAGCCGGACGGTGGTGGTGTCTGCCAGCAGCCCATCTTCGCCGCTCCAGAATCCCCGCAGCGACTTGTAAAACGTCGCAGCGGGTCCGGGAGCGCTTCGGGCACGCGTCCACGCGTGCCTGCGCGCGTGCAGACGCGCGTGGAAGCGTTCCCGGCAGCGCTTCAGAAGCGCTGCAGGGGGGCCCCTGAGCTCCAGAAGCGCTTCGCGAGAGCGTCCGAGGGCCCGCCAGGAAAGCTTTCTGGCATGTATTCTTTTTGCTCTCTGCTCTCCGGGTTTTTCCCGGAGAGCTCGCTGAGAGCTAGAAGGTTTAAAAGTAGAAGCCGGGCGGTGGTGGTGCCCGCCAGGAGCTCTTCCGCGGCGCTCCACGTTCCTCGCAGAAACTCCGGCGAGCCGGCAACTGGTCCGGGAGAGTTTCCGGCTAGCTTCGACGCGTGTCTGCGCGCGTGCAGGCACTCATGGAAGCGTTTCTGGCAGCGCTGCAGCAGCAATGCAGGGGGGCTTCCCAGAGCGCCAGAAGAGTCTTACGAGAGCGGTGGAGGGCTCGCCAGAAAAATTTAATTCGTAGAGCTTCCCTTAGCAAGTTGTTGCTGGAAGCTTAAGCGTACCTCGTGGAGCTCTTTGGCATCGATGAGCTAGAGGAATGCCTCGTAGAGCTCTTCGGCATCGATGAGCTAGAGGAATTCCGGCGCGGGGTGGAGCTAGCTGGCCGACCCGACCAAAAGAGACGATGTGGCACATTTGGGTCGGTTTTCCTGAGATTGGAAAGATATTTGACAATTCATTTTAAGAAACCGTAATTTTACGCCGAGCATTGGCATATAAACTTTGTTCTCTGAGCAGCTCAGCTCTTTAGAGCCAGTTGTACTATCGGAAAATTAGGAGCAACCAACATGAAATTGACACGGAAAAATATTAATTCGATTTTTTTCTAGAAATACCCCGAGAAGCTCCCCGCTTCGATCCTGAGCACTCTTACGCGTGCAAGGAGCTCTACGAGGTTCCCGGCGGTGACCAGGTTGACGTATCACCGCCGGTTCCAGCCAGTTACCTCACAAATTCTTAGTTCATTCCGTCGAAAAATTCTCCCGAGCGAAGCCAGGGACCGACTTCACGTTGGCAGTCCAAAAATACATCGTAGAGCTCTTCGGCATCGATGAGCTAGAGGAATTCCGGCGCGGGGTGGAGCTAGTTGGCCGACCCGACCAAAAGAGACAATGTGATAACCTTGGGTCGGTTTTGCTTTGATTTGAAAGATATTTGACAATTCATTTTGAGAGCCGGTATTTTTTTCACGTGTAGTGGGTTGTGCCGCGTCTGCCAGTTAAATTCTCAGGTCCGTAGCTGCAATATTACCATCAAAAAGACTTGCTGGAACCAACTGCGTTCCGAGTCATCTTGACACGCGTTCACGGTTTTCTGTACTTAACTCGAGATTTCGAGAGCTACAGACTTGATGCTTACAGAAACCGATTCAGAATGATCAGGCGCGTTCGCCTGTTGCATCCAGAGGGCTGAACTCGGTCTGCTACTCGAGCTAGGTCCGTAAAAGTCATCTTCACCAGTGATGCTGGTTTTCTGTACTCAACTCAAGATTCAGAGGAGCTACAGAGCTGGTACGCACATAAACTGATTCAGTATCACCAGGCGCTTGCGTCTGTTGCATCGAGAGGCCTGAGCTCGTTCTGCTAGTCGAGCTAGGTCCAACACTATTCGTATTTCTCAAGTTCTCTTTAGAGGCCCTGTCGGTAATCTGCACTCAACTCTAGCTGTAGCACAGCTACAGAGGTGGTACGCACAGAAACCGATACAGAATCATCAAGGGCGTTTGGCTGAAGCATCTAGAGCTCTGAACAGAGTCTGCTTCCCGAGCTAAGTCTGCAAAACTATTTGTATGCGATCGTTTTTTTTTTTTTTTTTTTTTTTTTTTTTTTTTTTTTTTTTTTTTTTTTTTTTTTTTTTTTTTTTTTTTTTTTTTTTTTTTTTTTTATATAGTTTTTTGGCTCTCGCTTAAGCTTGCTTCACGTGTTCCGAGGAGCTGGGCAAGAAAAGAGCTCCACGAGGTCCCCGGCGGTAGCCAGGTTGACGGTTTATCGCTGGCGCCCATTCCCCAAGCTCATCGATGCCGAAAAGCTCTACGAGGTATTTCGGACAGCTACAGAGCTGTTATTACAGAAACCAGTCACAATCATCAGGCGCGTTCGTATGTTGCATCTCGAGGCCTGAACTCGGTCCGCTACTCGAGCTAGGTCCGTCAAACTATTTGTGTTATTCGAATTATCCTGACCAGTGATGCCGGTTTTCTGTACCCAACTCAAGATTCAGATGAGCTACAGAGCTGGTACGCACATTAATCGATTGAACTGGGAACCAGCGGTAAACCGTCAACCTGCTTACCGCTGGGAACCTCGTGGAGCTCTTTTCTTGCGCGGCGATCGTCGGAACACATTAACTCGTAGAGCTTCCCTTAGCAAGCTGTTGCTGGAAGCTTAAGAGTAATTCCGGGGCGCTGGAGAGCTAGTTGGCAAGAAAAATCTCGACGGACCTTTTGGTGGTTTTTGGTCGGTTGAAAATTTTGTTCTCAACATTCGAACAGTCGTTAGAGCTCTAGTATCTCTTCCCGTGATATTTGATCTTAATCCCCCTCGCCATCTTGATCTCAGCTCGATCGGGTACCTTTTACTGCCAAAAAGCACACGGGCGGGATCGGCCGTTTCGAGTCATCTTGACACGAGATGATGGTTATCTGAACATAACTCGAGCTATAGGAGAGCCAGAGAGCTGGTGAGCGCACCTCATGGATGCAGAATGATCAGGCGCGTTCGCCTGTCCCATCCAGAGGTCTGAACTCGGTCTGCTAGCCGAGCTAGGTCTGCAAACCTATTCGTCGAGTCATCTTGACAGACGCTCTCGATTTTTTGTACTTAACTCGAGCTATACGACAGCTACAGAGCTGAAACTTACAGAAACTGATTCATAATCATCAGTGGCGGTGTCTGTCCAATCCAGAGCTCTGAACTCGGTCTGCTGCCCGATCTAGAATTGCGAAACTATTTGTATTGTTCGAGTCATCTTGAGAGGTGCTGTCGGTTCTCTTTACTTAACTCAGGCTGTAGGGAAACTATAGTGCTGGTAATCTCAGAGATCGATTCGGAGACATCAGGCGCGTTCTTCTGTTGAATCCAGAGCTCGGAACTGGGTCTGCTGCCCGAGCTAGGTCCGCGAAACTTTTCGTATTGTTCGAGTCATCTTGAGAGTCGCTGTCGGTTTTCTGCACTGAACTCGGGCTGTAGGGTGGCTGCAGGGCTGGTAATCACAGGAATCAATTCGGGGACATCAGACGCGCCCCACTATTGCATTCAGAGGTGCGAACTCGGTCTGATACTCGAGCTAGGTTTGCCGAACTATTCGTATTGTTCGAGTCATCTTGAAAGGTGCTCTCGATTTACGCACGTAACTCGGGCTGTAGGAGAGCTACAGAGCTCGTGTAGAAGACAATCCAACATCCGGGGCGTTCGGCTGTTGCATCGAAAGGTCTGAAATCGCTTGTGCTGAAAAACTTTTCGTTCTCTACATTTTTTTCGACATTATATATTGTCAGGAAGCTCTACGAGTCCCCCGGCGGTAAGAAATCTCGGCTCAAGGCGCTTGACATTTGATCCCCTCTGCCTGGGTAACCTCCAGTGGGATCGAGTGCGCGTCAGGGAGTCACACGTTTGTCGCCTAGAGTGATATTGCACTGCCATTCATCTGACACGTTTGATCGCCTTGAGTGGTCTTCAATTGATTTGTTTCACACGTTTGTCGCCTAGAGTGATATTGTGCTGCCATTCATTTGACACGTTTGATCGCCTTGAGTTGTCCTCAATTGATTTGTTTTGCTGGGTGCTTCCGAGGCAGTCTCTGCCATCATTCGTTATGCCACACGTGCGGAGTGCAAGTGCTCGCATTATGCGTCGGGCGCTGGCTGTTCAAAACGGATACTGTGTGCATTTACCTATTCGTTTGCCTCTGGATGGTTTGGTGCCACCTACGTGTCTCCCACCACCAGGGCTGGAGCGGGCGACTGCCGATTTGGTTCTAGATTATTTCTTGTTGCGCGATCCACCTGTTGTTAAACGCAGTTTGGAGGAGGAGGAGGAGGAGGCTGACATTAAGACTGTTTCGGAGAATCTTTCTTGCCGTATGCAGGCTTCTGAATCGCTGGTTGATGTAGATATTGGAGTGCAGGCTTCTGAATCGCTGGTTGATGTTGGAGTGCAGACGGTTGATGTTGCGGACTTTCAATGTGAAGTCGGCTGTCAGACAGATAGTGTCGTTGGGATGGAGGGAGGAGCTTCAGGAGTTCTTCTTGGGAAAGTGACTGTGGCGGCGGAGGAGGAGCTGGAGGCACCCTCGAGTGCGGAGTCTTCTCCGAACGTGCAGTCTGATTCTGATAGCCGCGCCTTGTCAGGAGCGTCCCAGGGGTGTCTGAATCGTCCCGTCACGCTCAATGAGGTATCGAAGGAGTCGCGCCAGAGGACTCGAGGGAGAGATCGTGACAAGGTCAAGGGGACATCGACGTGCTCTCAGGCCACCATTGCCGATGTCAAAGCGTGGATTGACGCTGTTGCCAGCATCAACGAGTTGAATGCGATCCAGTATTTAAAGAGCGGAATGGATTTGTTTGATAAGCTGGTGACAGAACGTGGGTTCCCTACAAAGAAGGCCCAAAAAGATTATGCTCGGAAACTGTATGAGATGCTCCAGAATGTGCAAGCGACGCTGGAGGATCTTCTAGGATTCTTCGAGGTGCACAGGTTCTTGACAGGACAAATGAACCGCGCCGAGTTGGCCAAGTTTCTTGAGGTTTCCAAGTGCAGCGATTACCGAATAATATTCTTCGGACGCCCGAGGAGTTTCGACAAGTTGGGATGAGGCTATTCGTGCGCACTTGTATGCAACTTTCGGTTTAGAACAGCGAAGGCTGTAATGCTTGTATCTCACTTGTTCTTGTTTTCCTCACTTTATCTGTCTGTTTGACCTCTCGCTGGAGCCATGATGGCTCTACGGCCCGCTGTGGGCCCCACTACGCGCTTCAGGTGTGTAAAGGGCAGGGGCCCCTCATATTCTTCAGGTGACGTTCTTCCACGGATTGTTTCCCCGTCTAATTCGTTGATTACTTCATGTGACGTTGAGCATGCGCCTCTTGTCATACGGCGGGTTGAACATGCGTATTTCGGACTGGTTTGATGTGAATAAGAGTTTGTGCTCACTCACGCCTTGCCTGTTTGGATACGTCCGCTCCTTGCTCCGACTAGGCTGGAAAGCCTGCACAGTCGACCGCAAAGTCCGCAAAAAGAAAGGTTGACGGTTTACCGCCGGCGCCCAGTCTGGAGCGAGAAACAACAAAATCGAAAAATCAAGTTTTTATGTTCTTTTCGAACGTCAGTTCCCGGAAGTCTTTTGATAGTAACATTGCAACTACAGGCCCAAGAATTTAACTGGCAGACGCGGCATAACTCACTACACGGAAAATACCGGTCCTCAAATGTGAAATATCTTCCAAATATTCGCAAAACCGACCCCAGGTCATCAAATTGTCTCTTCAGGCCAGGTCGCCCAACTAGCTCCACCCCGCGCCGGAGTGAATTCCTCTAGCTCATCGATGCCGAAGAGCTCTACGAGGTATTAATGGATTTCTCTCGGTTCCATACCAGTAGCTCTTCTGCAGCCGAGTCAAGTGCAGAAAACCGAGAGCACCTATGAAAATCACTTGTATAATACAAATAGGTTCGCGGACCTAGCTCGAGTAGCAGACTGGTCAAAAACGTGAGGGAAGCTTCTCAAGAGAGCGCAAGGAGAAAATGCAAATAGTTTTGTCTCGAGTAGCAGACTGCTTAGACCTCTTAAACAAGCGTGCCTCATGATTCTGAATTGTTTTATGCCAATATGAGCACTGCAGCTGTCCTTAATCTCGAATTACGCATATAAAGCCATCAGCGCGTCTCGAGATGACTGAAACCCGCCGACAGTTCCCTCAAGTCTTTTGATAGTAATATAGCAGCTACGGACCTGAGAATTTAACTGGCAGACGCGGCATAACCTACTACACGTGGGAAATATACTTGTTCTCAAAACGAATTTCAAAATTTTGCATAAAGTGAAAAAAACCGACCCCAGGTTACCACATCCTCTCTTTTGGTCAGGCCGGCCAACTAGCCCTACCCTGCGCCGGAATTCCTCTTCGCTCTTTGCTGAAGAGCTCTACGAGGTATTTCACCAGGCGCGTGCGTCTGTTGCATCGAAAGGCCTGGAATAGTTCTGCTACTCGAGCTAGGTCCATTCTCAAGTTCTCTTTAGATGCGCTGTCGGTATTCTGCACTTAACTCTAGCTGTAGCACAGCTACAGAGCTGGTGCGCACAGAAACCGATAGAAAGTCATCAAGGGCGCTTTGCTGGAGCATCTAAAGCTCTGAACAGAGTCTGCCCCTGGAGCTAAATCCGCAAAACTTTGTATGCGACCGATTCTTTAGATCTCACCTTGTAGAGCTCTTCGGCATCGATAAGCTAGAGGAATTCCGGCGCGGGGTGGAACTAGTAACTCGTAAAGCTTCCCTTAGCATGTTATTGCCGGAAGCCAAAAAGAGTAATTCCGGGGCGCTGGAGAGCTAGTTCGCAAGAAAAATCTCGACGGACCTTTTGCTGACTTTTGGTCGGTTGAAAATTTTGTTCTCGGAATTCAATCATTCGTTAGAGCTCTAGTAGTTTTCCCGTAATATTTGATCTTATTCCCGCTCGCCATCTTGATCACAGCTCGATCGGGTATCTTTTACTGCCAAAAAGCACACGGGCGGGATCGGCCGTTTCGAGTCATACCTCGTAGAGCTCTTCGCCAAGGCGAGCTAAGAGGAATTTGGGCGCAGGGTGGAGCTAGTTGGCAGACTCGACCTTAAGAGACAATGTGATAACTTGGGGTCGGTTTTTCTATTTTTGTGCAAAATTTGAAAGTTCGTTTTGAGAACCGGTATTTTTCCCATCTGTAGTGGGTGATGCCGCGTCTGCCAGTTAAATTCTCAGGTCCGTAGCTGCATTATTACTATCAAAAGACTTGAGGGAACCGTCGGCCTTTTCGAGTCATCTTGACACGCGTTCACGGTTTTCTGTACTTCACTCGAGATTTAGGACAGCTACAGAGCTCATACTTACAGAAACGAATTTAGGATCATTAGGTGCGTTCGTCTGTTCCATCGAGAGGTCTGAACTCGGTCTGCTACTCGAGCTAGATCCGCGAAACTATTCGTATTATACGAGTAATCTTGACAGGTGCTGTCGGTTTCCCTAAACTGCAGATTTAGAATAGCTACAGAGCTGGTCCGCATAGAAGCCGATCCAGTATCACCTGGCGCATTCTTTTCTCGCATCAAGAGGTCTGAACTCGGTCTGGCAGAAAAAAACGTATATTTTGAGCTTTTTTCTTGAAGCTTGAGAAATCTTCTTTCGTGTGCTCCGAGCAGCGCCGCGCGAGAAGCTAGCTCTACGAGGCTCCCGGCGGTTACCTGGTTGACGGTTCACCGCCGGATGCCATTGGCCGACCCGGCCCCGACGGACAATGTGCGAACTTTAGGTCGGTTGGATATACTTTGTGAGAGATTTGAACATTCATTTTGAGAACCGGTATTTTTCGCACCTGTAGTGGGTTATTTCGCGTTCGCAAATTAAATTCTCATGCCCGTACGGGCAGTATTGCTATCAAAACACTTGGCGGAACCGTCTTTCGATGAAAACATAAAACGTGTTTTTTCTAGTTTTTGGGATCTTGCTCCAGAGGGTTCCTGCATATGTACCGAGGAGCGCCGTGCGAGAAAAGAGCTCTACGAGGACCCGGCGGTAACCTGGTTGACGGTTTACCGCCGGTTCCAGTCTTGATACGCGCTCTCGGTATATTGGACTTAACTCGAGATACAGGACAGCTACAGAGCTGGTAGGCACACCTTATCGATTCCGAATGATCAGGCGCGTTCATCTGTTGCATGCAGATGACTGAATTCGGTTTGCTTGCCGTGCTAGGTCCGCAAACCTATTCGTATTATTCGAGACATCTTGACAGGCGCTCTCGGTTTTCTGTACTTAACTCGAGCTATATGACACCTAAAGAGCTGATGCCTACAGAAACTGATTCATAATCATCAGTTGCGCTTGTCTGTTGAATCCAGAGCTCTGAACTAGGTCTGCTGTCCGATTTAGAATCGCGAAACTGTTCGTATTGTTGAGTCGTCTTGTGAGGTGCTGTCGGTTTTCTGAACTTAACACGGGCTGTAGGGGGGCTACAGTGCTGGTAGGAAACGATTTGGAGACATCAGGCGCGTCCGCCTGTCGAATCCAGAGCTCGGAACTCGGTCTGCTGCCTGGTCTAGGTCCGCGAAACTATTCGTATTGTTCGAGTCATCCTGAGAGATGCTGTGGGTTTTCTGCACTTAACTCGGGCTGTAAGGGGGCTGCAGGGCTGGCAGTCACAGGAATCGATTCGGAGAATCAGACGCGTCCGCCTGTCGAATCCAGAGCTCGGAACTCGGTCTGCTGCCCTAGGTTCGCGAAACTATTCGTATTGTTCGAGTCATCTTGAGAGCTGCTGTGGGTTTTCTGCACTTAACTCGGGCTGTGGGGGGCTGCAGGGCTGGTAATCACAGTAATCGATTCGGAGACATCGGGGGCGTTTGGCTGTTGCATCGAGAGGTCTGAAATCGCTTGTGCTGAAAAACTTTTCGTTCTCTGCAATTTTTTTCGACATTATATATTGTCAGGAAGCTCTACGAGTCCCCCGGCGGTAAGAAAGGTTGACGGTTTACCGCCAACCTTTCTTACCGCCGACCAGAAAGGACAAAGTGATAAATTTTGGGTGGTTTTGCGAATATTTAAAAGATATTTGACAATTCATTTTGAGAAAGCAGATTTTTCGCACCTGTAAACGACTATGAGGACCTCTGCGTCTTACTATGAGCTCTGTAGGCGCACATTCACTATCAAAACACTTGGGGGAACCAACTTCATGTCGACATGAAACAATGAATGTTCAATTTTTCGAGAAATGCCTCCAGAAGCTCTCTCTTCCGACTCTGAGCTCTCTTACGCGTGAAAAGAGCTCTACCAGGTTCCCGGCGCTGACCAGGTCGACGGTTCACCGCCGGCGCCAGTTGGCCCACCCGGCCGGGCGGACAAAGTGATAACTTTTGGGTGGTTTTGCGAATATTTGAAAGATATTACCTCGTAGAGCTCTTCGGCATCGATGAGCTAGAGGAATTCCGGCGCGGGGTGGAGCTAGTTGGCCGACCCGACCAAAAGAGACAATGCGGTGACTTTGGGTCGGTTTTGCTAAGATTTGAAAGATATTTGACAATTCATTTTGAGAAACCAGATTTTTCCCACCTGTAAACGACTATGAGGGCCTCTGCGTCTTATTATGAGCTCTGTAGGCGCACATTTACTATCAAAACACTTGGGGGAACCAACTTCATGTCGACATGAAAAAATATCAATGTTCAATTTTTCGAGAAATGCCTCCAGAAGCTCTCTCTTCCGACTCTGAGCTCTCGTACGCGTGAAAAGAGCTCTACGAGGTTCCCGGCGCTGACCAGGTTGACGGTTCACCGCCGGCGCCAGTTGACCATTTATTTTCAGAAAGCAGATTTTTCGCACCTGTGAACGACTATGAGGGCCTCTGCGTCTTAATATGAGCTCTCTAGGTGCAGTCTTACTATCAAATCACTTGGCGCAACCAACTTCATGTCGACATGAAAAGATCATGTTTTCTTTTTTTCGAGAAATGCTTCCAGAAGCCCTCTCTTTGAGCACTCTTACGCGTGCAAGGAGCTCTACGAGGTTCCCGGCGGTGACCAGGTTGACGGTTCACCGCCGGCGCCAGTTGGCCGACCCGACGAAAAGAGACACTGTGACAACTTTGGGTGGGTTTTGCTAAGATTTGAAAGATGTTTGACAATTCATTTTGAGAAAGCAGATTTTTCGCACCTGTGAACGACTATGAGAGCCTCTGCGTCTTAATATGAGCTCTGTGGCCGCACATTTACTATCAAAACACTTGCCGGAACCAACTTCATGTCCACATGAAAAAAAATGAATGTTCAATTTTTCGAGAAATGCCTCCAGAAGCTCTCTCTTCCGACTCTGAGCTCTCTTACGCGTGAAAAGAGCTCTACAGGGTTCCCGGCGGTGACCAGGTTGACGGTTCACCGCCGGCGCCAGTTCCGGGGCGCTGGAGAGCTAGTTGGCAAGAAAAATCTCGACGGACCTTTTGGTGACTTTTGGTCGGTTGAAAATTTTGTTTTCGAAATTCAACCGTTAGAGCTCTAGATTTTTTCCCGTGATATTCGATCTTATTCCCGCTCGCCATCTCGATCTCAGCTCGATTGGGTACCTTTTACTGCCAAAAAGCGTCCTGGCGGGATCGGCCGTTTCGAGTCATCTTGATACGCGCTGTCGGTATATTGGACTTAACTCGAGATACAGGACAGCTACAGAGCTGGCAAGCACACCGTATCGATTGAGAATGATCAGGCGCGTTTGTCTGTTGCATCGAGAGGTCTGAAGTCGGTCTACTAGCCAAGCTAGGTCTGCAAACCTATTCGTATTATTCGAGTGATCTTGACAGGCAGTCTCGAATTTCTGTACTTAACTCGAGCTATATGACAGCTACAGAGCTGATAATTACAGAAACCAATTCAGAGAGTCATCAGTCGCGCTTGTCTGTTAAATCTAGAGCTCTGTACTCGGTCTGCTGCCCGCTCTAGAATCGCGAAACTATTCGTATTGTTTGAGTCATTTTGAGAGGTGCTGTCGGTTTTCTGTATTTAACTCAGGTTGTGGGGGTGCTACAGTGCTAGTAGTCATAGGAATCGATTTAGAGTCATCAGTCGCGTTTGTATGTCGAATCCAGAGCTCGGAACTCGGTCTCTTGCCCGAACTAGGTCCGCGAAGCTCTTCGTATTGTTCGAGTCATCCTGCGATGCTGTCGGTTTTCTGCACTTAACTCGGGCTGCAGGGGTGCTGCAGCGCTGGTAATCACAGGACTCGATTCGGAGACATCAGACGCGTCCGCCTGTCGCATTCAGAGGCCTTAACTTGGTCTGATACTCGAGTCAGGTTTGCCAAACTAGGTACTGTTCGAGTCATCTTCAGGCTGTCAATTCACGCACGTAACTCGGGCTGTAGGAGTGCTACAGAGCTCGTGCAGAAGACAATCCAGAAGCATCGGGGGCGTTCGGCTGTTGCATCGAGAGGTCTGAAATCGCTTGGGCTGAAAAACTAGTCGTTCTCTGCAATTGTTTTTCGACATGATATATTGTCAGGAAGCTCTACGAGCCCCCGGCGGTAAGAAAGGTTGACGGTTTACCGCCGGCGCCCAGTTGGCCGACCCGACCAGGAGAGACAATGTGACAACTTTGGGTGGGTTTTGCTAAGATTTGAAAGATATTTGACAATTCATTTTGAGAAAGCAGATTTTTCGCACCTGTAAAAGGTTATGAGAGCCTCTGCGTCTTCATATGAGCTCTCTAGGCGCACTTTTACTACCAAAGCACTTGGAGCAACCAACTTCATTTCGACCTGAAAAAAATCAATGCTCAATTTTTCAAGAAATGTCTTCGGAAAAAAAAAAAAAAAAACAAAAAACAAAATGGTTACTCATGAGCTCAAAAACTGGAAGAATGCATTTTGTCGGTTTTATACGAAGTCGGCTCCTCCACGTCTTTTGATAAGAGTAATGCAGCTATAGACCTGACTGCGAAGTTGACAGGTATACGCGGCATACATAACCCACTACACGCGTGAGAATAATATTGGTTCTCAAAACGAACGGTCAAATCTTTCACCATCTTCTCAAAACCGCCCCCAGGTCACCACATTGTCCGCCCTGGCCGGGTGGGCCAACTAGCTCCACCCCGCGCCGGAATTTCTCTAACTCATCGATGCCGAAGAGCTTTACGAGGTATGTTAGCTTTCTCTGCTTCATTCGAGCTGTAGGCTGGCTACGGAGCTGGGAAGCACACCCTTAAACAAGAAAACATCAGGCGCATTCGCCTACAGTATCGAGGCGCCTGAAATCGGCCTGTAAGCAGAGCTGCGCCTGAAAAGCTGTTCGCATTGTAAATGTTGTTAGCGACATGATGTGCTTTTCCTCGATTCAGTCAGAAGCTGTAGGCCAGCTACGGAGCTGAGATGCACACCGATCGACAGGAAATAATGCGGAGCTCCAGTCTAAAGTATCTAGACGCCTGAGATCTGCTAGCTGCGGCCCGAATATTCTTTACACTCTTTCATTTTTATGAAGAGGTCGACTGAGCGACCGTATTGCATGCATTTCGTCTCGGTCGCGTGGTCGTGTCCGAGGCCACTGTGCCGTACGCAGCAACTTTTCCAGTTCCCACAGCCGTGGGGGTCGAGCAGCTGACACCGTGGGTGTCGCGTGTACGATCCAATACCATGACGATGGGCCTCCTCGCCCCCGGGCTCGTCTTAAGAGCCAGTGCGACATGATCCCGAGGGTTCCAAAGGGGTGTTTTTGGGATGGTTTTTTCCAGGAGGGGTCCCCCAACGGCTTCGCACCTTCTGTTTTGACGAGGTTCCGAGGCGCCTGGGGGGCTCACTGGAAAACCCCCTCCCCCAAAACCGTCTTTGGAACCTTCCGGATGATGATTGGATGCCTGCGCAAGGGCTAATGTTCGCCGCGGAATGTTAATTTTTTTCGGGGGTGTTCTCGGCAACGAGGGGGGCGCCAATCTTGTCGGGTCGGCGCCCCGGCCCCCGGCCAGCCTTGGATGACTGCGGAAGTGAACTCTGGGCACGCCCTTGAAGCCACTGGCCGCCCAGGAGGCCGGCCGTAGGTTTTTTTTTGAGGAGGCATTGCGGTTAGTGGGGGTCGTTGGCCCTGCTGTTCATATTTTTTCCTCCCCCTCGTCCTTTTCTTTCTTGTAGCCTTTGTCCTTTTTTCCTTCGTTTCCTCCTCCTCCTCTTCCTTCTCCTCCTCCTCCTCCACCTCCTCCTCCTGCGGTTCCTCCTCCCCCTTCTCCTCTCGTTCCCGTGTTTTCACCCCCCCTGGTCCGTCCTCTCCCCCCCCCGCCCCCCCCCTCCCCCCGCTCCTCCCTCCCCCACCTGGGTGGACTAGAGGGGACTGGGCAGGGCGGGGGTCACGAAGACTGCTGCATGCCGACGGTTTGAGCCTCGCCTCGCCTGCGCCTCGCCCCCTTTTTTCCGCCCCGGCCCCCCAATCAGGATCGGCGGCGGGGCTTCTCGGAAGGCGCGAGGGCTTCTGAGAAGTTGTCAGTGCCTTCGGGGATGGGTCCGAAGTCTTGGCAGGAGCCGCAGAGGCTCCTGTGATGCCCTGGCGCCTTCTGAGAAGGCCTGGCCCGTCTCAGTTTCCCTCCAGGGCTCGCCGCCAACGAGAGGAGGTCGAGGAGGAGGAGGAGGAGGAGGTCGAGGAGGAGGAGGAGGAGGAGGAGGAGGAGGAGGAGGAGGAGGCGTCCGTGGTCCGGCGGGGCCGAGGCGGGTCTTTCTGGTGGGGGCTCGGTGGTCGGGAACTGGTAGGCCCCTCCGACGCTCCTCGAACAAGGTGGCTCCTCCAGGGTTGGCCAGCTGCCTGAGACAGCGGCCACTCCCACGGTTACCACCCACCAGTCCAGCCCAACCCAACCCGAAGGCTCCAATATGCCCTTCATTCGCAATGGGGTGGGGCGTCGGGGAATATGGAAAAAACACATGTAGAACCCGTGTCTTTTTCAAGCCGAAATTTGGGTCTTCGGGTTAGGTTGGGGTGGTCTGGTAGGTAGTCATAAAGGGGGAGGGATCTGTTGGCCGGAGCCTACAGACTCCGTCAGCATCCTTTGCTTCCTTGACCTCTCGTTTTCCTTACTCGTTATTCCTGGCCTCTCGTTCGGACGGCGCTCGACCGTCGCTCTTCGGCTCGAAACTGGACGCGTGATGCCGACATGGCGGCTGCTCCCGCGGGCGCTATGGTTCCTTGGATGAGGCGACTTGGGGTGCGCGTGGCGTGAATGCAGGGAATGGGGGGGCAGGAGGACTTGGAGGGAGGAGGACGGCCAGACGGAAATGGAAGATGCTGCTGCTGCTGCTTACGACGACGACGATGATGATGATGGTGGTGATGATGATAATTATGATGATGATAGTGTTGGTTTTGGTCGTGATGATGATCATGGTGGTGGTCGTGGTGGTGATGTCGAGGATGAGGACGACGATGACGATGACGATGACGGTGACGATAAAGATGACGATGACGATGGCGATGACGATGATGATGATGATGATGATGATGATGATGATGATGTTGATGTTGATGATGACGATGATGATTCTAGTGATGATGATATTGATGATACTGATGATGATGATGATGAGGATTAGGTTTTCGAAAGACGATGCTGGTACTTAACATGCTGAGGATGATGCTGATGCTGAGAATGATGCTGATGAGCATTCTGATCATGCTGATGCTGATGCTGATGCTGATGAGGATCAGGATCAGGATGAAGAGGGTTGCGGTTGTGATGGTGGTGGTAGTGATGGTGGTGGTGATGACAATGAGGATGAGTATGATGACGTAGAAGATGCGCTGCTGCGGCTTACGATGATGATGATGGTTATGATGATGATGCTGCTGCTGCTGATGATGCTGATTATGGCGATGATTGTGATGGTGACGACGCTGATGACGACGATGATGGTGATGCTGATGCTGATGCTGTTACTGATGCTGCTGCTGATCATGATACCGATGATGACGATGGTGATGATAATGATGATGATGCTAGTGCTGATGATTCTGATGATGATGATGATGATGATGATGACGACGACGATGATGATGATGACGATTATGATGATGATGATGATGATGATGATGATGATGATGGTGATGATGATGATGATGATGATGATGATGATGATGATGATGATGATGATGATATGATGATGATGATGATGATGATGATGATGATGATGATCATGGTGATGATGATGATGATGATGATGATGATGATGATGATGATGATGATGATGATGATGATGCTATTAATGCTGATGATGATGCTGATTCTGCTCATGATGCTGATGATACTGATGATGATGATGATGATGATGATGATGATGATGATGATGATGATGATGATGATGATGATGATGATGATGATGATGATGATGTTCATGATGATGACGACAATGACGATGACGATGATACTTAATTTGAAGAACATGGGAAACAGGAGAAGCAGGAGGAAGCGCACAGAGGTGCGATGCACGGATATCGTTTCGGCCTGGCCCGCTCACTTCGCCTTCCTCGGATCCGTTCTTCCCTCCTTGCCCATACTACTGTCATCCCACTGCCCCCTCTTCCTTTCTTTATGTCGCGTCGCCAGTGTCCATTTCGTCGTCCTCCTTTCTTCTCGGACTGCCATACCTGACCTTCTCCATCTCGTTCTTCTCCTCGTGTTGCCCCCCCCCCCCCCCCCCCCTCTCTGCGTGGCCCAGCAGGGACTGACCTTTTGGGACCCCGCCTCGGAGGCCCTGCGCTCGAAGGCGGGGGTGGCTGGAGCAAGGGCGCCCTTGAGGGCGCGAAGTTTTTCGAGCTTCTCGCATCGCGGCTTGGCTCCCAGGCGTCGGCCACGCGGGCCGCCCCTCCAGGCCGACGTGCGTCCACGGCTTCGCTGCCGCACCGAAACCGCCTGTGGGAACGCGCCGCCGCGCGCCCTCGCGGCAGGCACCCTGTGCCCCCGACGGCGCGCCCCGGCAGGTGGACCCCCCCCCCCCGTGGGGAGGCGCGCGCGGCCGTGCCCGCTGGGGCCATCTGCTTTGGCCAGGGGCTCGTGTCGGGGCCACCGCCCGCTCCCTCCGCCCCCTCTTGCGGCCACGTCCTCCGCCTCCTCCTCCTCCCTCCTGCGTGGTGGCACAATTCGATCAAGCGGCCCCCCCGGTTAGGCCTTTCCACTAGCGCCGACGACGCCTGCGTCGCCGCCGACGCAAAAAGTGTTGGGGGGCCATCGCCCGACCAGCTCAGCGGCACCGCGATGTTTTGGTAACGCAGCATGGGAACCTGGTATACCCTCTCAATGCCGTCTTCGTAGTCGATTGGCGTCGAGTAGCATCGGGGAGTCGATGAGATAGTGCCGAGTCAGCGTCGGTTAGCGCCGATGAGCGTCGATTCAGCGTCCATGAGCGTCGATTTAGCGTCGACTAGCGCCAGCTCGCAAGAGCCACCAAAATGGTATGGGATGCCCCCATGAATTGCCACAGGACAACGTCTATTCACCAACGGGTACTGTATTGAATAGAAAGAGTACTCGCGCGAGTCTTGTGCGGAAGCCTTGTGCGGGTGGCGCTGTGCGCCTTGTGCGGGGCTCTTGTGAATATTCTGGGGACGATCCGTGCGCCCGTGCTTATACGGAAGGAGGAGGCTCAGAATAGGCACGACCCCTTGCACAAGACCCCTCGCGAGTCTTGTACGCTGGCACTGTTCCCTCCGGCAATTTTCTTGCCCAGGTAGTACTCACCAACGACTCTTGTGGAACCCCGCCGCAAGCTGCCACTTCGGCGGCCCCCTTCGGGCGTGGCAGTGCTGCCCGTGCTGGGAAGGGCTGCGTCCGCCCAGCCGTCGGCTGACCCTTGTTGGACTTCCGCTGCTCGGCCTCGCGATCGGGGCCCCGAGCCTGCTGCGGCACGCGGCCCCGACGCCGCGCGGTGCACCGCCTCCGCGCCCGCGCGGGCGCCTCCGGCTCTGCTCTCCGGCAGAGGCGGTGCTCGCCCTGCGTGCCTTGCGCCGTGCGTGCCGGCACCCTCGCGGGCAGCGCGCATCAACCTGTGGAGCGCGCCGTGGGTGGCGTCGCGAATGCAGCGAGCGGCGTCGGTCTCCGAAACGCACGCGATCCTTTGGGGGGGTGGTTCCCCCGCGAGGGCCCCCTTCTGCGCACGCCGTCCCCCTGCGAGGGCCTCGTCGGTGCACACCGTCCCCGTGCCGAGGGCTTCCTCGGTGCCCGCCATCCCCGAAGGGGGGGGGCATGGCGTGTGGAGGCCGGGCCGGCGGCGCCACATGGCACGCTGTCTGTGCAAGGCCAGCCGTGGGGTAGCGCAGGGAGGATGTCCCACCAGCGCCACCAGCCTGCAGAGGCGAGGGTCCCTGCGCGCTCGGGCACGCGCTGCCTCACCTGCACAGGCTTCTCATCCTCGCCTCTCGGATGCTCTCCTGTCGTTTCGTCACCCCCGTCGCATCCCTCTCCTCTTGCGTCTCCCTCTCCCACTCCTTTCTCCCAGTCTCCCGTCATGTCCCTGTCAGGTGCATTTCCCCTCTCGCAGTCCCCGTCTCCCCGTCTGCCTGCTCCTCGTCACCCCGTCCCCGCCCCCCCCCCGTTTTCGTCTCTTGCTCCTGCTCCTGCTGCTGCTCGTTCTCCGTCTTCTCTGGCTCCTGCTTTGTTTCTCTGTGCTGCTTCTGCTCCTGCTTAACCGCAGATGATGTTGCTCCCTCTCCACCTGCTTTTTCCCTCCTCGTCATCCATCTCCTCTCCCTCGACTCGGAGGAGGATGATGGAGCGGAGTGATACAGAAGTGGAAGAGGAGGGGACGTGAGGTGAGACAGCGTCAGCGGGAGGACGGGCGTATGGGGGGAGGAATGTGGGGAGGGGGCGGATGGAAGAGCAGGGATAAGGATGAAGGGGACGAACAGGGGAGGAGCACCAGGAGGGCGGGGATGATGATATGATGATGATGCTGCTGCTGATGATGATGATGCTGTTGCTGATAATGATGCTGATTCTGATGATGATGTGATGATGAGGACGATGCTTACGATGCTGATGATGCTGATGATATTGATGGTCATGCATATCATAATGATGCCGATCGTGATGATGCTGATGATGATAATGATGATGGTACCCATGATGATGATGCTGATGATGATGATAATTATGGTGATGTTGATGCTGATGATAATGATGCTGATGCTGTTGATGATGACGATGATGCTGCTGATGATGATGATGCTCTGATGATGATGATGATGATGATGATGATGATGATGATGATGATGATGATGATGATGATGATGATGATGATGATGATGATGATGACGATGATGATGATGATGATGATGATGATGATGATACAGTTTTTGATGCTGCGGCTGCTGCTGGTGCTGCTGATGATGATGATGATGACGATGATGATGCTAATGATGGTGCTTATGATGGTGGTGGTGGTGGTGGTGGTGCTGCTGCTGCTGATGATGATGATGATGATGATGATGATGATGATGGTGATGGTGGTTGTGGTGATGAGGCAGGGGATGAGGTTGATGATGAGGATGGTGATTGTTTGAGGTGGTAGTTGTGACGATGACAACAACGACTCCGATGACGACGATGACGACTCACGATGAGGAAGCGCAGGAGGAGGAGGAGGAAGAGACCAGTACACTTCTGGGCCCTTTGTCGCCTTCGGTCGTCGTCGTGGTTACTGCCGCTGCTGCCGCTTGCGTCGTCGCCGTCGTCGTCGTCGTCGTTGTCGTCGTCGTCGCCGTTGTCACCTTCGTCGTCGTCATCGTCGTGGTCGTCGTCGTCGTCGTCGTCGTCGTCGTCCGCCCAGAATCCACTCAAAACCGGTCCTCGACTCCCCTGGGTGTCCATCCCGGCCGCCTTTTTTTTGAGCCCGTCGTCGTCGTCGTCGTCGTCGTCGTCGTCGTCCGACCAGAATCCATTCCAAGTCGGTCCCCGACTTCCCCGGGTGTCCATCCAGGCCGCCTTTTTTGGAGCCCGTCGTTGTCGCCGTTGTCGTCGTCGTCGTCGTCGTCGTCGTCGTCGTCGTCGTCGTCGTCGTCGTGGTCGTCGTCGTTCGTCGTCGTCTCGTCGTCCGACCAGAATCCATTCCAAATCGGTCCCCGACTTCCCCCGGGGTCCATCCCGGCCGCCGTTTTTGGAGCTGGGCCTGGCTGCGGAGACGGGGATCGCTCCACGAGGAGAGCCCACAGAACCTCGGAGGCGACGACACCGCCCTCGCTGCCCTCGCCGCCCTCGCCGCTGTCGTCCCTCCTCGCCGACGCCGCCGCCACTGCCACCGCCGCCGCCACTGCCACCGCCGTCGTCGTCGTCGTCGTCGTCGTCGTCGTCGTCGTCGTCGTCGTCGTCGTCGTCGTCGTCGCCGTCGCCGTCGCCGTCGCCGTCGCCGCGCGTCGTCGTCGGTCGTCGTCGTCGTCGTCGTCGTCGTCGCGTCGTCGTCGTCGTCGTCGCCGCCGCCGCCGGCCGCCGCCGCCGCCGCCGCCGCCGCCGCCGCCGCCGCCGCCGCGCCGCCGCCGCCGCCGCCGCCGCTTCTGCCGCTGCCGCCGCGCCCGCGGCGCAGGCGCCCCCGCGCGCGCGCCGCGCCCCCTCTTGCGCGCGAGCGGCGGCGGAGGCCCCCGGCGCCCCGTCTGCCGCCCCCCCCGCCGCCCCCGCCGGCTCCGCGCCTCCTCCTCCTCTCTCCTCCTCCTCCTCCTCCTCCTCCTCCTCCTCCTCCTCCTCCTCCTCCTCCTCCTCCTCCTCCTCCTCCTCCTCCTCCTCCTCCTCCTCCTCCTCCTCCTCCTCCCTCCTCCCCTCCTCCCTCCTCCTCCTCCTCCTCCTCCTCCTCCTCCTCCTCCTCCTCCTCCTCACTCCTCCTCCTCCTCCTCCTCCTCCTCCTCCTCCTCCTCCTCCTCCTCCTCCTCCTCCTCCTCCTCCTCCTCCTCCTCCTCCTCCTCCTCCTCCTCCTCCTCCTCCCTCCTCCTCCTCCTCCTCCTCATCCTCCTCCTCCTCCTCCTCCTCCTCCTCCTCCTCCTCCTCCTCCTCCTCCTCCTCCTCCTCCTCCTCCTCCTCCTCCTCCCCCCCCCCCTGGCCGGGCGCCAGCGGCCCCAGGCGCTGCCGAGCGCGGCTCCGCGCCGACTGAGCGCCTGGGAGTCGACGGGGTAGCGCCGACGAAGCGTCGATCAGCGCCGAGTCAGCGTCGATTTAGCGTCGATTCGCGCCGCGTTGGCGTCGATCGGCGTCGATTCTCAAGAGCCGACAAGATGCGCTGTGGGAGGCTCCCGTGAGTTTCCACCGAAGGCCAGGACGAGGATAAATCGCACTTCGCGGCGTCGCGGCCTGGGCGAGTGCGGCCGCCCTTTCTCCGAGGCGGCCTCGCGAGAGATCGCGAAGAGGAGTCGAGCGTCGGACATGACGGGGAGCGCGCGACTCGCGGAGTGTGTTCGACCTGGGTGTGCCTTCTTCCTCTTCGGACGGTGCTCTGAGGTCCCTGTCGGTTCTTTCCAGCCTCCGAAGGACATGGTTCCTCGCACCTCTTCGTTTCGGGCGGGGCTAGGACGAGGATACATCCGCTCCAGAGCGTTTCGGAACGCTCTCAGAGCCTTCGGGAACGCGCTGAGAAGGCCGCGGCGCCCGAGACATTCTCCAGAGCCGTTGGATCTCAGAGATTCCCGGCTTGTCCTCACCTGCATTTACTATCGTCCTGGCTTTTCATCGTCGTAGTATGCCCTGGGCCGGGGCCAATTTTTCTGGATCGGGGTCCTTCCTCGTCTTCGTCGCCCCCCTCTATTCCCTTCCACCGCCTTCTTCCCCTCCTGTTCCTCCCGCTCCTTCCACTCCAGCTCCTGCCTCTGCTGTTCGTCTTCGTCCTGCTTCCTTCCTCATGCTGCTCCTCTCCTACCTGGCCCTCCTCCTGCTTATCCGCCACCTCCAGAACACGAGGGGGCCGTTTTTGGAATTCCAGGTCCGCTGCGAGACGCGTCGGGGCGAACAGCGAAAAGATCAGCGCAGGGGATCGTTTTCTGATTCATTGTTTTGCCGATCGGCGCGTGCCCTCGCGCCCTCCCCCCCCCCCTCCTGGAGCAGATCTTGGCTGTTTTTGGCGTTCGTCTCGAGCCGGTAGAGCCTCCCCCATCGGACGCACTGTCTCAAACAGTCGCGCTAAGGAGAGGTCTGGAGCCAGACCTCCCCCCCTTCCGCCCAAGGTCGAAACGCCAGATACGAAAACGCTCACCAGGGGGAGGGGATGGGTGGGAGGGCTCGGACGCCGGGCATTGCGCGGCCGCGCCTAGCTTCCCCTCCCCTGTGCGCCCCCCCCCCCCACCCGCCGCCCGCAGGATTTCCAGGGCGGCCCAGGGTGGCCTCCAGGGAGCACCTCCCTCGCGAGGCCCCCGAGGCCCCCACCCGTTCCAGCGGGGGCAGCCCAGCGGGGGGCGGTCCTGGGCGCTGCCCAGCACGGTGCGCCCTGGCCTTTGGGGGTTCCAAGGGGGCTTCTTGAAAGCCGCAAAAAGGACTCCCAAGCACGCCCTTCGCCTTTTGAGAAGGTCACCCCCCTCGCGCCCACCCCTTTGTGGGCGCCACCAAGAAGGGGAGGAAGAGGATGAGAAGGATGAGAAGGACGAGAAGGATGAGGAGGAGAAGGAGGAGGAGGAGGAAGAGGAGGAGGAGGAGACCGGCAGTCATCGCCCTGGCGGTGGCCCCACAGACGGAGGCGATGCTGGCTCGCCGCCCCGCTGGCTGCCTTTGGCACCGCCGCCGCCGTCGCGGCGCTGCGTGGCGAGAGGCGGTCCGCGCCAGGGCTGCCGCTCTGTCCCTCCCCTGCTGTGTGTACCCTCTCTTCGCTGCCTCTGTCTCGTCGTGGTGCCCGCCTCGCCCCGGGTCCTCGTCTGCCTGCCCGCGCCTGCCCTCGGCCCGCCCCTGCGGCTCGTTGCTGCGCCTCGCCCTTCACGCCCGTGCTGTGCACTGCTTCGTGCCCGTGCCTGCGTCTTCTCCCCGTCTCCCCGTCTCTTTGCCCTCTCGCGTCTGCCTGCCCGCGAATGACCTCGTCGATCCCCTGTGGGCGGATCCTGGGTCCCCACGCCGCGTAACCTAGGCCAGCCGCGCGCGTCTATTCGCCCCACGTTCTACGCCTCGCCGCCGCGCGCGTGGCCGCGACGCCAACAGAAAGAGAGGTGTACCCTCGCTTACCTACCTGCTCTCCTCGTCTGCAGCCCTCTCGGTCCAGATGTTGACGTTGACATGCTAGTACTCGCACGTTGTGGTAGGAGAAAGCGCTTATCGTCTCCATCCTACAGATAACTGGCAGGGCTAGATCTCTCATCCTTCAGCGCTTATTGCTCCATCTTGTAGATAATTGGCAGGGCTCAGGGCTGGATTTCTCATCCTTCCCCGCTCCCACATTCCTGATCCCCCCTTTCTCTCTCTCTCTCTATCTCTCGTTCTGATCGTGATTCGGCTTCGAAGGATCATTGGTCTTGGTCAGGAAGCCTCAGCAGTTCCAGCTTCCTCCTCAGCCCACTCGTTTCCACCTCTTTCCCGTCCTGCCCCAATCTCCTCCCCGCGCTCCTCCTCTGCCTCCTTCCTCCCTCGCTCCCCCAGTTTCCTCCGCCATTCTTCCGCTTGCTTTCCCTCTCTTCCTCCACTGCCTTTCTTCCTCCTCGCCGCTCCCCCCTTCTTTCCTCTGCAAGGGCCCAGTCAGAGTACCCCCCCCAACTCTCCCGACGACGTGCCTCCGCCCCGAGCACAGGTTTTCTCTCGCGCACGTGGTTTCCATACCTGTGCGGATGCTTGCGCGCGCGCGTGCGCGCGCGCCCCTGCCAGCCGCTTGGATCGAGTGTCAGGAGGCTCACCGCTGCCGCCGCGTGGTCGTCGCCTGGCTGGCGCGGTCGCCGCGAGCCGCTCCGGAGGGGCCGCGCCGTCTGGCGCCGCCTCGGGGCGCTCGCGTCCCGCTTTCCCGCCGTCGCCCTCTGGCCTGCCGGGGTGCCTCCGCCTCTCGTTGCCGTGCTGCCGCCGCACCCCGCCTCGGGACGCCGTCCGCATCCTCTGCGGATCTCTGCTGGTCGGCCCTGCCGCTCGGGACCTGGCTGTCCGGGGCTCCCCCTTCCGTTGCTGGCCTTCTTGCGGCCTTCCATCCACCAAGCTGGGTGCAGTTCGCGTGGACGCGTGACGCGTCCCGCGCACGAGTGACTCGCGACAGTCGTGATAGTTCGCCGAGGGAGGATCAGTGTGCGCGCGCATCTGTGTGTCTGTGTGTGGTGCAATTGGCACTTCCATCTGCCGTTCGCGCCCGAGGATCCTCTGCGCCGCCGACGTAAGAGTGTGTGTGTGTGTGTTTGTGTGTATGTGTGTTTGCTACGCCCTGTCGCTGCGCGCTGGGCCGCGACACCAAAAAGTGTACTCGGCCCGTGCGCTCTGCGCCTCCACGTGGTGCGCTTCGGCAAGGCCCCGATCCCGGGTCGCGTCTGGCTGCGTTGCTCGCTGCCCGTTCCCGCCAGGACATCGTCAGGTCCCGCACCTGGCAGCCCCTTCTCTCGGAGGCCCCCAGTGAAGTGTGGCACCTTCGGTCATCAGGTCCGCCTGCTCCTGCTCCTGGCGGTCTTGGAACACCTGGCATCTTGCCCTCGGCCCACTCGCTGGTGGCTTGCCCCTCGGTGTCGCCTGCCTGTCCAACTTCGACAGCCTGTGCTGCGCGCGTGCCCCCTGCGTGCCCTTGCGCGCCCTTCCCGCCGACTCGGCGGCCGGGGCCCGCTTCCCCCCCTCCTCCTCTGCGGCCGCCTTCGCTTTTCCACTTGCCCTCGTGCACCAAGTGTCGGGGGCGGAAAAGAGGGGGGTGATGACTAGGGGGGGTGGATATCATGGCGTGGGCCATGATATTTCCCCAGACTTCATGGCGCCTCTTCTCATTCCATTACGTCCCCGGCCCCCCCGCTGGGCCGCGCACATGCCGCCGGCCATGATTTGCACCCCCCCCTCTTGGACACCCCCCTCTTGGCCGCTCCCGAAAGTGCCCGGCGCGTCCAGCCGGCTCTGCAGTCGCGCCTGCGTCCGCGAGCGGTGCCATTAGAACAGTGCGCAGGGGGCTCCCTTTGCCGTCCTGTCCGCCGCCCTCGCTCCCGTCGCCCCGGCCGCTGCAGTGTTGCTCGTTTCCCTTCGCACGCGTTCGCACTGCGGTCATTGGCCCAGGGTCACCGCCGTATCGCGGAGCGCGGAGCTGCCGAGCAGTATTTTTTTTTTTTTTGTTTGTGTGTGTGTGCGTGTTTCTCCCCAAGTAGGGCTTCGCGCGCCCCGCCTAGCTCTTGACCGGAAGGGGCCCGCTCCCGACCCGCCGACCAAAAAAGTGTGTGTGCGTGTGGTTTGACCGGGCCTCTGTCCGTCTGTCTGCGTGTGTGTTTGGATGTGTGCGTTTCTACGCCCTGTTGCTTCCGGCGGGGCCGCGACGCCAAACGAGTCTGTGTATGAGTGCGATGCCCGTTCGTATTTACAGTGCCAGCGACGGCGTCTTCGCCTCGTCACTGGCGGAACGCAGGTGTGCGTTCGGGTAGCCCGAGTGGCCTTTCGCCTCGGCCGCGTGCGCTCGAACATGCAGGTTCGTGTATGTGTTTTTGTTGTGGTATGTGTGTATGCGAGTGTGTGTTTGTATCTGTGCGCTAGTTGTTGTTGCTGTTGTTGTGATTGTTGTGGTTGTTGTTGTGGTTGCTGTTGTGGTTGTTGTTGTGGTTGTTGTTGTGGTTATTGTGGTTGTCGTTATGGTTGTTGATGTTTTCGTGGTTGTGGTTGTTGTTGATGTTGCCATTGTTGATGTTGTTGTGGTTGTTGTTGTGGTTGTTGCTGTGGTTGTCGTTGTGGTTGTGGATGTTTTGGTTGTTTTGATTGTTGTTGTTGTTGTTGATGTTGTTATGGTCGATGTTGTTGTGGTTGTTGTTGTAGTTGTTGTGGTTGTTGTTATTGTGGTGGTTACTGTTGTCGTGGTTGTTGTTGTTGTTGTTGTGGTTGTTGTTGATGATGTTGTTGTTGTGGCTGTTGTTGGCATTGTTGTTGTGGTTGTGGTTGTGGTTGTGGTTGTCGTTGTTGTCGTTGTTGTTGAGCTCCCATTAATGACGAATTATTCTTGTTGATCCCCCTTTCCGGTGACCACTGTGTTTTTTCATTTGAAGTGTTTCCCTGTGGCTTGCATCCTATTTTCTATCAGGGAAAGTCACGGGGTCCAGACTGTGCCACTGGCCGCCGGTTTACAAAAACAACGGCTCCCGCTTGATACTTCCTCTTAATTTAATCCTAAATCGCGCTCTCTCGCGGGACTTCCTCACAATTTGTATACGAATCACGCTCTCGCGTGGGACTTCCTCGCAGTTTACTTAGACGATGCGCCCTCGGCGTGCAGGGAACACGCTCTCGCAGTGGATCTTCCCAAGATTTACTCGGGAATCGCGCTATCGCTCGAGACTCCTTGCGATTCATGCAGGACCCACGCTTCAGCAACCCGCCTGCTCGACCTGGTCGCCTGGGCCCGCCTTCCCGACCTGCCCGCTATGGGTCTGCCCACCCGATCTGTCCGTCTGGCTCTACCACTTGTTTTCTGCTCCTTGCCCCCCTCCTGCTAATTTCTCTCGTGCTCCATTCTTCCCCCTCCCCATTCCACCCGTCTTCTCTTCCCTTGTTTTAGGGACTGCACTGACTGCACGTGGCACGGAAGGAAGATACACCCTCAAGGGGGTACGATTGAAGACGACGAGGGCGGGTACTGAGGGCTTGGGATCTACGTATTGGGCGGCACGTGAGCAGATAGGAGCGAACCGACTTAAAGTGATTGTTGTTGTTGCTGCTGTTGTTGAGCTCTCACTACTGATGAAGAGTTACTGTTGATCCCCCTCCGGTGACAATTTTACTTTTCTCATTTGAAGTGATTTCCCTTGTGCTCGCACTCTCTCTCTCTCTCTCTTTGGGGTTGTGGTGGTGGTGGTGGTCAATTTGTAAAAAGTAAAACACATAGAAATAGGACTAATATTACTACAGTTCCGTTTTTAATACATGCTCCGCGTGCGGATCATGCATAACAAATGCAGGGGTTTAGTATTTCAAGCAACGATGAGTTCATGCATCAATTTCTTCATAACTTAATCATGTATCAGCAATCGTTATTATTTGACAAAATCCAATGTGTTAAACACTGCCCTGTTTTTATACATATATATATATATATATCAGGGGAATGCACTCTTCTCAAACTGCGTTGTTGGCCCCCGGATTACAACAATGGCTCCCCCTACTACTTCATCACAATTTGGCCAGCACCCCCGCTCCCGCCTGAGACTTCTTCGCATTTTGCTGAGGAATCGCGCTCTCGCTTGGGACTTCTCTGCATTGTATTCAGGACTCGCTCTCTCGGTGCTCTGGAGTCGCGCTCTCGCTGGAGACATGCTTGCTGGCAATTTATTAATGAATCCCGTTCTTGCGTTGGAATTCCCCGCGATTTACTGAAGCGCCGCGCTCCCGACCTTCAGGCACCCAGCAGTCGCGCTCACGCTTAGGACTCCCACGCAGCTTACTTAGGAATCCGGATCTCTCTGCCCCTCGTGGCCCCGTTGCAGCCCTTCGTGGCCCCCTCGCTGCCCTTCGTGGACCCGTTGCAGTTCTTCGTGGAGCCCTCACTGGCCATCGTGGTCCCGTTGAAGCCCTTCGCGGCCCCCTCGCTGCGCTTCGTGGCCCTCTCGCAGCCCTTTGTGGACCTGTTGCAGCCTTTCGTGTGCTCTCGCTGCCCTTCGTGGCCCCGTTGCAGCCCTTCGTTGCCTCTTCGCTGGCCATCGTGGCCCCGTTGCAGCCTTTCGTGGCCCCCTCGCTGCCCTTCGTGGCCCCCTCGCTGCGCTTCGCGGCCCCCTCGCTGCGCTTCGCGGCCCCCTCGCAGCCCTTCGTAGCCCCCTCGCTGCCTTTCGTGGCACCGTTGCAGCCCTTCGTTGGCCCCTCGCTGCCTTTCGTGGCTTTGTTGCAGCCCTTCGTGGCCCCCTCGCTGCCTGTCGAGGTTATATATATATATATGTATGTATGTATGTATGTATGTATGTATGTATGTATGTATGTATGTATGTATGTATGTATGTATGTAGGTAGGTAGGTAGGTAGGTAGGTAGGTAGGTATGTATGTATGTATGTATGTATGTATGTATGTATGCATGCATGCATGCATGCATGCATGCATGCATGCATGCATGTATGTATGTATGTATGTATGTCCTTCGTGGCCCCCGCTCGTTCGGGCCCGTCGTGACCCCATATGCAAACGCGCTTCGTGGTCCCGGTGTCGCCCTTCGCGGCCCCCTCGCTACCCTTCGTGGCCCCATTGTTGCCCTCAGTGGCCCCGTCCTTGCCCTCTGCGGCCCAATATACGTATGCCCTTCGTGGCCCCCGTTCGTTGGCCCCCGTCGTGGCCCCATATGCTGCATGCCCTTGGTGGCCTCGCCCCCGCACGGCACTGCCCGGCCGCCGTCAGACTTGCCCGAGGCGGGCCCGGCTTCCTCTCTTCCCGTCGCGCCAGGGTCTCCCTCCTCTCACGCATTGTGGCCCAATTTGCATCCAGCGCCCGCCGTTGATGCCTTATCGCCTGAGCAGCAGCCTTTGCCCAGCCGCCGACGGAAAAAGTGTGTGTGTGTGTATGTGTGTGTTGTTCGAAACAACGTCTTCTGTCGCTCTGGCCGGTGCTGTCTCCTGGTTGCCCGCCCGTTACGCGCCCCCTCTTCGCGAACATTCATCACTCAAACCACCTCGTCTCTTTCACGGTGAGTTAGCAGCCCAGGGTCGCGCCCGCGGCGCCGTTCTCGCCGCGGCCGGCCGCCGTCGTCGTTCGTCATGGCCCCTTTTGGTTTTCCCGTTGTGCTCCTCCTTCCCCTGCCCTTTTCCCGCTCATTTCTCCTTTTGTCGTGGAGTGCGTAGAGGATTGCGTTTTGCCAGGCGTATCGCGCCAGTTCGTGGCAAGCAGCTGCGCGTGATGGCGTCTCGTGGGCGGATATGACAGGAGACTTCCTGGAATTGTGCACGTGAGCAACGATTCCATCGCCCAGGTCACTCCGCCAGCCCATCTTGCACCACTGTTGCTATATATGTTGGGCTGTCCACGGCGAGCGAGACGGAGGATAAGGGGGCTCGATATGAGAGGCGAAAGTTGTGTCATACAGGCTTCGGAACAAATTAGCATCATCAGAACACGCAGCGCGTCTGGTGCACGACACATTTCCTTCCTCTTTCGCCTGCCTTCGCCAGTCCGCCGCCCCGCTTCCTCCCCCTTTGCTTCCATCCGCTCCGTCGCCTCTCCCTTCGCCTGCCCCTTCTGCTCCCCCATGAGTCCAGCTCCTCGGTTTTCTGCCCCGTCCCACTTCGGGGCGGACGATTTCACGGCGAAGCGAGAGTTGCAGTTCCATCCAGCCTTTGTTACCCGCAGCGCAGCGGTGCCAGATTTTCCTCTCGCGCCCTATACGGGCCCGCCCCCGTGCGTGCGGGGTGAGTTGACTTGACCTTTCTCTCTTCCCCCCTGGCCTGGCGGGTTGGTCGGGGGCCGAGGTGTTTTTGCCGCCGCCTGGCAGGCTGGCGTGTGAACATAGTCGCGCTGTTTTTTAGCATCATGACGCAACCGTCTGCCCCCCTTCAGAAGGGGCCCCATACGGTGCTGATCCGATCGTCCTCCCCCTCTGCCCTCGCCTTCCCCCCTTGTCGTCCTCATCCAGGTCCTCCTTGTGCTAGTGTGTATTGCTCGTGCTCATGTTCCTCATCATCCGTCTCCTGCTCCTCGTGACTCTTCTTCTTTCTGTTCGTCTTTCTCCTTGTCCTCATTCCTCCTTTTCGTCATGCTCCTCCGCTTCTTCCTCTCCTCTTTCCTCTTCGCCGTCCTCCTCCTGCTTCTTCTTCTCCTCTTTCTTGTGCCGTGTTTCTTGCACTGCTCTGCTCGACTGTGCGCTCACTCTCTGCGCCCTGACGTCGCCCGTCGCCCGACTTTCCCTTTCCCTCATTCGGTAGTCGATGGCCCAGTATTACAGACACAATTCAGTCATCAAGACCAGATCCGACAGCCGAACCAGTGAGTAGAAAAGGGATTTTAACGCAGTAGGACGTGAGGGACGGGAAGGGTAAGTAGGTGAGGTTTCAGATGTGGCTCGAGCGCGCTATGCCTGCCACGCTTCCCTCTCCCACCTCCCCCTTCCCTCCCTCCTCCTCTCCCCCCTCTCCGTCTCCCCTCACCGCATCTCTCCCCTCCCTCTTTTCTCCCCGCCTTCCCCCCCACTCCCCGCTCCCTCCACTGCCGCCTCCTCTCCAGACCCTCTCGCCCCCCACTGCCCCATCTATCTTCCCATCACGCCTCCTCCTCCACCGCGTCCTCTTCCTTCCCCTCCCGCTGGCCCCAAAAGACCACAGGGTCCCGCCCACATCACCCGGGATGGTCCGAGGAGGGCCCAAGATGGCCTCAAGACGCCTTCAGTACGGGCCTCAGAGGACGCCCCGTCGACCGACCCATGCGCTCGCCAAGCCTGAGGACAAAAAAGAACCGGCGTGTTCAAGGCCGGGGGCCTCTTGAGCCTTTCGAGCGGCCCCGCCCCGTGTGCCGTTTTTCTTAAGCTCGCCGCCGAACAGCCCCGAGGTTGCCCCAAGTGCCCCCCCCCCAGGCGGCCCGCTGTGGGCGACGCGGCCTTCGCCGCCTGCCCGGGGCAGCGGCAGCACGCGCCCCAGCCCCAGGAGCAGGGTCTGTTCGGGGCGCAGGACGCCCGCGGCGGGTGGTGGGGCGAGGAGGAGAGGGTGCTGATGCCGATGCCCATGCTTGTGCTGACTCTGTTGATGAGGAGGGTCGTCATATAGAATGCGTGAGGAGCGTCGGCTGACTGGTGGCCTGCTGGAAGCGGCCCTGCCTCATCGCCAACACGCGTGGGGCCTTTCGGGGTGGTGGTAGAGGAGGTCGGGGGAGGAGGTGGAATAGGCGGAGGAGGATGTGGCGGAGGAGGCATGGGGGAATCGTGACCCCCCCCTCCAGGTCCAGGGGAGGGGGTATGGGGGAGGGGTCAAGACTCCCTCCCCGCCCGCAAGCCGTCTCGCTCACTCCCACCCGCCCTCCCAACACATACGTAGCACCCGAGCCTGGGCCGAGCCCCAGCATATTCAGCAGTCGTCTTTGGATGGGCAGCTAGTGGGGGCGAATCCGCCGCCGCCGCCGCCTCCGCCGCCTCCGCCGCCGCCGCCGCCGCCCGCCGCCGCCGCCGCGCCGCCGCCGCCGCCCCCGCTGTCCGCCGCGCCGCCGCCGCCCGCTTGTCCGCCGCCGCCGCCGCCCGCGGCCGCCCCGCCGTCGCCTCGCCGCCCTGTCCGCCCGCCGCCGCCGCCGCGCCGCCCGCCGTCGCCGCCGCCGCCGCCCCAGCCCCCTCTCCCCGTAATGGGAAGAAGGAAGGGTGGAAGAGGAAAATCCTCTAAACCACCGACGCCCAAGGGCTGGTGTGATTATATACCACACGCACACACGCATGCTGACGTGCAGTTTGGCACCGTTCTCTATATGCATGCGTCCGTTGATATTTCCCTTCAGTAGTCTCAACCGCTGCCGGGCCGCCCCCTCCCTCCCCCCCTCGTGGCTCTCATCCGCCGCCCGGCACCGGACCCTCTTTAGTGCTGGTGTCCACCTGGGCCAGGCGCCTCGGCAGAGGCCATGGCTGCAGCACGGGCTGCTCCACTTCCCCCCGCCTCCTTCCTCCTCCCTTCCTGGGCCCTCTACCCCCCCCCCTCCCCTCCCCTCCCCCCCCTCCCCTCCCCTCCCCTCCCTCGGCGCACCCCTTCCGGGCCCTCTCCCCCGCCCCGCGCCCGCCTCTGCCGCCGCAGCCGCCCTGCTCGGAGACCCGCCGGGGCCCCGCGGGGGCCCGCCGCGCGCTTGCGATGCCCGCGGAGCCGCCCCGGCGGCCCCGCGGGCCGGCCGACGCGGGCGGCGCGTCCGCGCGCGGCGCCGCGCGCGCGGTCGCGGCGGGCGGCGCTGGCGGCGGCCCATTGGGGCTGCCCGGCGTGCCCGCCCGTGGCGGGGCAGGCGCGGCCGAGGCTCCTCGTCTAGGCCTCCCAGGTTGTGGGTCCGAGCAGATGGGGTCGGAGGATCGCGCCGCATCGGCGATGCATCGGCGATGCGGCGAGATCCTCCGACCCATCTACTCGGACCCCATTTGGGAGGCCTCTACCTTCGTGCCTCTCTCACAGGGGAGGAGGAGGAGGAGGAGGAGGAGGAGGAGGAGGAGGAGGAGGAGGAGGAGAAGGAGGAGGAGGAGGAGGAGGTACCGCTGCCGCTGCCCTGGCTCACTGGTTGATGTAAGAAAGGCTGTTGTTGTTGTTGTTGAATATTATTACTTCTAAAGAATAATTATTGTTGGGCCCCCTGGTGCACGCCCCCCCTGCGCCGCCTAGGCCGCAGCTACATTTTCATCATTTTTCGTGAGGAAGCCTCAGGTAAAACGATGTGATCCAGATCCGGTTGTTTTGTTGTAATCCGTTTTCCCTTGCAAAAAACACTATAAAATGACATTTCTTGTTCTAATATAATCAAATTTCAAGAATCCCTTGCAAAAAATAAGGTAAAGTGGACATTCGCGCGCGCAAGACGAAATCCTTCCAAAAGCGTAGTGTTCGGAACGATTTTAACATAAAAACATCAAAAAACCAATTGTTTTTCAACAAAAAAATTTCAAAATCTCATCCCGCGCGCTCTTGCGGATTCGTAGGAAACCCAACACTTTTTAAACATTTCTGTCAAACGGGCTTTTGCGAGCAACTTTTTCGAACTTCTGCGACAACGGTTGCGCACCTGCCAGGGCCATCATCCCTGTCAAATAATACCATGCGGGACATTCGTTTTTTCTTCGCGCGCGCACGCCGAAATCTCCAAAAACCATTGGCTTCTTAAGAATTTTAGCACCGCGCATCATAAAATCACACGAATCGCACCGTAGGTCCTCGAAAAACACCTGCACGACTTTTCAAAATTTCCACCCGCGCGCGCTGTCCGAATCCTAAAAAAACCAATGGTTTTCCAACATTTATGTTACCTGAGCTCGCGCGAGCTACTTTCGCACGCTCTTGCAACGGGGTTCGCGCGCCTGCCAGGGGCCATAATCCCTTGCGGTTGCGCCATAGGTTGCGCCCTCGGCCGCCGAGAATAAAACGCCCCCCTCTTGGTTGCGCCATAGGTTGCGCCAGTGGTCGGCCGCGGGTCCCTGACTAGTAGCCACGGTCGTCCGCATCCACGAAGTGAAGTGTCCCAACTCCATAGGGCGGGAAGCTGATAGGGCGGGAAGCGGGTGTGGGTGGTGGCGAGAATTCGTTTGGAATTTGTTAAGAGCTTGACCGGCCCCCCCCAAAGTGGGTTTATTGCCCGCCTCCTATGAAAACCCTGGCACTGGTGAGAACGGAGTGTCCCCAGTCTTAAATGATTGTTGTTGTTGTTGTTGTTGTTGTTGTTGTTGTTGTTGTTGTTGTTGTTGTTGTTGTTGTTGTTGTTGTTGCTGTTGTTGTTGTTGTTGTTGTTGTTGTTGTTGTCCCCTGCGGGGCCCCACGTTTCCCGTTTCCCGTTCGGGTTCGGTGGGGCTCCCTGTGGGGCCAGAACCACGATCCTCGAGAGGTGTGTGCCGACATGAAGCCTCGGTGGGGCTCCCTGTGGGGCCAGGGCCACGATCCTCGAGAGGGGTGTGCCGAAATGAGGGTTCGGTGGGGCTCCCTGTGGGGCCAGAGCCACGATCCTCGAGAGGTGTGTGCCGACATGAAGCCTCGGTGGGGCTCCCTGTGGGGCCAGGGCCACGATCCTCGAGAGGGGTGTGCCGAAATGAGGGCTCGGTGGGGTTCCCTGTGGGGCCAGGGCCACGATCCTCGAGAGGTGTGTGCCGAAATGAAGCCTCGGTGGGGCTCCCTGTGGGGCCAGGGCCACGATCCTCGAGAGGGGTGTGCCGAAATGAAGCCTCGGTGGGGCTCTCTGTGGGGGGCCCCCCCCCCCCACCAGGGCCACGATCCTCGAGAGGGGTGTGCCGAAATGAAGCCTCGGTGGGGCTCCCTGTGGGGCCAGGGCGTCGATCCTCGAGAGGGGTGTGCCGAAATGAAGCCTCGGTCGGGCTCCCTGTGGGGCCAGGGCGACGATCCTGAAGAGGGGTGGGCCCGAATGAAGCCTCGGTGGCGACGCCACCACCGACGACGACTACTACTATTACAAGTACTACTATAACGATTACTATTACCAATGTTACGACAACTTCTATTATATTACTGGTGATACGAATCCTCATATTATTAGTAGTGCTACCACTATCAATACCACAAACAATACTACTGCTACTACTGCAACTATCACTACTACTACTACTACTACTACTACTACTACCACTACTATTAGAACTACTACTACTACTACTACTACTACTACTACTACTACTACTACTACTACTACTAGTACTACTACCACCACTACTACTACTTCAACCTCTGCTGCTACTACTACTACTACGGCTACTACTACTACTGCTACTACTACTAATACATACATACCTACTACTACTACTACTACTACTGCTACTACTCCCACTACTACTCCGACGACGACTACTACTACTACTACTTCTACTACTCCTACTACTCCTACTACTACTCCTACTACTACTACTACTACTACTATTACTAATACTACTACTCGTACTACTAACTTACACTACACTACTACTACTACTACTACTACTACTACTCCACTACCACTACCACTAGCCACTACCACTAAACCACTACCACTACCACTTACCCACTACACTCCACTACACTCACACTACCACCTACCAACTCACTATCCACTGACACTAACCACTACTCTCTAACCACTACCACTAACCACTACCACTACCACTACCACTCAGAAAGACCACTACTACTACGACTACTACGACTACTACGACTACTACGACGACTACGACGACTACTACTACTACTACTACGACTACTACTACTACTACTACTACTACTACTACTACTACTACTACTACTACTACTTCTACTACTACTACTACTACTACTACTACTACTACTACTACCACGACTACTACAACTACTACGACTACTACTACTACTACTACTACTACTACTATTTACTATTACTACCTTTACTACATCTACTACTTCTACTACTACTACTACTACTACTACTACTACTACAACTACTACTACTACTACTGCTACTACTACGACTACTACTACGAACTTCTCTACTACGACTACTACTACGCGCTTCTACTACTACTACTACTACTACTACTGACTACTACTACTATTTACTATTACTAGATCTACCACCAACTGCTACGTCTACTACTACTAAACTACATGACTACTACTCCTACTACTACTACTACTACTACTACTACGCTACTACTACTACTACTACTACTACTAACTACTACTATTAATACTACTACTACTACTCCTACTACTACTAAAACTACTACTGCTGCTACTACTACTACGACTACTACTACTACGACTCGTGTTACTACTGCAACGGTGGCTACGCTCGACTACGACTACGACTACTACGATACGACTACTACTAGACTGCTACTCGTACTACTACTACTACTACTACTACTACTACTACTACTACTACTACTACTACTACTACTACTACTACTACTACTACTACTACTACTACTACTACTACTACTACTACTACTACTACCTGTCCGCCCTAGGGTTCCCTATGGATTCCGTAGGGTTCCCTATGGATGCCCTAGGGTTCCCTATGGATTCCCTAGGGTTCCCTATGGATTCCCTAGGGTTCCCTATGGATTCCCTAGGTTTCCCTATGGATTCCCCAGGGTTCCCTATGGATTCCGTAGGGTTCCCTATGGATGCCCTAGGGTTCCCTATGGATTCCCTAGGGTTCCCTAGGGTTCCCTATGGATTCCCCAGGGTTCCCTATAGATTCCTTAGGATTCCCTATGGATTCCCTAGGGTTCCCTATGGTTGCTGGAGCCTCGCTGGTGCTCCCTCGCGTTTGCGTGGTCGACTCCAGGGCGGAGGTGGAATGGGCGGACTGGAGTCCGTATTCGTAGGTATTATGAAGCCGGAGGGGTTTCCCGTTTCCTGTTTCCCGTTTCCCGCCGCCCCCCCCCCCCCCCATGGGGCCTCCAGCTAAGGTCCGTACAAGAGGGTAGGGACAGCAAGGTAGAATGGGGCCTCCAGGTAACGTCCTTACCTTGTTGTTGTTGTTGTTGTTGTTGTTGTTGTTGTTGTTGTTGTTGTTGTTGTTGTCGTTGTGGTTGTTGTTGCTGTTGCTGTTGCTGTGTGTGCTGCTGTGCTGCTGTGCTGCTGTTGTTGTTGTTGTTGTTGTTGTTGTTGTTGTTGTTGTTGTTGTTGTTGTTGTTGTTGTTGTTGTTGTTGTTGTTGTTGTTGTTGTTGTTGTTGTTGTTGTTGTTGTTGTTGTTGTTGTTGTTGTTGTTGTTGTGCTGTTGTTGTTGTTGTTGTTGTTGTTGTTGTTGTTGTTGTTGTTGTTGTTGTTGTTGTTGTTGTTGTTGTTGTTGTTGTTGTTGTTGTTGTTGTTTGTTTTTTTTGTTTGTTTGTTTGTTTGTTTGTTTGGTTGTTTGCATTGTTCGGTTTTCGGCCATCCAGAACGGAAGAACAATCGGCAGGCCCAAACAGGGGAAAACGGCTGTACAGACGGGACCGAACCGTAAACGGCGCGATCGGAGCCCCAAACGGGAACAAAACGTCGATCTTGAAAATTGGGTGTGGGACAATAACAGCGTCTGGAACACCATCTAAGCCCTGGCCTCGTTTTCCTTTTTGTGGGCCTCCTGGGAGGCCCTCGTCTTCGCGGCTGAATTCGCTTCGAAATTTTGGTCAGAACACACCCCAGGAAACGGGTGGGGAGTAGCGGTGTCCGCACTTGTTTGTTCCCCCCCACGATCGTTCTTTCCCGAGGTTTGGGCGCTGCCTCTCACTTCGTGCCGTGCGTGTTTTTACGCAAGGTTGGGCCCTGGGTGCGCACTTTTGACTCAAGATTGTCGGCGCTTTCCTAGTCCGACGGGCCCGTGGGTTCGTTCATCCCAGCATTTTGATCCGCCAGTCTCGTCCGGTGTGGCTGGCTCTCGGCCGCTGTTCTTGCACGGCCTCTCCCTCAATCTCCACTTGTTCTTGCCCGAGGCGGTGCCTGGGTGTGCTCTTTACACTCTCCGACGCCAGCCTGTCAAAGTTCCTCGTGCTCCCTGACGAGGACTGCCACTGCCAGTATTCCAGGTCCTGTCTCAGTACTCCCATCGCCGAGTCGCGGGGTTTCAGTGGGCTTCAGTATCATTGCAAGGTCTTTCAGTAACGGCCTTTTCTTTCTGCGTGGGCTCCGCGTGGTTGCACTGCTCCGCTACGCCCGTGAAGGATTACGTGATCTGACCAGCCTCCTATTGTTGGCTTCGGTGCGCCTCGCAGACGGATCGGGTCTGATAGATGGAGTAGAACAGTGGGGTCTGGGACTCCAGTGGTGTTTTTTTTCGCCGCGTCGGGTCTCGGGTTTCGTCGTGGGACGGCGTCGTGGGCTTGGCCTCTTCTGGGCTGCGGCCCCATATGCGCGGGCGTATTTCCTCGCGGGTGCCCCGCGCGGCGCGTGTCTATTTGACTGCGTATCCACGGATGGCGCCGCGGGATCTTAACCGATCTCCATCCCCACTGGGCCATGATATCTCAGTCCCGCCCTCCCACCACCCCAGCTGGGGATTGGCCTTTCGAAACCCGAAGGGGGGGCCTATGTCCCCATCTCGGGGGTTAAATCGGCCAGTGGGCATCGGCCAGTGGGGCCAAGGCCACGCCAGCGGGGATTGGGATTGGTTGAACGATGCTCATGTATGCTTACTGCTCCTGACCTCTGGTCCGTCTCGTGCCTCTCGTTCTCCTCGCCCTCGTCGTTTTGGGAGGACCGAGATCGTGACGGAAAGAGGGGCGACAAGGATCGGCGACGTTGCCTGTCCATTTTGAGCAGTACTCGCTGTCGGTGTCGCCGCGGGTGCTGTCCATGGGGGACGAACGTTGCCTGCACACCAGCGGCCGTTGTCGGTCTCGGGCAACGCTCGTTGTCGGGCATCTCCCCAATGTTATTTACATGCCCCCATTTCGGCCGTGCCAAGCGTTCATCTCGTCCCTCCCGCCCCTCTGTGTTCCCCCCCCCCCTTCAGGGATCAAATGTGAGGCTGGTTTGGGCGGGGAAGCACGAGGAGAGAAACGTGGCACGGGTTGCCTGGGAGAGGGGGGGCTGACGGGCGGGGTGGGCGGGTAGGTAAGTAGGTAGGTAGGTAGGTAGGTAGGTAGGTAGGTAGGCAGACAGGTAGACAGGTAGGTAGGTAGGAAGGCAGCAGACAATGCTGGAAAAGATTGTCTGATCACACTGGTCGTTGTTGTTGCCATGATTTTTGCTCTACTGTATGCCGCCGCCTCCACATTGCTGTTCGCTGGTCACGGTGCTGTCGCTGCTGCCCGTGCTGACGGTGGCCCCGTTGCCGCCACGATGGCCGCCGCCACTACCTCCGTCCTTGTTGACGTCTTGGGCACAGCTGCTGCCGCGACCCTTGCCGAGCTCGCGCTGCCACTGCTCCGTCACTTCCGTTAGGTGGCCCATGCCGGTGCCGCTGCGGGCGCCAGTCCCGTGGAGATGCCTCCGCCGTCACAGCAGCTGCGGCGGAGGCCGCCCGAGCGGGGCGGGCCTGCGGAGGGGCGCCGCTGCCGCGATGCTAGGCCGTCGGTGCGCATGTCCGGGTCCGCGTGCTGAGCCCGAGTCACTCAGCTGGCGTTTCCGAGGGCGGCGTCTTCGAGCAGGCCTCCGCGCACTGCGGGGCCTCGTCCGGCGATTCATACTTCATTTGTGCGGTCTCGGCTTCTAATGGCCTGGGGTCGGGCCCTGGGGTCAGCATCGACGGATCCGAGACGAAGAGCCACCCCGGGGCCCCGCTTGCGTTCTGGGCCGTGTTCGCAGCATTCACATCACCGCTGCTCCGCGGTGCCACCATGGCGCGGCCGTTTTTTGTTGTTGTTGTTGTTGTTGAACATTATTACTTCTAAAGAATAATTATTGTTGGGACCCCTGGTGCACGCCCCCCCCCCCCCGCGCCTAGGCCGCAGCCACATTTTCATCATTTTCGTGAGGAAGTCTCAGGTAAAACGATGTCATCCAGATCCGGTTGTTTTGTTGACGCCCGCTTTCCTTGTCAAAAAACACTATAAAATGACATGTCTTGTTCTAACATAACCAAATTTCAAGAATCCTTTGCAAAAAATGACACGAAGTGCACACTCGCGCGCGCAAGATGAAATCCTTCCAAAACCTTAGTTTTCGTAGCGACTTTAACATAAAAGCATGAAAAACCCAATGGTTTTTCAAAAAAAAAGTTTCAAGAATTCATCCCGCGCGCTCTTGCGGATTTCTGAGGACACGCAATATTTTTTCAACATTTCTGTCAAACGGGCTCTTGCGAGCAACTTTTTCACGTGCTTCGAACTTCTGCAACAACGGTTGCGCGCATGGCAGGGCCATCATCCCTGTCAAATAATACCATATGGGACACATTCGTTTTTTCTTCGCGCGCGCACGCCGTCGTCGTCGGCCGCGGGGCCCTGAATAGTAGCCACGGTCGTCCGCATGCCACGAAGTGAAGTGTCCGAACGTCATAGGGCGGGAAGCTGGGTGTGGGTGGTGGCGAAGAGTCGTATGGAAATTTGGTAGAGCTTGAACCGGCCCCCCCACAAAGTGGGGGTATTGCCCGCCTCCTATGAAAACCCTGGCACTGGTGAGAACGGAGTGTCCCCAGTCTTAAATGATTGTTGTTGTTGAACATTATTAATTCTAAAGAATAATTATTGTTGGGACCCCTGGTGCACGGCCCCCCCGCCGCGCCTAGGCCGCAGCTACATTTTCATCATTTTTTCGCGAAAGCTTCAGAAAAGTGGATGGGGTCCAGATCCGGTTGTTTTGTTGTAATCCGTTTTCCCTTGCAAAAAACACTATAAAATGACATTTCTTGTTCTAATATAATCAAATTTCAAGAATCCCTTGCACAAAATAAGGTAAAGTGGACATTCGCGCGCGCAAGACGAAATCCTTCCAAAAGCTTAGTGTTCGGAACGATTTTAACATAAAAACATCAAAAAACCAATGGTTTTTCAACAAAAAAATGTCAAAATCTCATCCCGCGCGCTCTTGCGGATTCGTAGGAAACCCAACACTTTTTAAACATTTCTGTCAAACGGGCTTTTGCGAGCAACTTTTTCGAACTTCTGCGACAACGGTTGCGCACCTGCCAGGGCCATCATCCCTGTCAAATAATACCATGCGGGACACATTCGTTTTTTCTTCGCGCGCGCACGCCGAAATCTCCAAAAACCATTGGGTTCTTAAGAATTTTAGCACCGCTTAACAACTTCTGTGGGTTAACAAGGCTTAACAACTTCTGTGGGTGTACGAACGTCGGCTTAACAACTTCTGTGGGTGTGTACTCCACGCCAGTGTAGTAGCCACGGTCGTCCGCAGGCCACGAAGTGAAGTGTCCGAACGTCATAGGGCGGGAAGCTGGGTGTGGGTGGTGGCGAAGAGTCGTGTGGATATTTGGTAGAGCTTGCACTGCCCCCCCACAAAGTGGGGGTATTGGCTGGCGTCGCATGAAAACCCTGGCACTGGTGAGAACACTGAGCGTTCGGGTAAAGTGATTGTTGTTGTTGTTGTTGTTGCTGTTCCTTGTTTGGTGTTGTTTTTCAGTTTTTTTGTTCTCTCTCCGTTTCCCGTGCCTGCGTGAACGCTAGAGTGTTTGCAAGCGTTGTGGCAGAGCGTGGTTTTGACCAGGGGCATAGAGTGCTGACCAGGAGGTTCACCAGCCATGGTCAGTTCGAGAATGCACGATACGCCGCAGGAGACTTCCCGTCGGGTTCTCGCAGCCTCAACGCTTTCATCGCCCTCCGCAGCGTCTAGTTGGCGGACTAACCAACCCCTGGCAGGAGGGACCCTGGAAGGTCTAGGCTCAAGTTATCCCGGGCTCCCCCTCCAGGAATGACTGACACGTCTTGACCCGCCGTAGGGGATTCTGAGTGCCTGGGCGGCCCCCGCGACCTTGGGAGGGCCAGGCTGTTTCGTGCGGCACGGGGGCCATGGCGGGATGGGCCCACGTGCTCGCCAGAGGCGGGTCTATCTGTGGAGGACAGGGGATGGGGTGAGGAAGAAGCGTTTCGCGGAGAGAGACATATTGAACCCGCAGAGCGGGAGTCACGGCGAGCCCCCAGAGGGAAGCATGTACGTAGGTATTACAATCAGTGGGTGTTAGTTAGTGGTGCTGCCTCGACGAAGGTCGGTACCAATAGTGGCAATGCTTCTTGTGACCATGTTGGCTTCCCGTGGGCGGTCGGACTGCCTTTAGAGTGTCCATGGGGGAATTGCTTGTTTTCTTACGTGTCCCAGGACACATGACTCGTATTTGTATGTGTCCCAGTCGAGTGTGGGGCAGGACGTGCATGAGAGATGGCTAGAGTTGAACCCTTCGTGGCCTTCGAAGCGCAGGTCGTTAGTGTTTTCACGTGTCCCAGCAGTGTATGGGGCAGGAAATGCTTGAGTAGCGTACGGAATCGAGGCTTTCGTAGCCGTGGGGGCGCAGATCACTCGTATTTTTACCTGCCCCAGGAGCTTTCACGCACGCGGGCTTAGCCCTGGGAGTGATTTCACTCGTATTTTTATGCGCCCCAGGAGAATTCACAGCACATTGCCTCATCGAAACATTTTCGGACCAGCGGAATGCGCGAAGCCCTTCTTAGCATGTCTTGATGCTTCTTACTCTCCTCCATCCTCCTGCATCTCTTCATCTACCCTCGACGCCAAACACTGCGAATTCAATCGCTTTGCTCATTCTGCCGGCCCATGCTGTATGACATTTTGGGGCCTCTTGGGGGACTCTGGGCCTCTTGGGGCCTCTCGGAGGTGTCTTGGTGGCGGCTGGGGGTTTCTTGGGAGCCCCTTGGGGGCTTGCTGACGGTCTTGGGGCCCATCTTCGGGGGACAGGGTTCCAAATCGCAGTTCGCTTCCCCTCTTCGGGCCCTCTTGAGGGCCTCTGGAGCCCCCTTCGGGGGCCTCTTGGGTTGTATTGGGACCTCTTGGGCCATCTTGGGGTCCTCCTGGGAGCCTCTTGGGCTGCCCTGGGGTGATATGGGGGGCCTCCTGGGCTGTCTTGGGGGGTCGGAACCACCAGAAGGCGATAACGCGGATTTTTTCCAAACACAGCAAGTGCGAGTACCAAAAAGGCAGGTGGGACGAAGGAGGGGTGAGTTCCCTACGGGGCCACGATCCGTGTGAGGAGTGTCCCGAAACGAGAGGACGGCCGCCATGCCACTGGGACTTTCGGTGGAGATCCCTGTGGGGCCACGGGGTGTGAGGGGTGTGCCAAAATGGGCGCGGTCACGCATGCGATTCCTGCCGCTGGGGCCTTTCGTGGAGCTCCTTACGGGGAACTGTTTGAGGGGTGTGCCGAAACGAAGCGGCAACCGCCATGCGACTCTTGCCGTTGGGGACGGTGGAGCTCCTTACGGGGCCACGAACGGTGAGGGGTGTGCCGAAACGAAGCGGCGGCCGCCATGCGGCTCCTGCCACTGGGACCTCCGGATGAACTACCTCTGGGGCCACGAACCGTGCGGTGTGTGTGTGTGTGCCGAAACGAAGCGGCGGCTGCTATTCGACTCCTGCCACCAGGGCCTTCGGTGGAGTTCCTTATTGGGCCACGGACCGTGGGGTGTGCGGAAATGAACACGTGGATAGCAGCAGCAAGAGTAGCAGGAGAGAGGAGGGAGGAGGGAGGAGGGAGCAGTGATCGCGGGGCGCTACGGATTCAAACCAAGGACCCAGCACCACAGGATTGTCAGGAACGTTTGCTGCCCCTCGGGGCCTTGGGGGCTCTTTTGAGGCGTCTCGGAGGCGTCTCGGGCCATTCAGAGATTATCCTGGGCGTCGTCGAGCGCTCTCGGGCAGCCTTGGACCACTTGGGCTCTCTTGGAGGTTCCTTGGATCGCTCTGGGGGGCCCAGAGGGCCGCACCCAGGATCAAAACCATCGCTGGAGCGAGTCGGGCGTGGAGTGGGCATGGTACTTTTCGCCGGGGGACCCCCTGGGGCGGCCCCGCGCACGCGAACTAGAACTACTCTGAACGTGTTACCGGAGATGTCAGCACGTCGCTGGAACGTTGGGCCAGGGATTTTTTTGCGTGGCAATGCTGCCACGGCGGGGCCATGATGTTTGGCCAAGGCAAGTTCGGAGAAGCTGGAGGCTTTGCTGGTGTTGAGCTATCATCTGAGATTCTTGAGATTTGTTGCCGTGAGCGCCTTGTGTCAAATGTATGCGGATCACTGCATGGATTGGAATAGCAGTGTAGAAGGCAATGGATGACCATAAAGATTGGGAGGCGCTCGTCTTCACGATTCGCAAAAGCATCCCCAAAGTCTTACAACAGCGCCTCGTCGATGATTCGTGCAAGGGGATACTCGATTGGATACGTAGTGAGTCTTGGTCTGAAGCCTTGTGGGTTTTACGTGACCAGTCGGCTTCAATGATAATTTGTCGACGAGAGGTGCATCACGTGTTGTCAGGTTTGGAATCTCTTGGTGTGGAAGAGGTTACTCTTTCAGCTAGCCATGACAAGGAGGACTTCCAGAGTGACAGCTGAAGACAAAGTACAGAGCAGATGATGTGATGTACTGAGCAGCAGGTTGATCCCTCTTGCGAGATCTGTTGGCGTTGGGCTTCTGATTCCCGCAGTGTGTGCCAGCGAATGCTTGCCTCGTGGAGCAGATGAAGTCTTGCATTCTGCGCTTCCCTGAGTCATGCTTCCGAGAGTGTAGCGTGCAGTCATCCCAGGCCGCATTAAGAAACAAATGTTGAAACGTACGTTTCCTGCTGACTCCGGGTGGGCTATTTCATGGCGCTCTTGCACATGGGAACAACGATTGAGTGGGGGCCATCGATTTATCGCCGCTTCCAGGGCGATGTTCCCCTCCCCTGTGCCCCCACCACCCACCGAACCACCCCAACCCAACCCGAAGGCCTTAATTTGCCCTCCATTCCCGGTGGGGGAGCGTCGGGGAGCATCGGAAAAACACATGCGGAACCCGTACCCCCCCAACCCGAAATCGAGGTCTTCGGGTTGGGTTGGGGTGGTCTGGTAGGTAGCCGTGCCCGTCCCCCCCCCTCTCGTTGCCCTCTGGCGCTCTTTGCGCACGGCCGCTCTTCTGCGTGGCTGGCTCTGGGCCGCGGTGGCGTTCCTCGTCGGTCCGCCTCCCTCGGCCGGCGCCTGCAGGCTGGCCTGGCGGCCTGAGGCCCTGCTCCTCGATCCTCGCTCCTCGATCCTGCTCCTCGCTCCTCGATCCTGCTCCTCGATCCTCGCTCCTCGCTCCTCGATCCTGCCCCTCGCTCCTCGATCCTGCTCCTCGCTCATCGATCCTCGATCCTCGATCCTGCGCTCTCTTGCTCGATCCTCCTCGTCCTCGCTTGCGGAGCAGGCCGCCCGCGAGCGGCGCGCACGGCCGGCGGCATGCCGCCCTGGCCGCGCTCTCGGCGCCCGCCGTCGCCTGGGCGGGGAGGGGGGCGCGGCCCTCGGCTCCTGCAGCGGGTGCTCGCAGCAGGGGGTGGACGAGCAGAAAGAGACAGGGGGAGCCTCCCTCCTGATGGGTCCATTCTCCACCACCGCTGCCATGGGTAGGAGATGGAGGAGGAGGAGGAGGAGGAGGAGGAGGAGGAGAAGGAGGAGGAGGAGGAGGAGGAGGAGGAGGAGGAGGAGGAGTTTTTTTTTTTGTTTTTTTTTTTTTGTTTTTTCTCTCTCTCTCTCTCTCTATATATATATGTATCTCGCCTTCTCTTCGTCCCGCCTCCCCGCGGCTGCGCTCCCTCCACGGCCGCCCTCTCCTCTGACGCGGCAGGCCCTCCTCCGCCCCCCCGCGGAGGCCCCGCCGCGTTGCCTCTCCTCTCCGCCGCGGTCGCCCTCCACCTCCCCCCCGCCCCTCGCCCGCGCGCCGACCCTCGCGCGCGCGGGGCTTGCGCGCGCGCGGGGCTTGCGCGCGCTCTCCCTGGCGCCCCCGCCCCCCTCAGAACGGGCCCGGCCTGACGCCGCTCCTGCTCCTCGCTGCTCCTCGCCGCTCCTGCGTCTCCCCTGCCCTTTCTCGCACCGCGAGCTCGCGCTGCGCTGTCTTCAGTCCGAGTGCCCGGCGCCACGGCGCCACCGCTCCGCTCCTCAGTGCCGCCGCCAGCGCGCCAGGGCGCGGAAGCCCACTGTGGGACCGCGCCCCTGCGCGACGGGAGCGTCCGTCCGTCCGTTGCTGCTCCTGCTCCTCTCCTCTTCCCCCTCGTCCTGCTCCTCCACTCATGAAGACCCAGGGCCGCCCCCCCACCGACCCGCTGCCTCCTTTTATTGTCATCGTAGCTTTAAACCGGGCATGTCCCTCTACAGGAGGCATATTTTACTCCGACGGTAGGACCCCGCATGAGAATATGTTTAGCTAGCCTGGGCATCTCCTCCTGCCCCCTCTCTTCTCCCACCTACTCCTGTCTCCTCCTTTCCCTCCTGCCTCCTCCTCCTCCTCCTCCTCCTCCTGCCTCAACCCCTGCATCCTCCTCTTGCCTCCTCTACCTCCTCCTCCTCCTACTCGTTATGCCTCCTCCCCCCACTCCCCCTGCCTCTCCCTCCTTCTCTCCTACTCCTCCTCCTCCTCCTCCTCCTCCTCCTCCTCCTCCTCCTCCTCCTCCTCCTCCTCCTCTCTCCATCCTCCTCCTCTCCCTCTCCCTCCTCCGCCTCCTCCTCCTCCTCGTCTCCATCTTCCTCCCCCTCCTCGTCCGCCTGCCCCTCTTCACGACTCCTCCTTAGGCCTCCTGCCTCCTCCTGGGGACTCTTGGGGCCTCTTGGGGCCTCCTGGAACCTTCTGTGCCTCCCGGGACAGCTTGGGGCCTCCTAGGGCACTCCTTTTTCTCTGTGTCCCTCTCGTCCTTCTCGCCCTCTGCCTCCTCCTCCTTTTTTTTCGTCCTCATGCGGAACACACCGAGAGGAAGCGCACGACGTGCGTCCCAGCGGATACGCGCCGGAGGACGACCCAGAAGAAGCGCGCGCCAGAGGACGACTCGGAGGAAACTCTTCCTCGCAATTCACTCGCAGACGAGGCTCCCGCCTGATACTTCCTCCATATTCAGGCCTCAGGAGGCCAAAAGTGACGACAATTGCAGGATTCCGACGACCCGCCTCGGATTCAGAATTTGAGCTGCGGGCTCCACATAGAGGGATGCTCCCGCCTGAGACTTCCTCGCGCTTTGTTCACAGACGAGGCTCTCGCCTGGCTGCGGGCTCCATGGGAAGGGGGCTCCCGCCTGAGACTTCCTCGCGTTTCACTCACAGACGAGGCTGTCGCCTGATGTATCCTCCATATTCAGGCTTCAGGAGCCCAGAAAGGACGACGGTTGCAGGATTCCGATGGCCCGCGTGGGATTAAGAGCATGAGTTGCGGGCCCCATGGGGAGGGGGCGCCCGCCTGAGAGTTCCTCGCAATTCACTCGCAGATGAGGCTGTCGCTTGATAGTTTCTCCATATTCAGGCCTCGGGAACCCAAAAGTGAGGACATTTGCAAGATTCCGATGGCCCGCCTGGGATTAAAAACACGAAATGCAGGCCCCATCGGGAGGGGGCTCCTGCTTGAGACTTCCTCGCCATTCACTCACAGACGAGGCTTTCGCCTGATATTTCCTCAATATTCAGGCCTCAGGAGCTTCAAGGTGACGACAGTTTCACGATTCAGGTTGCCCGCTTCGGATTCAGATCACGAGTTGCTGGCTCCATCAGGGGGAGGTTCCCGCCCGATGCTTCCTCGCAGTTCACTCACAGACGAGGCTCTCGCCGGATACTTCTTCCGTATTCAGACTTTAGGAACCCAGAAGTGATGACAGTTGCAACATTCCGATGGCCCGCTTGATTTTGAAAACATGAGCTGCGGGCCCCATAGTGACGGGCCCCCCGCTTGATATTTCCCCGCAATTCATTCACATACCTGGCTCTCGCCTGATATATATATATATATATATATATGTGTATGTATGTATGTATATATATATATAATTCCATGCTCATGCCTCAGGAGCCTAAAAATGACGACAATTGTAGGACTCCGATGACCCGCCCCGGATAAACAAAAAACATGAACTGCGGGCCCCATAGGAAGGGGGGCTCCCGCTTGAGACCTCCCCACAGTTCACTCACGGACCAAGTTCTTGCCTGATGCTTCCTCAAATAAAAGTGTGAGTGAGTGAGTGCGTGAGTGAGGGTGATGATGATTTTGATGATGATGGCTGTGTGAGTGAATGTGTGAGTGAGTGGTGTGAGTGAGTGTGTGACTGAGCGAGTGAATGGGCGGGTCGGTGGGTTGGTGAATGAGTAAATGCGTGGGTGGCTCATGATGATGAGTGTGTGGGTGAGTGTGTGAGTGGTTGAGGAAGTGGGTGAGTGAGTGAGTGAGTGTGAGTGGTGATGTGTTTGAGTGATTGAGTGAATGAGTGTGCGATTGGAGAAGAGGAGATTGTTTTTTTCTTGCGCGGGGGGCGTGCAAAGAAAACGATAACCTCACTTAGGATGTGGGGAATAAAAAGCCTAGTTTGGATGTGGGGAACACTAACCCCACTTTGGATGTGGGGAAACATTGTGGTGATGATGCTGACGATGATGTGCGTGAGTGAGTGGGTGGTAGGTGGTGAGTGAGTCTGTGTGGGTGAATGAGCGATGATATTGAGTGACTGTGGCTGTGTGAGCGAGTCACTGAGTGTGTGCATGATGGTGTGGCGGTGATGATGAGGTGATTGTGTTCATGTGTGAGTGAGTGAGTATGTACGTGGTGAGTGAGTGAGTGAGAAGAGAGAGAGGGTGTTCGTGTGTTCCTGTGTGTTCCTGCGCGAGGTGTCCAGAGAAAACAAGAACCCCATTTCGGAAGTGGGGGAAAATAATCAAAAACAATATGGGGATTGTCTTTTGATTATTTGTTTGAGCATTTTTTGAATGTCTTTCTGACTATTTTTGATTTTCTTCCGAAATCTTTCTGTAGGGGGACATGCCCGACCTAATCGTAGTCCAGACTCGCTCAGTTCTTGCCTCACTCGCTCACCCCCCCTTTGGTTTCGCGTCTCTCTTCCTCGTTTCTGGCAGCCTTGTCGAGTGTGCCTCGCGCCCGACTGTTCTGGCTGGCGTGATCCAGGGGCCACGGCCTCATCCTCCTGGTCCCAGCTAGGCGTGGAGGTTTGTCTGC
>CAUYUJ010020575.1:72708-90208 GCA_963575745.1 Prorocentrum cordatum | reverse complement strand
AACGCAGAAGGGTTACTACCTCGGCGCCGACGACGACCTTATGGGTCACAGCACGGGTGCGCTTGCCTCATGGGTTAACAGCAACGCAGCTTGTTGAGCTGGCAGAAGGGTCAACAGCAACGTAGGTTGGGTCGCGCTCGTCGCAGGCCTGGGCTGCGGCCGGCCGGGACGGTGTGGCCTCTGGTGGATCTCGCCCCGACCCCTGCCGTGGGGCCATTCCAGTTTGTGGCGGGGGTGCCCTCGTGCTCTTCGTCTCGGGGCTCCCCGCTCGGAGGTGCTCTCCGTGAGGGGTGTGCCTCTACGGGGCGGCCCCCGGGCCAGGAGGCCCCCAGGGGGCTCCTTCGCAGGGGAGCGCGGCCAAGAGAGGGGGGGGGGCGGCGAGAGCGAGAGCGAGAGCGAGAGCGAGAGCGAGAGCGAGAGCGAGAGCGAGAGAGAGAGAGAGAGAGAAACAGAGTGGGAGACAGAGAGGAGGAGCGAGGAGGCGCGAGGGGGCCTCCTGGCCGCTGGGCCCCTCCTGCTCCCTGCCCGACTTCGGATCGGCGGCGAAATCCGAGCCCTACCCTCGCCGATCAACGATTCTGGACCACTTCCCCAGGGCCGCTCTTCCATCCCGAGCCCTTCTCCGACGGTCCCGGGCCCGTTGAGGGGGGGTGCGACGAGGACGGGGAGAGATGTGAGGGGAAGAGGTGGAGGCGGGCGAGGAGGAGAGGCGAGGCGGGGGGGCGAAGGGCCGAGGCAGACGTCGGGGGTCAAGGGGGAGCGGGCGGGTGGCGTCGCCGCCTCTACCACCGACTCTGCTATAGCTGCCCATGCGGATTTCAGCATGCTCCACTCGGCGAACCTCCTACGAGTCAAGTGGCTCCAACCATTCACAACCTCCGACGCTTCACCTGTCCCAACCCGCGCACCCACTGCCGCGCGGACTTCTTGAATCCGCGCTGGGCCCCTGGCGCCTTCCGCGCGCCCAGGAGGGGGGCGGGGCCTTAGCGCAAGTCCAGGAAATCCGCGCGGACTGCGCAAGTTTTGCTGTTGTTGTTGCTGTTGTTGTTGTTGTTGTTGTTGTTGTTGTTGTTGTTGTTGTTGTTGTTGTTGTTGTTATTATTACTGCTGCTGTTGCTGTTGTTGTTGTTCTTCTTCTTCTTCTTGCTGTTGTTGTTGTTATTGTTGTTGTCGTTGCTGTTGTTGTTGTTGTTCTTGTTGTTGTGGTTGTGGTTGTGGTTGTGGTTGTGGTTGTGGTTGTGGTTGTGGTTGTGGTTGTGGCTGTGGTTGTGGTTGTGGTTGTGGTTGTGGTTGTGGTAGTAGTAGTAGTAGTAGTAGTAGTAGTAGTAGTAGTAGTCGTAGTAGTAGTAGTAGTAGTAGTAGTAGTAGTAGTAGTAGTAGTAGTAGTAGTAGTAGTAGTAGTAGTAGTAGTAGTAGTAGTCGAGTAGCAGCAGCAGCAGCAGCAGCAGCAGCAGCAGCAGCAGCAGCAACAGTAGCAGTAGTAGTAGTAGTAGTAGTAGTAGTAGTAGTAGTAGTAGTAGTAGTAGTAGTAGTAGTAGTAGTAGTAGTAGTAGTAGCAGCAGCAGCAGCAGCAGCAGCAGCAGCAGCAGCAGCAGCAGCAGTAGTAGTAGTAGTAGTAGTAGTAGTAGTAGTAATATTCATACAGTTCCTTGTGCACCCTTTGGCCACACCGGGGCTCTCTCGAGGCACCACTGGGCGCCCCCCGACGCGCCCCTTCCCCCGCAGCCCGCCCCTGCCTCCGCGCGGCCTTCCGCCTCCCCCCCTCCCCGCCCTTCGCCCTTCGCCCGCCGACCTCCTCCTCCGCCCCCGGGGCCCCAGCCCGGCGGCCAGGGGGCTGGGCGGGGAGGGGGGTGCGCCTCTCGGAGCGGGGGCGGGGCCCCCGTCCTCGGCAGCAGATCGTGTCGGGAGGGGCCAAAAACACACAGGCACAATGAATCTGCGACTCTCAGAAAAGATGGGGAAATGTGGGGAAGGGGGGGGGGGAAGACGAAGACCCCAACAAATATAGGAAGATGTGGGGGATCTTTTGATTTGTGTGTATTTATTCGTGTGTCCTGGGGCCCTTTCAATCATGGGAGCCTGGTAGACCCTCTCAGTTCCGTCTTTGGCGTCGATTAGCGCCGATGAGCGTTTGGGAGTCGATGAGATAGCGCCGACTCAGCGTCGGTCCGCGTCGATCTGCGTCGACGTAGCGTCGATGAGCGCCGACTTAGCGTCGACTCAGCGTCGATTCGCAAGAACCGACAAGATGGCATGGGAGGCTGCCACGAGCTGCCGCCGAACTCTCGGGACGGGGGACGGGGCCCTTGTCGAGACACTTTTTCGATCTGCGGGGCGAGAGCGAACCTCTTCCGCTAAAAGCTAGGCGGGCTGCGCACAGCCTCAATGAGGGAGACGGGGCACCGGAAGGCGGGGGCCTCAGGCGGCCGGAGCGGGCGGGGCCCGGGGAACGGGCGGTGCCGAAGTGGACGTGCAGGAAAAGGTACGCCACCCAGATGGTCTGGTACCGGAAATTTTCGGTAGCGATTTCGACGCACCCCGAATTTCGTAGCGACCGGATCTTCGTTTGAGGGCGTTGAAATAGCGGATTTCAGAACGGTCTGATACCGGTATTGGGCGCTACATTTCGGTATTTCGGTAGCGACCGATCTCTGCGGAGTGGTACCGGAAATTTTCGGTAGCGGACCATCAGGGCATGGACAGGGACCGGCCCTTGTCGAGACGCGCCGCCCTGGGGGCTCCGGGCAGGGCAGAGAGCGGCGGCCGGGCCCCCCTGGGGCGGCCGCGGAGCCCCCCGGCCGCACCGCGGAGCTCGGCGCCCCGGCCGCACCAAGGGGGCCCGGGGCCCCGCGCGGGCCCCGGCCGCCTGCTCGGCAGGGCGGGCCGGGCGGGCAGGGCGGGGCACAGCAGGTTCAGAAGTGGAGGGCGGGGCTTCTCGTCGAGAGGCGGCGCTCGCCTTTGCGCCGCGCGCATCCGTTTTAGACTTGAGTCGGGCCTGTCCCCCATACAGGGGGATGGATTTCGACGAAAAATGACAAATACCCCAAAAGTGATCAAAAAATAGTCCAAACATAGTCTGGTAACTATTTTTTGAGTTTTTTTTTCTTTTTGGAGCATTTTGGAGTATTTTTTTTTTTTTTTCCGTATCCTCCTGTAGGGAGACTCGCCCGACATAATTCTAGACGTGTAGAACATTGTCAAGAGCTTGTATGGCCGAAATCCCGGACATGGTGCTCCAGCACGGTTCGGGTTTGCCAGGACGCATCAGTCAGCTTGACCCGCGGTGTTGAAGTCTCAGAAGTGGTGTGGTGGCACGATCGAGGGCTGTCAGGACGCAACGGTCACGTTGACTCGCATCGCCAAAGTCCCAGGAAAGGTGTTCTGGCACGGTTTCAGAGTCTCAGAAGATGGTCTTTCAATAGGGCACGTTGATGTCTCAGGGACGGTGTCCTAGCACGATTCATCGCTGATGCGCATTGGGTTTACACTGGTCCTCCCTCCTCCGCCGCCGCCGTCGCTGCCCTCCACGGGTGCGGTCGTCTGGTGTCGACGGTGCGGGGCCTACGGGTCCGTCAGGGTAGGGAAGGCGTTCGGGGCCCCCTGCCCTGACCCAAGGACTTGCCCCCCAGCAGGCGGCGGGTCCTGGACTGCTTGCTGGGGGGCAGGCATCCCAAGGCTGGTAAGCCCCTGGAGGGGGGTGAAGAACTGGGATACACTTTGTCTCCCCCTGGAGCCGTGTCTGTGAGCAGACGCTGCCTCTTGAGCTCGCTCCTCGTTCCTCGCTGCCCGCACCAGAGGAGGAGGCCTCCCCCCTCCCCTGGATCCTCGGGCTCGGGACAGCACGGCGTGGGCGCCGCCAGAGGTGAGGGCACGCCCCGAGGCGGGCTCCCGCCCCCGCCCCAGGGCGGGAGGGGGGCCCTCGCTCGGGCCACCTCCCCACGCGCACCGCCGCACCGCTGGCGCACCCCGCGCGCCCGGGGCCCAGCTCCCGCCTCCTCGACCCACCGAGCGCGCTCCACTGCTGGCAGAGTGCCTGCTCGCAGACGTCCGGAGAGAATCGCACAGGTCTGCATCGGTGTGCCTTTACCGCAGGTCCCTCGCGGCGGATCCAGGCCATGTGCGAGCAGGCACTGTGCGAGTAGCGGCACGCGCTCGTCCATCAACGCCGTCGTCGCAGGCCTCCCGCTGTCTCTCCTCCGTGCTCGCACGCAGCGCACTGCACGCGTCGGCCTCGCATCCCGTGTGGCCCGCAGAGGAGCTCGGGCAGCGAGGGAGACCGAGGCGAGGCATGCCGGGGCTCAGGAGGCGGGGGTCGATGCAGCCGGGGGGCTCGGTCGAAGCGCCAGATCTTGCAGGCTCCTGCAGAGCCTGGGGTGCATTGGCCCGGGTCTGCGTGCAGGATGCCGCAGAGTCCTGCATGATCTTGCAGGATCCTGCAAGGCCCGACTGACCTGGGGCTGGATCGACCCGGGTCAGTGGATCCCCGAATCTGACGGATCAGAGCCGCTGGCAGCCCTTCCAGCTCGGCGCTTCGGCGCCCTGGCGCCCCCGCTGCGCTCATTTCAAGGGCCGCGCTCCTGTGTGGACTGCAGCGCCTCGCTGTCTCGCCTCGTCTCGCCCCTCCTCTACCCTGACACTGCTGTTGCCCCGCTCTTCGGCGGCCCTGGATCACCGTCCAAGACGACCCGCGGCCTCGGACATGGGGTCATCGAGGATGAAAGAAGCCCTAACAACCCTGATAACAGGGTGAAGACGTGTCCTCACTGGGGTCCCCGTCTTCGCACTGGGGATGAACGATTCTGGGCGGTTTGGTTCGGTACATCTCCCCTATCCCTAATGTTCTTGGCCCTCCTAAGTGAAGTCCCCTCTCGAAGTGTTAGGGTCATTTTTTCCTAAATCATCGGGTGACGACACCGCCGACAGCTTACAGGGCGGAAGGCGCGCTCCGAGCGAGGAGGACGGGGCGGATTGCGTGGCGCGGGGGCGGCGGAACCCGGCGCCTCGAACGACGGAAGCATCGTGGCAGAACCACGGCCGAAGCCGCTCTGTCTGGGGCGTGCTTCGGCTGCACCGATCCGTGAGGGCCCCCGTGGGCCCGAGGCAGAGCGAACCCGACCGGTGGGCAGATCGCGACGCCTGGATCTCCGGGACGGAAGTCCAGGCCTCCCGGATGGGGTCGGAGCAGGTGGGGTCGGAGCGTCGCGCCGCATCAGCGATGCGTCGGCGATGCGGCTCGATGTGGAGCCCGGCTTCCCCCACGCCGACGTCGCCGATGAGTCGCCGATGCATCGCCGATGCGGTCCGTTCCTTCGACCCCATCTACTCGGCCCCTATCTAGGAGGCCTCTCTAGGAACGGGGGCGGGGTGCGGCAGGGGGTCGCCGAGAGAGAGAGAGAGAGAGAAAGGAGGGCGGAATTGAAGCGGAGAGGGGCCGCTGGACCTCGCGCACTGGTGCTCCCCGGCACAGGCGCGGCTCGACGTGGCGCAGCTGGAGGCCCTTGTCACCAGGATCCCGCTGGCCGTGTCGCAGCGCGACCCACAGGGCGCGGATGCCCCGCGGCCGGCCGCCCGGCCTCAGAACAGCAAGAAGTCAGGGGTCATGATACGGTCCATTCGAAGGAGAAAACACGCCACAAACAGACTTTCGTCGCTCCGCGCGGATTTCTTGGATCTGCGCTCGGACCCCCCTGGCGGCGCCTCCGGCGCCGCCTCTGGCGTGCTCCGCGCGCCAGGGAGGGGGGTCCAGCGCAGATTCAAGAAAGCCGCTCGCATACCCAGGGGAGGGCAGGGGGAGGGGTGAAACCATCCCCAGCAGGGAAGATGGGCTTCTCGAAACGCCCCCGCCCGCAGCCGAAGAGCCGCCTGCGCCGGAGGCCTGCTCAGGCCCACCCTCCTCGGGGGGCCCCCAGACGGCGCGGTGACCGCACGGCGTGGCCCCACGGTGTGGGGGCCTGGGTCGTTCTCCGAGGATGAGGACGGCACAACCCACCTCCACCCCCCACCTCCCCCCACTTTCACTGTCCCTGACTCTCTTCGTGAACATACTGGTTATGTGGGAGGGGGGGATGAGGGTGATGCGGATCTGTGGCTCTGGGAAGCCTGGCAAACAATATGGGAAAATGAACTTCTAGGAGAGCGCCTCCACGAACTGGATTGCGCAACTCGCTGGGCACAGATGCAGGGCGACATGCGCTATGCGAAATGCAGACCTTTCCAGGACGCCTTTCTCCACCTGGAGTTCCAGGGGGTCCTGGCTGCGGCCGGGGGTGGTTTTCCTTGTGGCCCCCAAGAGCCCCAAGTCGCTCCCCCCCACCTCCAGCCAGGACCCCCTGGATTACCAGGTCGGGAGTGGGGGGGTGGTGGTGGTGGCTGGGGGTAGGGGTGGGTTGTGCTGTCCTCGGAGAACGCCTCGGGCGACTGGGGCCCCCATGGCCCCAAAGCGGTGCGGCGCGACGGACCGTGTGGTGAGGTCTTGCAGGGATTCCGAGGTCCACGCGCGGTCTCTCACCGCACAGGCTTGTGCCCGCACTCCAGCAGATAGGATCGGAGGCTCGCGCCGTATCGCCGATGCATCGCCTATGCATGAGCCCGTTTTTCTTCACGCCGACGTCGCCGATGCATCGCCGATGCATCGGCGATACATCGGCGATGCGGTGCAATCCTCCGACCCCATCTACTCAGACCCCATCTAGGCGGCCTCTGGGGATGGCCTCGGCCCCCAACTGCTCATAAATCGCCGACAGGGGGCCTGATGGCCCACCCCGCCCAGGAGTGCGGAGTCGCTACCGGGGGGCCTATCGCCGATCTGTCGGCGACGGATTGCCGATTCCAGCTCGACGTTCCGCCCGCTTGAGCGAGTCCGCCCTAACGTGCCCCCTGAGTCGAGGATGGAGGATCGACTTCGGTTGTGCTTTCACTTCTGAAGAACGTGTGTTTGTAGACCCCCTCCCCGCCGCTGCTCAGAGTGCTTTTCCAATTCAAGTGCCTTTTCAGCTCTTGCACCCTGTTATTGCAAGGGAACGTATTGGTGCTCAAACTGTGTTGCTGGCCCCCTGGGCTGCGACAACAGGGTCTCCCGCCTGACGCTTCTTCACAATCTATTCCAGAATCGCGCTTTCGCTCCAGACACCCTTGCATCTTGACAGAAATCGTGCTTTTGCTTGACCTTCCATCATTGTTTCGGATTCGCGCCCTCGCCGCTCTAGAATTGTGCTCTCGCCCAGGACCTCCTCTCAATGTACTTCGGAATCGCGCGCTTGCCTGATATATCTTCGCAATTTACGAAAGAATCGCACCCTGATGTCCCGACCGCCCGACCAGCCCTGCAGGATCCACCCGCCCGACCATCTCGTCGCCCGCTTGCTGTAATCTCGACAGGTTGTACAGCAGGAACAACCGACCGTAGGTTCGAGCCTGGAAACATGGGGAAACCCATCCAGCATACCACACCACGAAGCTGCTCGACATACTGGACTGGCCAGGCCAGCGGCTCAAGCTTGCATGGACTCATGGGGGTAAGCTGCACGTGTCGTAGTCATGATAATGATAGCAAGAGAACGTACTGCTTGCTGGAGGACGGCCCGACGGGCAACACCAGGCGCACTCAAAGTCGGAATCCAGTCAGTTTTCGTAGTGCATCGAGGCTGTCGGCCCCATAATGTTGTCGGATTATTGACCAGGGTTCATAATGTTCCCCCCGGAGCATTATGAACCTGGGTTTAAATGTTCCGGGACATATTGACTGGGGTTCATAATGTTCCCCTTGGAACATTCTAAGCCTTGGTTTATAATGTTCCGGGAATATCGACCCCAAAAAGATCTTGACTTGTCTTCATAATGTTCAGGAAATATTGACTGGGGGTCATAGTGTCTCGGGAATAATGAACCCAGGTTATAGTTCTGGATTGATATTAATGGAGGTTGAGGGGCGTCGCCTGAGCCATAGGCGGATATTCGGAATTCGGATTCATGATTCCGGAATGATTCTAATTATTATTTTCCCCCAACCCCGCTCCTCCAAGCTGGGATTCCGTGTGTTAGAATACTGACCTTGGTCCGTCATCTCTAGAACATCATAAGCTGGGGCTCGTAATGTCCTAGGAATAATGAACTCAGGTTTATTATTCCGGACTGGCAATGATCTGGCGGAGGGGGGGAGCGCTTGAGAAGGAGTTTGGACTGGGATGGACCCTCGTTCGTTGTGTCGGAATATCGATCGGAGGTGGATAGACCTCCTACCCTGACACGTCGATTGAGGAATTGGCCGTTTTCGGGTCGCGAGAGGGCGTCGCGGCCGTATTTTTTTGCGGGTCCAGGTCCGTCAATTTCGGCCCTGGGTCGTTTTCACTAAGGGGAGGTTTACTAAAGGGAGGTTTGTCCACCGCCGAATCGACCTCAGATGCATTATTCCGGAATGGAAATGATCCGGCGAGGGGGAGGGGCACCGATCCATCCACAGGACAATAACCCAACTCAGGAGGGAAAGCAACACACAGACGCAATTCATCGTCGACTCCCAGGAAAATATGGGAGAATATGGGAATTGGGGGGGAAGACAAAAACCCTGGAAATATTTGGAAATATGGGGAATCCGGTTATTTGTGTGTATTTATTTGTGTGTCCCAGGGCCCCTTCACCAATTGGGGGTATCATCTGAACATAACGAACCTGGGTTTATCATTCCTAGATGATAAACCACGGTCGACGAGGATTTCGCGCCCACCCTCGCACCTCCACTCCGCAAAAGGCACATTGCATCAAGTTTTCTTTGCTTCTCGTCGGTGTCCACACCGCACCACGGCAGAAGATTTTAAGTAGACTGGCATCCTCTCGGTTCAGACTGTCTCGAAAATCCGCCCACGTTCTCTGTGAAGATGCTGCGATATCGATGTGCTCGGCTCCGTCAGCGTCTTGCCTGGCATGGCAAATGGTGGCAAGCGCGCGGGCACGGCAAACTTGTCTGACCATGTGGACGGCTTGAGGTTCATCGCTCCAAACGTATCTTCTGGCTCCGAACACTCGCTTGCAATTGGCGTCGCTCTCAGCGGGATCCCGCCGAAACAAGACACCACGTTCTGGATCATACAAACTCCAAGCCCACACGCTCGAAGATGTTACCGAGTTTCTCCGCTAGAAACGAGCTCCATCGTAGATTCCAATACGTCATTCTTTCCAATGCTATCAACAACGTACTATGCACTGGATGTAGATGAATATGACTGGCCCAGAATCTGTCTCTGCACCACCAGGAGCATCGGATTCTGACCACACTCTTGAGCAACTTAAGCTCGAGCTGGGACGGTGGTAAGCTGAAAACAGGGCAACACCAACTCTAGAGATTCTTCAAATACTCTTGCAGAACGATGCAGCGTGTCGCAATACCGCCTGGAATCTCTCGTAATCTTTGAGCGGCTTGCAGGACTTTGGACAAACCGCTCGCTGGGGTAATAGGTTGATGGTGACCATCTGGAACTGCGTACCGGTGGAGGGACCCGTCCTCGAATAAGCGCTGTCGTCGCCACGGCATGGGGAATCTGATCATAGCATTTTGATACGTCTCTTTCGGCTCCACAGGCCCCGCTCTCACAAGAATGCAACTACTCACAACAGGCCTCAACCACCGAGACCCCTGGTTTACAAGCATATTGGTCGGCGGGAGGAACAGGCAGACAAGGTTCACATGCCGATAGCCACGTACGTAGTAATACTGATGCTATCCCAATCGGGTGGCTCTGCGATGGATCCTTTTTCGGGATCCCCACCACCCTCCAGGAGAACAGTAGCTGGGCCACTTCAGCATCAGGAGCGCGCACTCTCATCTAGTTTGGCCAGTAGCTTGACTTCTTTGGCATTCCATCCATCGAACCCCGCACTGCCTCTGGTCTTACGAATCGCACGGTGTAGGTCGGAGACTGTGAGTAGCCAATCCTCCGCGTACGAGCTGACGGGCAAGACCTCGCGCACCTGAGAAGCGTACCAGGCTCATTGCTCCGCGTAAATGTTCTCGTCGTAAGTGTCTGGGGCTGGGCACCAGACCTTTTCCCATTCGTCGGGCATATACTGTGCTGTGAAGGACGGACAGTCCGATGCATTGTGCATGACGTCGGAAGCCGCTTTCCAGGAGTCGTTGGACCACTCGAGAAACAGCTTCTTCCAGTTCTCGATCGAGGCCACCTTGGCAGCCTCCTCCTGCTTGGCAATGGCGCGGCCGATGTGCTCGTGGGCTAAGGCAAATGAGAGCCTCACGTCGACATGGAACGCCTTGGCGTGGCCTGCCATAACCGAGCCCATGTGCCTAGCATCACATGTGGTAACAGTGAAAGATGAGGACCATGCCGAATGTGTACAGCACCTTGTTGTACCACTCGCTCAAGACGGGCAAGAACCACCGGCTCTGGCGGTCGTCGGACAGGTCGGGACCCCACAGGTCTTGAGCTCGCGAGAGAACCCTTGGCTCGCTCCGCCCGGCCCGTGGCCACAACCAACCCGGCGTCACGTGCATGCTGGAGTCGCGCTTCCGCTCGTGCGTGCCAGTCGGCCCACAGCTTCTTGAGGCGGGCTGCGTCGGGCGGCTCCTCGACGGCGCCTTCCTCCTCGGCACCCCTGGGCTCCGCACTTGGGCCAACTCGAGTCTCGATCTCGGCGAATACCTGCTGGTCGGTTTCCCCGTCGTGGTATGCCCTGCCCTCGTGAAATATGCGGCAGCGGCGAAGACGGTAGTCTGGCTTCGGACGGCAGGTATATCCATTGTGAATTCCACCAGCCCATGATACGGTACTGTAGTTAGCGCCACCGTCATAGAACATCTGGAAAACATGTCTCTGGGCGGAGCCGTTCTCGCAGTCGTGGTAGCTCTTGAGCTGCACAAGACCACGGTCGACGGTAGCACATCCTCGTAGACTGCGCCAGTTCAAATCACCAGCGATCATCTATGGCTTGGGCGTATCCGCGCTATCTGCAGCCAGGCGGCGATGAAAAGCGAGAACTGAATCCCACCACGTGGGATCTGGACGCTGGGCTGGCCCATACGCAGAGCAGACTATTCCATCTCGAAGAACAATCGTAATAGATGTGTGGTCAGCTTCTCCGTGTACTGCTGCTGGCCCGAGAGAGGGTCGCCACAAGATAGGCTTCCCACCATGCTTGACAGACGCCGCAGGCGACCGCGGAGGAGGGTGAGAGAAGGCTATCCTCCGCCCCGACTTCTGGGCGAGCCGAGACGCCCAGCCCACCTTTGTGGCACCCAATCGTGCTTCCTGCAAGCACAAGACGTCGGCGTCCTCAGAGGCTCCCAGGATCTCCACTGGGCGATCTCGGCCCACAGTAGTGACATTGACCGTAGCAACTTTGAGATTCATAGCTCTCTTGGTCTTTCCGCCACCCCGCAGAGGATCCAGCTCAGGAACATCTGCCGCGTGGCTCTCGCACGGCCCCGCGCCCTCGGCCTGCGGACTCGGGCCGAAGGCGAGGACCCGTCACCTCGCAGAGCCCGAAGCCCTCGAGGCAGCAGCGCTCTTCGCGCGGGGGGCCTCGCGCAGCTGCGGCTTGCGGTGCGCGCGGTCGGCCTTCTTCTTGGCGTTGTGCTTCCGCTGTGTCTCGAGCGTCCCAGCGCCTCGGGCTGCTCGAGCCTGTCGCGCGTACTCCTTCGGCTTGGTCCGCAGGTTCCTGATCTGCTTCTTGGTCATGATCTGCTTGAGCATGGCGTCGCGCGTGATGATGGCGGGCCGCTTGGAGCAGATCAGCCTGACCCTGGCGTATGGGGTCTTGGCTCGGTTGCACTTCTTGCACCGGTAGCTCGTCATCGTTTTTCTCCTCCAGTGGGTGGTCTCCGCTTGGTTGATGTCCAGCTCGCAGACGGCCTTCCGCAGATGTAAAGGCTTCTTGGCCTTTCACTGCTGGCAGTTAGCCTAAGCTCGCTGGCGTTGCCTCTCTCGCTTCTCGGGGGTATGGAAAGCGTGGTGGGTCGTGGCGGTCTTGTAGCTGGCGGTCGTGCCCGGTGGGTCTCGTCCACAGCATACGCGCCAGAGCTGTACAGCCTGCCTCTTCCGCTCACTGGTGTTGGCGCCCGTAGGTTTCCAACCACAATCCGCGGTCGGGCAGAAAAGGTACTGCCCAGGGACACAGGTGAGGTCGGCCACGTCGTCGTCCCACGGCTCGGCTGGCGGCGCGGTACTCGGCGGGGCCTCTGACTTCTTTGTTGACTTTTTGCGGCTCGTCAAAGACTTCCTGGGACCACTTTGTGGAGCTGCTTTCTTCTTGGGGGTCCCCAGACCCAACAAAGACCTCTCAGTCGATCCAACGGCTGAGGGGGTTGAGATGCTTGCACACGAGGCTGAGCTGCTGAGGTCGTAGCCCATGCCTTTGCCACGCAGGCCTACCGCAGGGTACGGGCCTTGGCACGCCATAGTTCCAGAGTCTTCTTGTACTCCTCATTCTCGGTGAAATTCGCCTCCAAGTACTCGTAGTTCTCGTTCTCTAGCTTCAACCACATCTGCTCGCGAGGCTTCTTCCCAGCCGCACGTCCATACAATCTCCACTCTGAGGTACCAGGTACGTGAGTCCAAACATAAAGGTCCACCCCCTTCTCTTCCGCCAACATACGGACTGCAGGGCTCGAAGCAGGCGCTCCACTGTCGGCCATCTTCTCAAGGGTATTCGCGTAAGACTTCCACTTGCTCGGCTTCCGCAGTTTCTGAACGCAAAGACGTAGAGTACCTTGAGCTTTCCACCGGCGGCGAAGGCCCCCACAGCAGGTGCCCTTGAGCTCCCACTGAGAGCGGTAATGCTTCTGCCAGCCGCGATAAAGAAGCAGCCCCCCTCGCCCGCGCACTCGTGTACCTGCATGTGCTCCAAGAAAGGTGGGTCATGTACATGATCGATCACTTTTCCTTCTGGTCCTTTTCCACGAGCAGCTGGTTGGGCTCCTTAACTGTGGCAGGTGCTTTGCCTCGATCCGAGCGCTCAGCATCTGCAGGGACCTCTGCGGCAGCAGCGGCACCATCACTGCTCTCCATAGCCTCGTCCACGAACTGGTCGAACTGTGATGTGGGTTTCGTTGCTGCACACGTGCTTACTGGTCTTTCCCTTCTGTCTGGCTTGTCCTTCCCTCCGTTCTTGCTGAAAGCACGGGAGACGGTCGTACCATAATCAAGCATATAGCATGCAGAATAAGCCCCAGCTGGAGTATCAGCGTAGAAAGACCACGTTCGGACTCCTTGGCGGCGAGTGTCACGTATGAGGGAGAATCCACGGCTTTTGGCCCAGTCCTCCACTGCAGCTTCAGCTACCCACTGCGGTGGACTGTGCTTGAGATACCACCGCACCGCGTCCGACGACGCAGAAGGCAGCTGCGTACGTCCAACAACTCCAAGGCTTGGATTTGCATCGCGGGAGGCAGACCAAGCGACCATCGCCTCGCAGAGCAAGCACACGCTGGTAATACACGTGTTCCGCTTCATCTTTAGTTTGAGCAAACCATCTAGCAGTAGAGAGACGCCAGTCTGTCTATCTTGCAGCAACCAGCACCCCCGACTCGGCTTGTACTTCAGAATCTTCTCGGCATGCTCTCAGTCGTGGAGATCATTGCCGTCACTTCGTTGTTGTATGCTACTGCTCCCCGCGTGCGAAGGATAAGTCCTGCCAGCTCTTCGCTCAACACAATCGTAGGAAGCTGTTGTGTGTCATCCACGGCTTGGGAGTAAGTAGTACCATCAGCATAATAATCCCAAATCATGATGCGACAGGACATAGGTTTGAATTTCTCAACCTCGATCGGCGCGTCGTTGGTCATGCCTTTTGGGAGCGTAGCCTGCTTTGGAGCCGTCTTGCTCATGCTGATGAGTTTGGCCTTGACCTTGACTTGGTCCTTGTGACCTTCCATGAGAGCATCTTGGTCCCCATTGGCATCGATGACAACGGTAAGAACATTCTTTCGGTGGCCGAACGCGCGACAAGCCCGTTCGGCATCTTCGTATTCAGCTGTAGAGTGAGCCACAACCACGACTGGCGCCTCGTTCACCGCGTAGTTGGACTGCACCTGCTTGGCCGCCACGATGGCGGTGTCGCCCCAGGGCGCGGACCACAGCTTGAGCTTGGCTGGGTCCTTGTCCTCGACCTCCTTCTCCATGTCGGCGGTGGCGGTCGAAGTGTCGAACTGCTCCACCACCTGCTTCAGCTTCTTGACGATGGCGGCCGTCGTCTCGGTGCCATCCATCTGTGCTGCCAACGTCTTGAGGCGCTTCACCACCGGGAGGTCGCGCCCGTTCTTGGCCTGCTTCTTCGGCTGCACCGTCTTCTGCGGCTTCGCCTGCTTGCGTGCTTAGGAAGCTGCCAGGACCTCGAGCTTGTGATACAGAGACTTCTCCTCACGTCGTCGTTGCGTCGTGCGGGCTCCGCCTCCACCGAACAAAGGATCTCCATCGTACTCGAGGTCTTCCCCTGAAAAAGAGGCCTACATCGCCTCCGCCTTGGCCTCACTGGCCTAACTTCCTGCTGCCTGCTTCCCCTCGCAGACGTGCGCAGCAACGAGACGCGAAACAGATCGCCCAAGAGAGTGGTCGGTTGCCCCAAAATGTTTGATAATGAGAAGAACCATTATCATACCCACAGCAAATTGATGCAGGTGCGCCGCTCCGCCTTTGGCGTCTCCATCCCGCTTCGCACCACCTGCCCGCAGATGGTCCCGACATCACAGAGAAACTCGAAGTCCCAGAAAGTTGCCGGCCCGGCGGACCCGCCCGACCCACCTGTTAGGGTGCACCGCCCAGTTCGCCCGTCAGGGTCCGTCGGGTCGATTGCGTGAACGCCGTCAGCCGCCCGCTTCAATGTCCCGCCCGCCCGACCCGCCCGCTGATTTCTCCAGAAAGTGGTGTTCTGCGCCCCAGCGGGAACACAATGATTAGGAGAAATCAGCGCGGTGCTTGGACGAGAGTGTCTTTTCGTTCCTTCGCTCGCGGCCCCGCTTCCGACGACGTTACGATGGGAGAAACATGCCCTGCGCCCAGGCGGGAACGGGATGTCCAGAATATCATTGCGCGGCGCTTACGCGAGAGTATCATTCCGCCCTTCTGCACGCGGTGCGGTTTTTTGGTGGGAGTAGTGATGGCAACACATGCGCCGTACCCAAGCTCAGTCCAGGTCAGCCCGTCGCAGCCTAGCTCAGTCCAGCTTAGTCCTGCTTTGCCCAGCTCAGCTCAGCCCAGTCCAGCCCACTGCAGCTTAGCCCAGCTCAGTCAAGCTCAGTCCAGCTCTGTTCAGCTCAGTCCAGGAATGTTCAGCTCAACCCAGCTCCGTCCTTCCCAGCCCAGCCCAGTCAAACTCCGCGTGGCCCAGTCGTATCAATGCAGCTCAGTCCAGCACAGCCCAGTTCAGACCGAGACAATCAAGCTCTGTCCACCTCAGCCGAGTTCAGTCCAGCTCAGCCAGTCCCAGTCTGGCTTGACCATGGTCATTCCAGCCCAGTTCAGCTCAACCAGGCTCTGCCCAGTTCGGTTCAGCACTTTCCAATTTGTTCTAGCTCCGCCAAGGTCGGTTGAGCTTTGCCCGGCTCAAGCTAGTGCGGCCCAGTCCAATCAAGCTCAGTCCAGCACAGCCCGCGATAGTTTAGGTCAGCCTAGTTGAGCAGTTGAGTCTTGGCCAGGCAGTCATGCGCAATCTCAGCGCCTCTCAGATGTCCAAGGAAAGGGACGCACACAATAAACACATCGTACACATCTGGCGGTTTCCGCGTCGATTTCTCGATTCTGAGGTTACACTTCAATCAAGCCTCATCCGCCCTCTTCCTTCGCAGCCATCTTGGCCAACGTTTTTTTCAAGGTTGGGCGTCTAGCTCCACTACCAGATTTTTTAGACATCTCTTCTTCAGAAAGAAACGATGGCGCGCTCTGGCGTCGCTGCGCTCATCGCCGCCTTCGCCGCCAGCTTGTTGGCCTGCCAGTTCTGTAACGCCTTCGTGGTGGCGCCGCTTGGCGAACGTGGATCCCATGGTCACCCTAATGCAGTTCTGGATTCCGCTGGTCCGTCTGGACCGGCGCCTGGCTCCCAGTCGTCGTCGCCTGCTGGAATCGGCCTGACTCTGATCGGCGCGTCCGCGGCCTTGGCCCTGTTTGCCCGGGGTGCTCTGTCTATCGCTGGCAGCAAGGTGACCCCGAAGGGCTCTGCACAACACAAGGTAGTGATGGCGGCCTTCGAGAGCGAGCTGGGCGTGCAGGACCCAGTGGGCTTCTGGGACCCTGCTGGGTTCACGGCGGATGGTAGCACGGCTAACTTCGCCCGCCGGCGCCAGACCGAGCTGAAGCACGGCCGCGTGAGTATGCTGGCGACGATGGGCTACATAACCCCAGAGATTACCGGCAAGCTGCCAGGATACTTGTCGCCGTCCGCGGGCCTGAAGTTCGCGGACATCCCGAACGGGCTCGGTGCGATCTCCAAGGTTCCCGCGGCGGGCTGGGCGCAGATCGTGGCGTACGGCGCGTTCTGCGAGCTGTCCCAGGACCAGTCCGCTGGCACCGCTGCCGCGGCGGGTGACTTCGGGTTCAAGGTGCTGACGTCCAGCGACGCCGGGGAGAAGCAGAAGAAGTTGGCAGCTGAGATCGCCAACGGTCGTCTGGCCATGATGGCGATCATCGGCATGTTCTTCCAGGACGGCCTGACCGGCTCTGCCTGGGGCGACTGGGCGCTCTACACCGGATCCCCGCTGCGCGCGTTCGAGAGCGAGCTGGGCGTGCAGGACCCGGTCGGCTTCTGGGACCCTGCTGGGTTCACGGCGGATGGTAGCACGGCTAACTTCGCCCGCCGGCGCCAGACCGAGCTGAAGCACGGCCGCGTGAGTATGCTGGCGACGATGGGCTACATCACCCCAGAGATTACCGGCAAGCTGCCAGGATACCTGTCGCCGTCCGCGGGCCTGAAGTTCGCGGACATCCCGAACGGGCTCGGTGCGATCTCCAAGGTTCCCGCGGCGGGCTGGGCGCAGATCGTGGCGTACGGCGCGTTCTGCGAGCTGTCCCAGGACCAGTCCGCTGGCACCGCTGCCGCGGCGGGTGACTTTGGGTTCAAGGTGCTGACGTCCAGCGACGCCGGGGAGAAGCAGAAGAAGTTGGCAGCTGAGATCGCCAACGGTCGTCTGGCCATGATGGCGATCATCGGCATGTTCTTCCAGGACGGCCTGACTGGCTCTGCCTGGGGCGACTGGGCGCTCTACACTGGATCCCCGCTGCGCGCGTTCGAGAGTGAGCTGGGCGTGCAGGACCCGGTCGGCTTCTGGGACCCTGCTGGGTTCACAGCGGATGGTAGCACGGCTAACTTCGCCCGCCGGCGCCAGACCGAGCTGAAGCACGGCCGCGTGAGTATGCTGGCGACGATGGGCTACATCACCCCAGAGATTACCGGCAAGCTGCCGGGATACCTGTCGCCGTCCGCGGGCCTGAAGTTCGCGGACATCCCGAACGGCCTCGGTGCGATCTCCAAGGTTCCCGCGGCGGGCTGGGCGCAGATCGTGGCA
>CAUYUJ010020575.1:50000-72608 GCA_963575745.1 Prorocentrum cordatum | reverse complement strand
CCATTTTATTTCGCTTCGCTCCCCCCCCCCCCTCGCGTCCTCAGCGCAAGGAGTGGGCCCCCCGCGCCGTGGCTCTCTGCCCCAAGCCCCCCCGCGTCCCCAGCGCCCCAGCGGGGGCCCCGCCCACTGCCCCCTCCGCCACGAACGCTTTATCCCGCGTCGCCCCCCCCGCCCCCCCGCGTCCCCAGCGCCAGTGTGAGGCCCAGCGCCAGTGTGAGGCCCACGCGCCGTGGCTTTCTGCCCCGAGCCCACCGCGTCCCCAGCGCCCCAGCGGGGGCCCCGCCCACTGCCCCCTCCGCCACGAACGGTTTCTCCCGCGTCGCAGCTCCCCCCCCTCCCCCGCGTCTCCAGCGCCAGTGTGGGACCCCTGCGCCGTGGCTCTCTGCCCCAAGCCCCACTGCGTCCCCAGCGCCCCAGCGGGGCCCCCGCCCACTGCCCCCTCCGACACGAACGCTGTATTACACGTCGCACCCCCCCCCTCCGCGTCCCCAGCGCCAGAGTGGGACCCCCGCGCCGTGGTTCTCTGCCCCGAGCCCCCCCGCGTCCCCAGCGCCCCAGCGGGGGCCCCGCCCACTGCCCCTTCCGCCACTAACGCTTCATCCCGCGTCGCGCCGCACACCACCTCCCCCACCTCCCTCCCCGCGTCCCCAGCGCCCCAGTGGGGACTCCGCCCCGTGCCCCCTCCGCCCCGACAATTTTATTCCGCGTCGCGACGCACGCCACCTCCCCCCCTTCCCCCCCTTTCCCCAGCGCCCCAGTTGGACCCCCGCCCCGTGGCCCTCTGCCCCAAGCCCCGCCCAGTGCCCCCTCCGCCCCGACAGTTTATTCCGCGTCGCGGCACACACCACCCCCCCTCCTCTCCGCGCCCCCAGCGCCCCAGTGGGACCTCCGCCCCGTGCTCCCTCCGCTCCGAGCACTTTATTCCGCGTCGCGACGCACGCCGCCTCCCCCGCCCTCCCCACCTGGGACTTGGGCCCCGTTGCTGGGCCCAGAGGGCGATGCCTTGCCCCCTCTTCCCCTATCCTCCTCCACCTTCCACCTCCACCTCCACCTCCCTCCTCCTCCTCCTCCTCCTCCTCCTCCTCCTCCTCCCCCTTCCTTTTTGTGCAAGGGCTATGGCACGCGTGCCACTTGTTTACTGAAGCAATCGCACGTGGATCCTGACTTCTTTTTATGTAGCCGTTATTTTCTGAGACGCGTGCGGGGGTCGATTTTGATGAGAAAAGTAGGGTCGCTTCCTCCGCGCTCGGTGCCTCCTGAACGCAATCCTTCCCATCCCTCCCTGCTCATCCTCGTTCCGCTCCTCCATATTCCTCCGCACTTCGTGCGGACAAAACCCCACCCGCCCCCCCTTCGCTTCTCCATCTTCCCCGCCCTCCAATCTTCTCTGGGCTCCTCTCCACGCCTCTCAATTATTTCTTCCCCCGCCTCTCCAATTCATGTCTCCTCATTCCTCCAGCCTCTCCGCACATGTGGAATCCAAAACGACCAAGCTAGTGGAGCGCCACAGTCCTTCCAACGCCTTTCTCTGGAAATTCCTTGCAAGAACTTCCGAACAATTATCCAGGCGAAGGACCCAACCATATGCAAATGTGAGAACCGCACGGGTGCGCCAAAATGGGGCGGGGCCGCCATGCGAACCCTGCCACTGGGGCCTTCGGTGGAGCTCCCTGTGGGGCCACGAACCGTGTGCGGGGTGTGCGCCCGAAATGGGGCGGGGCCGCCATGCGCACCCTGCTACTGGGGCCTTCGGTTGAGCTCCCTATTAGGCCACGGACCGTTTGCGGGGTGCGCCAAAATGGGGCGGGGGGGCCGCCATGCGAACCCTGCCACTGGGGCCTTCGGTGGAGCTCCCTATGGGGCCACGGAGCGTGCAAGGGGTGTGCCAAAATGGGGCTGGGCCGCTATGCGAATCCTGCCACTGGGGCCTTCGGTGGAGCTCCCGGTGGGGCCACGAACCGTGTGAGGGGTGCGCCAACATGAAGCGGGGCCGCCACGCGAACCCTTCCACTGGGGCCTTCGGTGGAGCTCCCTATGGGGCCACGAAACGTGTGAGGGGTGCGCCAAAATGGGGCGGGGCCGCCATACGAACCCTGCCACTGGGGCCTTCGGTGGAGCGCCCTATGGGGCCACGAAGCGTGTGAAAGGTGCGCCAAAATGGGGCGGGGCCGCCATACGAACCCTTTCACTGGGGCCTTCGGTGGAGCTCCCTGTGGGGCCACGAACCGTGTGAAGGATGCGCCAAAATGGGGCGGGGCCGCCATGCGAACCCTGCCACTGGGGCCTTCGGTGGAGCTCCCTATAGGGCCACGAACCGTGTGAGGGGTGCGCCCAATTGGGGCGGGGCCGCCATGCGAGCTCTGCCACTGGGGCCTTCGGTGGAGCTCCCTATGGGGCCACGAAACGTGTGAGGGATGCGCCAAAACGCGGGACCGCCATGCGAACCCTGCCACTGGGGCCTTCGGTGGAGCTCCCTATGGGGCCACGAAGCGTGCAAGGGGTGTGCCAAAATGGGGCGGGGCCGCCATGCGAACCCTGCCACTAGGGCCTTCGGTGGAGCTCCCTATGGGGCCACGAACCGTGTGAGGGGTGCGCCAAAACGCGGGGCCGCCATGCGAACCCTTCCACTGGGGCCTTCGGTGGAGCTCCCTATGGGGCCACGAAACGTGTGAGGGGTGCGCCAAAATGGGGCGGGGCCGCCATGCGAACCTTGCCACTGGGGCCTTCGGTGGAGCTCCTTATGGGGCCGCGATGCGTGTGAGGGGTGTGCCGAAATGGGTGATTCTGACTATGATGATGGTGGTGATGATGACGTCGATGATGTCGATGATGATGATGGTGAGGATGATGATGATGATGATGGTGATGATAGGAGGGAGGAGGTGGAGGAGGAGAGGAGGAGGAGGTGAGTCGCGGGGCGTTGTCTCTTCAAAACGAGGCCCCAACACCACAAGATGGTTGGGAAAAACTCCTGGAACACTTTACGGCACACGTATTGGGCAACAATTTTCGAAAAGGTCTTCTGGGACAAGCTGCAGCTCCAAGCAAGCTGCTACGACGCCCCCTGCCGGAAGCCGGAACGAGCTCTGGGGCTACCGTGCGGTGCCGGCTTTTAATCTCAAGCCCTCGGGCAAATCTCCGACGCTGCTGAGCGCAATACTTCCCGCTCCCCCCCGCTCATCACCGCTCCGCTCCTCCGCGCTCCTCGCGCTCCTCGGGCCTCATCCGCATTCCCCCCTTCCGGTGAAAGAGAATAGGTCGAAGCCGCGGAACAACTGCGCAAAGAACAAGAATGCTCCGACAGACGGGGCTGTAAATGAGCAGGGGTGCCCCGACAGACGGGGCTGTAAGGAACAGGAATGTCCCGACAAAGCTCTTTGAGTCACTTGACGTCTTGAGCCCCTCCCCATCGACCCTCTCTTTGCCCCTCCCCCCCGCGCGCGAGGGGGGCGCGCCGCGTCTTATTCCCAACCATCCTGTGGTGTTGGGTCCTCGTTTTGAAGAGACGGTGCCCCGCGTCTCCTCTCCTCTCCTTCCTTCCTCCTCCTCCGCCTCCTCCCTCCTCCCTCCTCCCACCCCTCACACGTTTCGTTGCCCCATAGGGAGCTCCACCGAAGGCCCCAATGGCCGCGTCCACATGGCGGCGCCGCACCCATTTCGGCACACCCCTCACACGGTTCGTGGCCCTATACGGAGCTCCACCGAAGGCCCCAGTGGCCGCGTCCACATGGCGGCGCCGCACCCATTTCGGCACACCCCTCACGCGTTTCGTGCCCCCATAGGGAGCTCCACCGAAGACCCCAGTGGCCGCGTCCACATGGCGGCGCCGCACCCATTTCGGCACACCCCTCACACGTTTCGTGGCCCCATAGGGAGCTCCACCGAAGTGGCCGCAGTGGCACATGCCCCATAGTCCGATGCGCCGCCGCACCCATTTCGGCGGCTCACACGTTTCGTGGCACACCCTCACACGTTTCGTGGCCCCATAGGGAGCTCCACCGAAGGCCCCAGTGGCTGCGTCCACATGGCGGCGCCGCACCCATTTCGGCACACCCCTCACACGTTTCGTGGCCCCATAGGGAGCTCCACCGAAGGCCCCAGTGGCTGCGTCGCATGGCGGCGCCGCACCCATTTCGGCACACCCCTCACACGTTTCGTGGCCCCATAGGGAGCTCCACCGAAGGCCCCAGTGGCTGCGTTCGCATGGCGGCGCCGCACCATTTCGGCACACCCCTCACACGTTTCGTGGCCCCATAGGGAGCTCCACCGAAGGCCCCAGTGGGCTGCGTCCGCATGCGGCGCCGCACCATTTCGGCACACCCCTCACACGTTTCGTGGCCCCATAGGGAGCTCCACCGAAGGCCCCAGTGGCTGCGTTCGCATGGCGGCGCCGCACCCATTTCGGCACACCCCTCACACGTTTCGTGGCCCCATAGGGAGCTCCACCGAAGGCCCCAGTGGCTGCGTTCGCATGGCGGCGCCGCACCCATTTCGGCACACCCCTCACACGTTCGTGGCCCCATAGGGAGCTCCACCGAAGGCCCCAGTGGCTGCGTTCGCATGGCGGCGCCGCACCCATTTCGGCACACCCTCACACGTTTCGTGGCCCCATAGGGAGCTCCACCGAAGCCCAGTGGCTGCGCCCGCATGGCGGCGCCGTGCCCATTTCGCACACCCCTCACACGTTTCGTGGCCCCATAGGGAGCTCCACCGAAGGCCCCAGTGGCTGCGTTCGCATGGCGGCGCCGCACCCATTCCGGCACACCCCTCACACGTTTCGTGGCCCCATAGGGAGCTCCACCGAAGGCCCCAGTGGCTGTTGGCATGGCGGCGCCGCACCCATTTCGGCACACCCCTCACACGCTTCGTGGCCCCATAGGGAGCTCCACCGAAGGCCCCAGTGCTACCGCCCTCATGCGTCCCGTACGCCCAGGACAACGTTTCGTGGCACGCCTTTCGTGGCCCCATAAGGAGCCCCACCGAAAGCGGCACCCAGAAAGCGTTATTCACAATTGCATATGGTTGGGTCCTTCGCCAGGACAATTTTTTGGCGACCGCGCGGGTTGCGCGAGCCGGGCTCCGGAGGGGGCGTGGGGCAGATCTATCAGGAAGAATTGGCGCTGTGCGGGCATGAGTCCCCCCTTCCCCGGCACGAAGCTCAGCGTGCAACTCTGTGCTCAGATCATGATGTGTGCACATGTATTCCCTTTTCTATATTCTTATAATTCCGGGGGTGCGGACCCCCCCCCCCGAAACGGGACGGGGGCGGCCGAAAATCCTTTCCAAGGCGTGCATGCAGGCGGGCGGCAGTGCCAAATCGGTCGGCGCAAGCCCACAGAGACACCCAAGACAGTCCAGGATAGCACCCGGGTAGCCTTGAAGACCCTCCGCGAGAGCCCCAAGACCGTTCTCAAAGGGGGCCCGAGAGCACAAACTCATTGAATTTCCATAGGCTTTTCAATGTTTTCAGCAAGAAGCTCCCAAAACCGCTCCAAGACTGCCCAAGAAGCCCCCAGAGCGCGCTGAGAGCGCCCCAAGACGCGCCCGAGATGGCCCACGAACGCTCCAAGACGGCCCAAAAAGGAGCCCCAGGGGGGACCACGAACTGAAAATACGAGCCTCCCGCCCCGAGAAGGCCCAAGGAGGCCCCAAGAGAGCTCCAGAGGTCCTCGGGCAGCCCCCTAAGTAGCTCCGGTGAGGCTCCCAAAACATCCCAAATTGTTACTTTTCCATTGGTTTTTCCATGTTTTCAGCGTCCTCGCTTTTTCGGGTGTCCGACGCTCCAAGACCGCCCAAGAAGCTCCCAAAACCGCCCCACAACGGCCCAATAGACTCTCAAAGCGCTCTGAAAAAGCCCCAAGACGGCCTAAGACGCGCCCGAGATGGCCCACGAACGCTCCAAGACGGCCCAAAGAGGAGCCCTAGGGGGGACCACGATCTGAAAATATGAGCCTCCCGCCCCGAAAGACCCCAAGGAAGCCCCAAGAGAGCTCCAAAGGGCCTCGGGAGGCCCCTTAAGACGTTTCGGTGAGGCTCCAAAAACATCAAAAAATGTTACTTTCCCATCAGTTTTTTTTCAATGTTTTCAGCGTCCTCGCTTTTTCGGGTTTCCCACGTTCCAAGACCGCCCAAGAAGCCCCCAAAACCGCTCCACAACGGCCCAAGGCGCTCCCAGAGCGTCCTGAAAAGCCCCAAGACGGTCCAAGACGGCCCACGAACGCTCCGAGACGGCCCAAAGAGGGGCCCCAGGGAGGACCAGATAACTGAAAATACGAGCCTCCCGCCCCGAAAGGGCCCAAGGAGGCCCCAAGAGAGCTCCAAAGAGCTTCGGGAGGCTCCCTGGGAAGCTCTGGCGAAGCTCCAAAAAGCTTCCAAATCGTTAATTTCATTATGCTCATAATCCCCGGTTCGCAAACAATCTTCCGGAAATTCGGTTGCGAACCCGGGATTCCAGCTGTTTCCCGCGCGGCCCCCACTCATATATGCGCCATTCCATGCGCCCACGGCCTCCAACTCGCAGTTTTGTTTGGCCCGTCCCAGGTTGATTGCCCCCCTTTCTGCTCTTCCTGCGCTTCTCCGAAGTACGAACCAGCGGACCGCGGCTAAAATGGAAAAAAGGATGGCACCACGGGCTGGGGAAGGACGGTTGGCAAGAACGGTTGGAAACAATCAATTTCCCCATGGCCCCCGAGGATGATGCCATGACCCCATTCGGGGGAGCACACCGCACGTGCCCCACCCCATTCGTCGGAGCACCTCGTAGAAAGTTACTCCATCCCTGGGGTCACCGAAGGTATGACGTTGTGCGTGTTCTAACAATCCTTGCCAATCCACACCGCCAGAGTAACGTGAAAAATGCGCAATACAAACAACAATGCTAGAACATATGTGGTTCACGCACGACAACTTGATTGACCCACTCATGAATCTGGAGCGCCCAGGGGCTGTGAATCCGCACGGCGGACTCCGCGGCGGGTCAAGCCGCGCACGGGCCACAGGTGACGCATTCGCACACGTACTCACACGCACGCACACGCGCGCGCCCACGCGCACGCACACGCGCACGCGCACGCACCACGCGCACACGCGTGAAGTCTTTCTCTATTTGGTTGCCTGCCCGCCCGCGGACAGCCCTCCGACTCACGTGTGCGTCGCTGGGAAGTGGCAGTGTGCAAAATTACATATGCCTGCCTGTATGCCTGCTGCCTTACTGTGGCGGATGGTTTGTCCTAGTAAGTATGTGGTTTGCCTAGTAGTAGGACAATCAATGATTTTGGCATCTTCGGGACCTCCTGGAGGACCTTTTGGAGGCATCCTGGGCCGTGTTGGAGGCCTCTTGGGGGCTTCTTGGGCCGTCTTAGGCCATCTGGAGGCCATCTCAGGCAGTCTTGGAGGCCATCTTGGGCGTCTTGGAGGCCTCTGGGGCCGTTTTGAGGCCCTCTTGGGTCTATTGGGGCCCTCTTGGGAGCCCTGGAAGACCTCTTGGGGCCATCTTGAAGGCCATCGGTCAAAGGAGGAACTGGGATAACGTTCAGCCCCCCCCCCCAAAAAAAAAGAGAGGCCAAACTAGGGCCAAGACCTAAGTACAACCCATGAGTTGGGCGCCCACAGGGCTGGCGGGGTAACGTTTGGTTCCCCCCAAAGAAGCCAGCATCTCATCAATGCCTCATCGCACTCCGTAGCGTTTCGTGTCAAGGCCCGTGGCTTCGTGAATCCAGCTTGCACTCCTATGTTTTGCATACCGCACAGATGGCGACTACACGTGAATGTGTGCGAGAGGAGTTGTTTCAGATATGCAAAGATCGTAAGCTGTTCAAGGTAATGGATGCTTGTCGTTTTCGGTACATCGATGCAGGGAGATTGATTGGGAATATACTGGGTGATGCAGAGAGGGAGCGTTTCTATAAATCTCAAGTGCAGCGTTTTCTTGTAGACATTCATTCGCAAGATGGGTCAACGAGTGATTTTTCTTTGAGTTTGTTGCCTCTTGTAACAGAGCATTTCATTGAGGTTGCGTTGTCGCCTGCAGATATCGAGGCTGTCTTCAATCGCTTGGCAGGTTCCAACGCACGACAAGATATGTCGGTCGCTCCTCTTGTGAATGACCAGAGGCCACTCGTATCGGTCACTGGCGCGCGCCCTCATGATGATGCTGATGCACCTATTTGTGACGCGTCTCCTGGGCCCGAGGGCGCGCTTGCAACTGCCGACGTTGGGACATACGACACATATACACATGCTGAGCTCTGTGAGGTGCTACACGACAAAGATTCGCGCATTCAGGCGCTCGGGTGGAGAATGCATGGCCGTCTGTCCTTCTCCTGCTCCTGCTCCTCCTCCTCCTCCTCCTCCTCCTCCTCATCCTCCTTCCTCCGAGCCTGGACTGGCCATCCTCCTCCAATCCCACCTCGCCTGCCTTCTAATCGCACCTTCCCCCCAACACCTCTCTACCCCCATGCACTGCCCTGCTTGTGTTCTGGGTCCACCCCCCGAGGCACTCAGCCAGCAAATGCGCGCGCTTCAGAGCAAATGCAGCAAACGTGAGGACCGCATTGCAGTGCTGAGTGGCCGAGTGAAAGAACTGAGCGATGAACTGAATGGAGTTATGGAGATGGTGCAATATCGGTCTGGAGATCCTGGTTCGCATGTTTCAAAAATCGGTGGGTATGCGCTGGCGATCGCAAGAAACAAAGGCCATTGCGGTGCTGAGGTTACCCTGGACATGGTGGCATCCGACAGCTTACACGGGGGTGTGCAGGACAAAAAAATCATATACAAATACCAACACAAAGTTGCAGCGGCCAAGCGTCTCAGAGCAAGAGAAGCCTATTCAGCAATCGGGACAATGGTGGGCCCTGTGGGCCCCGTGGGCGATGCCCCTGCAATCATGCGTATTCCTATCATGGAGGTCCACGGTATACAATGCGATTTCACCCATGAGAAAGCAGTTGAGAAATCGTCCGTGCACGTATCATTGATTTCGTCGGTATGGTGCGATGGGGAGCTATCTGTAAACGAAGCTACTTGTGATGACGGCGTCTGCGATGTAGAACAATTGGGGGCGTTTGTTGATGTCGTTTCAAACAGTGGGGACCTGCAAGTTGCTGGGGATCAACCGCATTCTGGTGCTTTGGCTTACGTCATGGTACTTCGGGAACTGGATTCAGTCGGATGCCCGACTTGGGAGCAGCGTGCACGAGAATTTCGAAATGGTACAGTGCGGAAAGACCAGCGCCAAACAGTATACGCATTCTGCCTGGACCATGGGTCTGATAACCAAGGGCTATGCAGACGAATTCGGGCAGCCATCGCTGATGTGCCCAACATCGCATTGATTGTGTTTTTTTGCATGCTACACCAACTGAGTTTGATATCTAAGTCAGTGCTGCAGACGATGGACGACTGGATTTGGCCATTACCACCTCGACCGCAGAAAAAACATTTCAATGGTGTATCTATGTTCTCATCTACGTGGAGAGCAACTGGGCTCCCGCATCGCATTGCGAAAGCTGCTGTCAAAGAGTGGGGCCCGATGATAGCACACATGTGTTTCACTAAGATGCCTACCAGATGTATACGGACAAGATGGGGCTCCACCGACAGTGTGGAAGCAAAATTCAAATTATGCCAACCCTACTTGGAACCAGTGTTGCGGCGTGTGTTCGCAAAGGAATTGGCTCAGCGAGACAAGCGAGCTGCCAAGGCTGCTGCAGCAGCTCTTGCCGCGGCCGGTGCTCCTGCGGATGGCGGGCCTTTGCCCTTGCCCGACATTGGTCCTGCACCTAAGCGCGCCCAGAGGCCTGGAGAGGACATTGAAAACGCATTTCGTGACGAGGAGAAAGCCAAACGTTGCAGTGTTGTGGATTTGGCAGGCAATCGTTCGTTCTGCGCACAAGTAGTCATATCTTTAGTGGCAAAGTCAGAGATACAGAAACTTATGATTTGGGAACAAGCACGCGTTCGTGATTTCAACAAAGCAAAAACAAAATACGAGACGGACGGCCGCGTATATTTAGGCCCTACACCTTTATCTCTTCTTGTTTGCCACCATGCCAAAGAAGTCGATGCGAACATCGATGGGTTGCTAGCCGACGGCTCGCTGACAGATAGTAGGCGGTGGGGGCCTGTGTGGGCACTCTTGCCAGATGCTCTACATGCTAGCGCTCGCCAGCTGATCGTCACGGCCGTCTTGGTTGTGAAGTGTTCCTTCAAGCTGCGTATTCTTGATAAGGCGAGCGCTTCAGTTGTCTTTCTCCTGGCTAGCGCGGGCGTTTGTGCGCGTGCCCGTAGGTGTTCGTCATGATGTGTGTGCGTGCGTGTCTCGCTACTTGTCGTGATGGTTAAGGTTGTAGTTCATACTCTGGTTCGGTACGCCGCATTTCATAAGACGATCGTGTTCCTACCGCAAACATTGTTGTTACTTCGTTCTAGCTCTCATTCTGTAACGCATGCTGGACACATTGCGGCCGTTCATCCCGATATTAGTACTAGGACCATCCCACCCCACGTGATTTCCATGGGAACTGATATCAGCATTGGTTCCAGCGCTGCCACTGCCACTGCACCTGTTACTATCATGTGTAGACTCACTAGCAGTACCAGTGTAACTACTTGAAGTGCTAATGCGATTCGTGTAGCAGGGATACCCTCATAAGTGTAGCTCACGCTAGCTTGATATATAGTTATTATTATCGTTTTGTTGTTTCTGCTCGAGCCCGCGTGCTTACTCCATACCAATGCTGTTGCCACCGTTTTCCCCCAACAATTGTCACTGTTCACCCTGCACCCTCCCGTTCAGTTTGCACTCGTCGTGCCCCCCGCTAGACATGGTACATTTGACTCTGCCCACGCTCGCACCTGTGTATCGCTTCGTTGTTTTCACCGTTCAACGCACAACAAATCCACAGCCCGCCCTCCCTCCCCATCCCCCCGCACCGCATTGCACAAGCCCGCCGTGCATCGGCAGCGGCGGCGGCACCGAGGGCGATAAAGCAACGCACGTGCAAATGTAGCCCGCACGAAAAACCGATTAGTGCATGCTGGCATGGGCGTAGGGCACGGGTGCCGTGTGCTAGGAGGACCGTGCTAAGAGCGAGGTATAGGCAGGCTGCTGGTGTTGTTCCCCATCCATGTAGTTCCATCACTGTCCCCCGCCGCATCCCCTTGGGCGTCTGCCTTTTCCTTCTCCACGCCTCCTCCCCCTCCTCCTCTTCAGCCGCGCCCTCGCCATTCGGTGTTACCTAAAACATCACGTGACGGGGAAACATACTAGTTGCCTGGCGGGTCTTCCAAACGCGCGCCTTGGTAAACTTCATGCGCCGAGCAAGGTAACTTGCCTCCACTAACCACGGCCAGCCAATAGTACTTTACATTAACCCCATCCCATGGGATGAAATCGTGATGAATATAGGTTGACCTGTCTGTGTTATTTAGAATAATTCCAGGCTAACCCATATTAATCTAGATTGAGGCCCATACCACGATATGAATATTTATGAGCATGGACCAATCTGGGCTAGACATGATTATTCAAAGTTAAGTAACACATCTTAATCAAAACCCAATCCCGTCAATCCCGCCCCGCGGGGTGACATCGTAATTAAGCTTGAGAAATCTTGATTGGCCATGCGCCTTTCAGTCTGGGCTAACCAAGAGTAGCCAGTCTACAATCACACTCCATCCCGTCGCCTGAGGTGAGACCCGATCCATATCTATTGATTGCGAATCATCTAAACAGGCAACTATGAAACACGATTGCCCACGATTAATGAATATCCAATCCAAATCTGTACCGATAGCGAGTGTGACCACTTGAAGGCATACACTTGTACGGTGGCATTGATGGACAATATGTAATACAACGAACGAATTAAAGCGTAAGGTAAAACAGACTAACTGTTTGCAGGGATCGAGTTGGGGCATTAAGGGCATCCACTTGTTTTCTCAAATAAGCAAGGCCTTGCGTAATTATCTAATTAACCACTTAACGCTAACACACACTTTACACATGTTTTTCTGGGTTTCGACGTGCAACCCATCTAGGGCACCATCTTAGTGCCTGAAATAAGTTAACCAAGCTGTAATCCATCTTTGAAAACCGTAATAACACTTCATTTGAAAGTGAATACTCAATTTGAGAAAACGGATGCTACCCTTAAATGCACCCACTTAGTTTCTGAACTCAGTTCGGTAATGTGAAATTCGTTTGCTAACCAATTACCAACATATGTATCCAATAGTGAATAGGCTCCAGGGAGCGAGTTGGGCCATTTAGAGGCATCCACGTGTGTTTTGGCATGGATTAGTGATAGTGAAGTTACATAGCGAAGCAGTTTCTGTAGAATTAACTTGTTAGTTTCAGAGAACGAGTGAGGCCCCTTTAAAGGCACCGCATTGCTTCTAAACGTGATTATGAAATTCGTGATTGGATAATGGATTAGGCGAAAACATTAAACTATTGGCGTCGGAGAACGAGTGGGACCGCTTAAGGTTATCCAAGATCATCCCATGTTTCTATCCTGCTCTACTCCTCTTCCACAAGTGCCTGGCCCCTGCCTTGCTCTTACCAGTGCCCAACGTGCGCACACTCAACTCGCACTTGATTCCAAGCATGCCCCGTATAATTTCTCCCACCTAGCCTTACTCCTCACATGTTTTGCCCGAGTGTGCACGCGTGCAATAACACTATAACACTGCAGCGTTTACCCTCCGCGCCTACACTACTCTGGTCTACTGAAACCAGTAGATGACTGCGCAATGGTACCAGTAACTGATACCATTGCGCAACCCTGTCTTCACTTTATTCACGACTGTATACTCTGAACCTTACCTGCTACATTCCTACTCTAGCCCGGCCGCTGTTCTACCCCAGCTCATCGGCTAGGCTACTCCTACTGACATGCGCGGTCTCCGTAGGCAGTCCATGCACGCGGCCCGCGCGCATACGCAAATCCCAAAACGTAATATCAGCGCGCAAATCCCATTGACGGCCCGAAGAGACCCCAACGCCAACCATTACTTGGGGGTCACGCCATCAGCGCCCCCAGATCCGCGTTCGTGCTGCCGCGAAGGGAGCCAATTGGAGAACGTGCGTCTACACCAAGGCAAACGTGATGCACGTTCCGCGTGCTTTGGGCAATCCAGCCTCTCTCGCGAGCACGCGCGTGAAACGCCCACCCATATATGCATCATGGATCACGTGCGTACTGCGTATTACATACGTACTGCGCGGTACACCCGCAGTGCATGGCATACGGTCGCCATGCCTCGCACGCGTGCACCATTCTACATACCCGCAACATGCAAGACATGCGATGGATATACATGTGTACCAACGGGGCCAATACGAAATTCCCCTTCCCCTCTCACATCCCATCCCCCCCCTCGTCCTCCACTCTCAGATCATCGTTCCCCCTGCTCCTCATCTTCCTTCCCCTCTGTGTATTTCATTGCGCACCTACAGAGGCGACGTCTGCACCATTGCTGTTCCTATACCTCGTGGAGAAACCGAATACTGTAGTGTGCGAGCAACGGCGCGTGGCAGCACAGCAGATCATGCAGGCATTCAACGATGGCACGATTGACAACTCATATTACATCGATTTCAGTATCAAAACAGTTTCAACTTTCAAAGGCAGTCTTGAGGTTGCTGGCGCCACTGGCCGTTGCCCTATGGATTTGTATGTGTACATGCTATTTGTGCGGAGAGAACTATTTTCCAACACGCAAGCTGTGGAAGGGACGAACAGCACGCTCCAGCGAGTCACAGAGCTGGCACCGAACTGTAGGTTGGCTACTGCATCAGACGTGATACAGATAAAAAAAGGTGACGCCATCGACGTGCACGAGTGTGTCTGCCTTGACCCACATATTACGACATACCAAAAGAGCGCCGAATACATACATCGATTCCGAGAGTACACTACAGACGATATCGCGACAGTTCCACATGAATCGCCTGCCCCTCGAATTGCCCTCAGTGATGATGACGCTATCAAATATGCTTATGCGCGCTCTCTGTTTGAATTCTTTGGCGGCGCCGAAACACCTAGCAACGATGCCAAGAAGGGTGCGAGATATGCTTGGGAACTTTGCAGTGGCCCGATCAAGTGCGGGTTTCTTGCATCCTGGTCTTTAGCACGCGCTCTGATGATCAGCCGTGGGACCGTTGCTGTCGGGGGTGGCAGGTCAACGTTTCAGCTCGACACGCCAATTGCGTCAATGCTGCTAGTTGATTTCTTGAGGACGTTGCCGCCGCTTGGGCCCTCTATTGTGCTTCGGCAGTATCCACTTATATGGGATATGCAGTCTGTCATGAAAGCAAGCGTTACTGGAATGGACATCGGTGAATTCAGGATCCTACCGACAAAAGCGAAGAAGCCGCGGCCCCGACCCCGCCCAAAACCCAAACCCAAACCTCAAGGGGCAGAGGGAGAGGGAATGCCTGCTATAGCAGGGGCTGAGGCAGATGAGCATGATACGCATGGCCATGACCATGGACACGGTGACGAACCCGATCTGCTTGCAATGCAACTGGAAGAGATCATGGACCATCCTGGGGACGACGGTAGCTCAGTAGATTCAGGTGGCGCCGACGACTTGGCAAGTGATGATTCCGACGGTTGCCCAGTGGAGAAGGACGAGCCATGTGAACCAGCTTGCGACTCAAGCGACTCATCACACGAGTCTGAGCCTGAGGCCCCCGTCGCGCCCAAGGCCATGATCCCTGATGGCATCGTGACGGGGGTGCGCAGTACGGTGCGTGAGAAAGTAGCAGCACTTGCTGCCGCCCATAGGGCGCAGTTGGAAGTGGCAGAAAACCCAATGCTCAAGGGCACCATCTCTCTTATTGACAAAGATGGGGGAACTACGTTTGTGCGCTGGACAGAGCCAGAACATTTTCGAGCGAGGCGCATTCGCCTCGACAACAAGAATAGACTCATATGCATCGTTGCGTTCGCAGTTCCCAACGACTACTTCGCAGGAGCAGATATTATTATCAGAGACACGAAAACGTCAATGGAGCAGGTTAAGCAGGGACTTCGGCCTCTCATGCATGAGTGGTGCCTCTTGCTGCTGAGGGAACGCTTGCTACATCGTTTTTCGGGGCCTCTGCCGCCAGACAGCCAGTTTGGGAAATGTGTGTTGTGCAAGGAGTGTGAGCTTAGTGGCGTAGCAAACCCTGTAGACGTCACAGGGTCGTTGTACGCGTGCACTGTGTGTTTGAGCCCATGGCACGAGCATTGCGCTAGTGCCAGCCCTTTTGCTGGGCTGTCGCGTGGAGAAGACGGCAAGGTCGTTTGCCCCGTCTGCTCTGGAGATGGCTAGTTTTGTTGTTCGTGCTGCGTGCATTTCGAGCTAATGCAAGCGCATGCTGTCGCTCACGCGCGTGCAGGCCGTGCCCCTCCGTGCTGGTATGTGGCAACATGTGCAGCAGTTGCATACGTGAGCCAGCACTTGTTTGGCGCAGGTTGGGCGCATCGCAGGAGCGCGATTTCCATGTTAGGGAAAATTCATCATGTGTATATGTCAGGTTTCCACGTGCTACCCGTTCGCGGGGAAAAGTGCCTATATGCCATAGGCCAAGTTTCCACGCCAAGGAAATCGTGCTCCTCTGCTGCGCTGGTGCTGCGCCGAAAAACGGCCCGTTTTTCGGCGCAAGGTGTCGAGCGCCAGGGTATCGTGCGCAAGGGGTCGAGCGCCAGGCGAACGGATTCGCTGCGAAACTTGACAAGATGTTGAGCTGTTCCAGCAAAAGGGGAAGCCACTCGTGAGCGTGACCCCACCCCGAAGATAGGAGGATGAGGGGAAGGAGAAGGGATAGAAGGAGGGGAGGGGACAAGGGGGGAGGATACGGATGAGGAGGATGGGAAGGATGAGGAGGAGGATGAGGAGGAGGAATGGACAGGTGATGAGTAGGAGGAAGTCAAGCGTTAGGCATTCTTGGCGGCGACGGGCATCACCGCCCCCGTTCTGCTGAGGAACGTCATCTATCTGTCCCGCCTCCCCACTCTATTCCATTCGAGCTTAACCTGTCCCATGTCAGTTCTTCTCCTCGCTCCCCGCCCTCTGACCCCCCCCCCCCCAAACGGTCCCCGCCGCACCTGCCCCTCCAGGGTTACCCGCTCGCCCGTTCGACCTCTCAAGGTTAGCCTGCAGAGGGTTCGGATAATCCCATACCGCCCAGGCCTTCCGACGTGGTGATATGGCGTCCAAGGTGTGCGTTGCGTCGTGGACAAGGGGTGTGGGTGGGTTGCGTATTGCATTGCCCGTTATCTGCCCCCCCCCCGAAGGTCAGCGTGAAAATTTTGGTGGGGAGGGAGAGGGGGATGATGAAGAGGACTCCTCCGCCCCATGAAGACGAGGAAGAGCAGAAAGGCGAGCGGGAGGACAGTGGGGAGGGCGAGGAAGGGGATTGGAAAACGAAAGAAAGAAACATATGGAGAAAGGGGAGGAGGAGGATACGGAGGAGGAGAGAGAGGAGGAGCAGCACCAGAAAGAAGAGGAGTGCGATGCTGCAACGATGGCCCAAACCTCAACCGACCATAGCACATCCGCAGTGCTGTCTTATGTATGGTGTACGGTCGCCATGGCGAGCGAGGAAGTGAGCAAGGCGCTCGACGAGCTCCTGCAGAAGCTCCCAGCCAAGGATGCCAACAACGAGTCGTTGGACATTCGGGACGGTGGGATTCAAAAAGGGTTTCGCTTCACATATAATGCAGGTGCAGTAGAAATACACCATGATGGGGCTATTGTATTCCAAGTTCGTGCAATGCGTAGTGCCGTGTTTCAGCATCAATGCGCATGTGTGTTGGAACGCATCTGCACGCACGTCTTCTTTCGGTAAGATATGTACGTGGGTGTGTAGATACACGTGTCTACGTATATGGGCGTATGTGTGCATGTATGACCGCATACATGCATGTACGGTTGTATGTATATATGCATGTGCATTGTGGTGGGACGCAGGGCTTGCTATTTCAAAGCCAGGCGATAAGACGATACGACGGTACGACGGTAAGACGATATAAGACTATCAGGCGATAAGACGATAAGACGATATGGAGACCCGCCAGACGATACGACGATAATACGATAAGACGATATATGGCCCCGCCAGACGATAAGACGATACGACGATAAGCCGATCAGAGTTATCGTCGTATCGTCTTATCGTCTTGTCGTCTGGTCACCCAATGGTTTAATTATCACCTGTGGGCCATAACTATGCCGTGCTATGCCATTCCACGGGGCCCCGATTGGCTCCCCAGTCAGGGCTCTCCCCTTTCTGGAGGCCGAGCGCCCACCTTGGCTTCCGCCCATCAAGGCGCCTCACTTGGGAGCTCGCCTTGGGGCCCCCTTCCAAACACCGAACTGGGAAACTGTACCCCCCCACTCCAAAAACTGTTTCTGGAAACGGTGTTTAAGTCAATTGTAGTTCGATCTCTACGATCCTTGGGCTTCTTGGCGGTCCCAAGGTCCTCTTGGGTGCTATGGTGTGCTATGCCATTCCACGGGGCCCCGATTGGCTCCCCTCAGGGCGCTCCCCTTTCTGGAGCCCGAGCGCCCCGCCTTGGCCTCCGCCCATCACGGCGCCTCACTTGGGAGCTCGCCTTGGGGGCCCCTTCCAAAAACCGAACTGGGAAACTGTATCTCCCCTCCCTCCAAAACCGTTTCTGGAAACGGTTTTTAGGTGAATCGCCGCTCGATCTCTACGATCCTTGGGCTTCTTGTCGGTCCCAGGGTCCTCTTGGGTGCCTTGGGAGCCCCTCGGGGCCTCTTGGGCATCTCCTACACACCTACACACCTAGCCAACAGACGACCAGACGATAAGACGATACGACATATTGTATTACCGTCTTATCGTCTTCCCACCTTAAGCTATAATTACCCATGGGTCATAGCTATGGTGTGCTATGCCATTCCACGGGGCCCCGATTGGATCCCCTCAGGGCGCTCCCCTTTCTGGAGCCCGAGCGCCCCACCTTGGCCTCCGCCCATCAAGGCGCCTCACTTGGGAGCTCGCCTTGGGGGGCCCTTCCAAACACCGAACTGGGAAACTGTATCTCCCCTCCCTCCTAAAACCGTTTCTGGAAACGGTTTTTAGGTCAATCGCCGCTCGATCTCTACGATCCTTGGGCTTCTTGGCGGTCCCAGGGTCCTCTTGGGTGCCTCGGGGGGGCCCTCGGGGCCTCTTGGGCATCTCCTACACACCTGCACACCTAGCCAACAGACGACCAGACGATACGACGATGCGACATATTGTATTACCGTCTTATCGTTTTCCCACCTTAAGCTATAATTACCACCCATGGGCCATAGCTATGGTGTGCTATGCCATTCCACGGGGCCCCGATTGGCTCCCCTCAGGGCGCTCCCCTTTCTGGAGCCCGAGCGCCCCACCTTGGCCTCCGCCCATCAAGGCGCCTCACTTGGGAGCTCGCCTTGGGGGCCCTTTCCAAAAACCGAACTGGGAAACTGTATCCCCCCTCCCTCCAAAAACCGTTTCTGGAAACGGTTTTTAAGTCAATCGTCGCTCGATCTCTACGATCCTTAGGCTTCTTGGCTGCCTCAAGGTCCTCTTGGGCACGACATAGGTACGACACCGTGCGCGTGTGCTGCATACCGCATACACATGCTGTTAAGTATGTCATGCGGGATGCGCAGCACACGCTACATGCGCAATGCATAGTACATCTGACATACGTTCCACAGTCGCGCTGCACTCACAGCCCGCTGTCGGATGCGGAGCCTTGCGTGCGGGATACATAATCTTAGCCTGGCATGCGCCGCGTGCAAGCGTTATGCATGGTGCATAAACTGTACGTGTGGCATGCGTAATGCATGCTGCACAACGCACCACGTGCGTACAACACTATACGTACATACAAAATTCTGGTTGTGTACTGCATACCACAAATGAACGATGTACTACATGCGTACTGCTCACCACGCATAGCCTGACTACATACGAAACGGGCCCTGCACGCGAAGTGCACTATACGTACGTACTACACGGTACACACGATATGCGTACTATGTGATACACGCCCCAGGGGTAGGGTAGAGCCGTATGTAATCGTATATATTGTACGAGTGGACTTGGGCATACTGCTAATTGGTCCGAGTCGGTTCATCAAGAACGAACACGATCTATGGTAGTATGGCGTATACGAGAAAACAACACAATTGGATACCAAAGGTTAGGCCCAAATAACTTATCCATATGGGTCAACCGGAACAACCGTAGGAGCCACACTGGGGACACAAGACCACGCAAGGGCAATGCAAGGGTGCACGCTGACAAAGTCCATGTTGCGATGGAATGGGCCCTCCTATAGATATGCTAGCCAGCGTGGGCAGCGAATGTGTTAAAGGCCCGCGCCCTCCTTCATCTCCCCTCCGCTTCTCCTCCCCCCTCATCCTCCTAACCCTCCTCCTCTTCCTCCTCCGTTATTACAAATGATTTCGGTGGTCTTAGCAGATCCTCCGACCTTGTTGTTTCCCAAAGGATATCTACGGCCACGACAAGTCTGAGATTGAGCTCATGCAAATCATTGAGGGCCTTCCCTACTGCATCTCGCAGGCCACGCACATAGACTTCGTGACCAAGAAAGGCGAATGGGCGTTCCAGCGCCACAGGAACAACCGTCTCAGGGGGGAGCGCAGCACCATCGATGCACACAAGAAGGTCATGCAAAGCGTTGGCTTGCTCCAGGACTTGGGTGGGGAGCCTTTCGTCGTCCAGCATCCAGACCCCCAGGTTGATGACAAGTACGAGCTGTGCCACTTCGCCAGCAGGGCCCAGGCTTTGTACGAGGCTTGGGTTGATGACAAGGAGAAGTCTAACAAGGCAGTGCAATTAAGCGTCAAGAACGGCCTGAGGAGGTGCAAGTTGTTCTCCAGGGGGTCCCCAGATTGGCTGACAGTCTTCCTTACTGCTTTGGGGAACATCGGCAACTCCGAGGCCACCATTACGACTGTCATTGAAAAATGGCAAGCGACTTCGGAGTTGGAGGCAGCGTGGAAGCGGAAGGCGCACGTCATGAAGTGGACAACCAGCAGCATGTCGCAGTCAGAGCACGACGAGCTCAAGCACACCTTCATGGACAGCATGCGGAGGGGGTGGTGGACCACCTACAAGGGCTACGAGGTCAGCAACACGTTCATGAAAGAAGCATCCAAGGTCGAGATCGGCGCCGAGACTTTAGACGATCCGAAGACCGTGTGGGCGACCCTGAGCGAGCGAGTGCGGGCCGAGGTCGATGCGCGGTCCATGACAATCCAGATGCAAGAGAAGGTGTTCCGCGCAGCCAACGACATCATGCGAATCCTCAAGCACGACTTACCCCACGCAGTTCCAGATTGCATCCTCCTGTTCATGCCTCGCAACAAGACCCCGTGGGGGAAATGCTCGCTGATACCGAATGGGCTCCCCGTCTTGTCGTCATACTCCCTCGATGGCATCAGGAGCTTGATGGCGCCAGTGGAGAAAGGGGTGGCCCATGCGAACTTCGTGGCGGAGCAGGCCATGAAGGCGAAGATCAAGAAGGTGAGTCTGAAGCGGAGCAAGGCCAAGGGAAAGGCGAAGGCCTCAGCGGCAAAAGCCAAACCCAAGGCCAAGGCCAAGAGCAAAGGAAGGAAGCGTGACGTGGCCGCCGCGAGCTTACAAGCAGACCCTGCAGGGCAAGCCATTGTGCCGATGGGTGCCGACGCCGACGGCGACGGCGACCAGGAGGCCGAGGCGGAGAAGGAGGCAGACGACGTGGCGGATGGGCTCACGCTCGCTTTCGACTCCATCCTCAAGATGACGGCCTACATCGAGAGGATCGGGGGCCCGAAGGAGCTGGCGGACGCATTCAAGCATGCAGCCCTCTACGGCGCGCTGGGTGGCACGAGCGTCCCAGTGTGGGTGCGCGGCAAGAAGAAGAACGTCAAGGGCTACGAGGCGCTGCGGAAGCTCTGGAAGGCCGCTGCATACAAGAAGGCACGCAAGCTCGTGCCTAACAAGTCCGACGCTGACTTCCCAGACGGTGTCTTCGATGAGTTGGTAGATGGCGTGGAGGATGACGTGGAGCAGGCGGCGCAGGACTCCATGGAGATTACGCTGGAGCAGCTCGGCGGCAAGCTCGCCAGCACCAAGCAGTTCGTGGTCGAGAACGGCGTCGGCAACCTGCCGTCTGTAGCCCACCTGGTGGCTGGGAAGGCATTGAACGCGACGATGCTCTCGCTGCTCCAGAAGACTAATGGCGGCATGCTCGATGAGCCAGACAAGGCCCATCTGACTTTGATGCAGATTACGATCGACGAGGTGATGCAAGTATTGCCCAATGATCTGGACTCGGTTGCGTCTTTCATCGATGCCGTTCGAGCCCAGGACCAGGCCACCAAGGACAACATCTTGAAAAGGTCAGAGGACGCGACGTGGCTGCATGACAACAACGTTGGGGTGCAACTAATGTGGGCAGAGAGGATTTCGATTGCGATGCACATCGCTGCGTCGCTCGGGATGCAGCACTTCATGAAGCAGCAAGGCCCCTCTGTCGTCCCGAAGCCATACTTGGAGATCCTCGGCATCAACGTTTGCCAGAAGCTCAGCTCCATGTTCGACCTCTCCCTGAACAAAGTGACCGACATGCCAACCGAGGTGTTCGACGCATGCGCTGCACTGCATGGTCAGTGGGGCGACCTGTGCCTAGACATGATGGTCAAGCTCGGCGACATGATTAAGCATACCAACATCCACGACGGGACAGGCTATAACAATGCAAAGTTCGACCTCACCCAGAAGCTGCAATCGACCAAGGCCATCGACATGAAGAAGGCTTCCTCCTCTTCCCTCTTCCCATCCTCCTCCTCCTTACCTCCTCCTCCTCCTCCTCCTCCTCCTCCCACTCCTCCTACTCCTCCTCGTCCTTCTCCTGCTCCTCCTGCTCCTCCTCCTTCTCCTCCTACTCCTCCTCTTCCCCCTCTTCCTCCTCCTCCCCCCTCCTCCCCAATCCTTTCCTCCTCCCTCTCCTCCTCCTCCTTCTCCTCCTCCTCCTCCTCTTCCTCCTCTTCCCCCTCCTCATGCTCATACTCCTACCTTTTTTGTTCAGGTCTTGCGAGCCAAGTTCAAGCCCGCCGACGCCGACGCGCTTGCCGCGGATGTCAGTGCCAGAGTGGAGGTGTTCCCATCCGAACGGCAATCGCTCATTGCGAAGGTGCTGGCGAAATTGGACTCCGTATCTCCGCAGCTCGTTCAGTCGGCTTCGATCTTGGACAATCCAACGGGGTACTTGCTCGGGCTGATTCGTGAGGAGCACCCAAAGACAGATTCGTCTTCGACTGATGTCGTGCAGCAGGGAGGTCCCTCCACAGAGGATGGCGCAGCAGCCGACCCAACAAAAGATGAGAACCCCACCGTGACGCTCAAGACCTACATGAAGAAGCTCGCAGATGAAGAGGTGAAGTCAGCGAAAGATCAGGGCTTGCAGTGCGTCATGACCGTTCGCGAGGTGAAGGTGGTCATCGCGGCCCTGAACCTCAAGATCGCAGAGAACATGTGGAGCAGCTACGGCGTCAACGACGAGTGCAACCTGTGCGTCACGAAGACGGACTTCGACGAGG
>CAUYUJ010020575.1:5000-45000 GCA_963575745.1 Prorocentrum cordatum | reverse complement strand
GGCCCGAGGGCGCGCCGCCCGCGCCCGAGTGGAGCGTCCGCGACGGCAGCTGCTTACAGCGACGACTTGCCGACGGGCTACGAGCAGGGCGAGAGCCCCTGCCTCCTGGAGCTCCGAGAGCTGGATCTCGAGCTCGCCGACGAGCAGAAGGACGTGTTCAAACCGCCAGAGGAGTGGATCAAGGATATCAAGTTCCCGCGCGCCCTCGACAACAGGATCAAGCTGAGACGGACAGCTAAACGCAAGAACATGTGGGCGTCCAAATTCGCGGGCCAGTTTCCGGGCAAGCACGCTCGCAAGTGGCGGCGCGAGAAAGCCGGGGCTGGCGGCGGGACCTCGCTCGAGCACCACAGCAGAGGCGTGGCCGAGGCGAAGCTCACGGGCAGGCCGCCGAAGGCGCGCGCGAGCTTCTCCAGGAAGTTCAAGCAGAAGAAGCAAGCGGAGAAGAACACCAATAAGCAGGACAGGGCCAATCGCAAAGATGGCCTCGAGGCTTGCGAGGGGCCCCCCTGGCACGGCAAGGTGGCGCGCGTCACCGAGGAGGGCGTCCGCGAGGGCAGGCTCGGCAGAGTGCAGGACGTCTGGCGAGTCCTGGGCACCGAGGACGAGTGCCGCCTGCGCATCCTCGAGGTGGAGACCGCGGCGATCTTGCAGATCGAGAGCAGCGGGGCTGGGGGGGTCACGGGCACTCGTTAGCTTCCGCCTGCTTCTGCCTGGGGCGGCGGAAGCAAGCGGAAGTGGGCGAAGAGGAAAAAAACGAAGGCGGAATCAGGCGGAGGCAACGCGAAGCGGAAGCAGGCGGAAGCTAACGAGCGCCAGCAAATCCCGAGCGCCACCGGTCACGATCGAGCAGGGCTACAAGTTCCCCAGGCCGCAGAAGCTCGACTGGCGCCAGACCCGACAGTCTCGCCACGCCGCGCTCGCCAAGGAGTACGCGATCATGAGCTGCGAGGAGATCGTCAAGGGTGACGCCCTCGAGCTGGGCACACTGCACGCGCTGCTGGGCGAGATCGAGGAGCGCGTGGGCGTCCCCGACACCGTTCTGGCGGTCGAGCCCACGGTGGCCGTCGCCCGGGCTCGAGAGGGCCAGGGTGAGGGCGCGCCCGCCGCCCAGGAGCCCGAGGAGCAGAAGCGCTGGGCCGAGCGCTGCGCGTGCCTTAAGGTCGGCGGTTTCTACGATGGCCCCCCCGCCAGGGTGCCCCCAGCGTTTCGCTCGGGTTTGGGGCGAGTCCTGAGGCGCCCTGGGCAGGGGGCACTCGTGGCAATTCCCGCCAGGTCTCGAGGATCGACGGGGGCGGCGTCGCGGTGGAGCGCCGCGACGCCCTCGAGTAGTTGTCTGAGAGCGCCAAGCAGGCCCAGAAGGGCCACATGCGAACTAGCGCCTACGCCGCGCGATTTCTGAGGGGGGAAGGTAGGGTTCACTTTGCTCGGGAGCTGCCGAGCGAAGTGTACCCCGCCCTCTTCCTCAGAAATCGCGGGTAGGGTTCGCGCGTGGCCGCCCAGGGCCGCCGCGAGGACCCCCCGCGAGCTCGGCGCCATTGGCCCCGGCGAGAATTCCAGCACCGAGTAACAAACGGTAACGAGCAGACGGTTGGAGCTGCGGCCTGTGGACGAGTCGCTGGATCGAGCGTGCCCTGCGCGAGATTCGAGGCGAGGGCCGCCAAATACCAGCGAACCTCAACGCCGTGGTCGCTCGAGGCATCGAGTTTATCGGTGAGCCCAAGGAGGCCAATGACAACGACGTGGCGATGGCCCAGGCCAAGGCCAAGGCCGAGCACAAGTCCAACCCTTGCAAGGGCCCCGCGACGGCCGAGCCTAAGTAAGCAGCCTCTGCCAGCTGCGATGAAGAAGCAGCCCCCCGTCGCCCGCGCGCTCGCGTACCTGCGTGTGCGCCAAGAAAGGTGGGTCATGTGCATGATCGATGACTTTTCCTTCTGGTCCTTTTCCACGGGCAGCTGGTTGGGCTCCTTGCCTGTGGCAGGTGCTTTGCCTCGATCCGAGGCAGCAGCTGCGCCATCATTGCTTTCCGTAGCCTAGTCCACGCACTGGTCGAACTGTGATGTGGGTTTCGTTGCTCCCCGCGTGCTTACTGGTCCTTCCCTGGTGTCTGGCTTGTCCTTCCCTCCGTTCTTGCCGAAAGCACGGGGGGCGGTCGTGCCATAATCAAACGTGTAACATGCAGAATAAGCCCCAGCTGGGGTATCAGCGTAGAAATACAACGTTCGGACCCCTTGGCGGCGAGTGTCACGTATGAGGGAGAATCCACGGCTTTTGGCCCAGGTGCCCGTTGCAGCTTCAGCTACCCACTGCGGTGGACTGTGCTTGAGATAGCGCCGCACCGCGCCCGACAACGCAAAAGGCAGCTGCGTACGTCCAACAACTCCAAGGCTTGGATTGCCTTGCGGGCGGCAGACCAAGCGACCATCGCCTCGCAGAGCAAGCACACGCCGGTGATACACATGCTCCGCTTTATCTCTACTTTGAGCAAGCCATCTAGCAGTAGAGACACCGCCAGCTTGTGTATCTTGCAGCAACCAGCACCCCTGACTCGACTCGGCTTGTACTTCAGCATCTTCTCGGCATGCTTCTCAGTCGTGGATATCACTCCCGCCACTTCGTTGTGGGTCATCCACGGCTTGGGAGGAATCGACACCATCAGCACAAAACTCCCAAATCGTGATGCGACAGAGAATTGGTTTTTAATTTCTCAACCTCGATCGGCGCGTCGTTGGTCATGCCTTTTGGGAGCGTAGCCTTCTTTGGAGCCGTCTTGCTCACGCTGATGAGTTTGGCCTTGACCTTGACTTGGTCCTTGTCACCTTCCATGAGAACATCTTGGTCCCCCTTGGCATCGATGGCGACGGTAAGAACATTCTGTCGGTGGCCGATCGCGCGACGAGCCCGTTCGGCATCTTCATATTCAGCTGTAGATTGAGCCACAACCACGACTGGCGCCTCGTACGCGGCGTAGTAGGACTGTACCTGCTTGGCCGCCACGATGGCGGTATTGCCCCACGGCGCGGGCCACAGCTTGAGCTTGGCTGGGTCCTTGTCCTCGACATCCTCCTTCGTGTCGGTGGTGGCGGTCGAAGAGGCGATTTGCTCCACCACCTGCTTCAGCTTTTTGACGATGGCGGCCGTCGTGTCGGTGCCATCCACCTGTGCTGCCAACGTCTCGAGGCGCTTCACCAGTGGGAGGTCGCGCCCGTTCATGGCCTGCCTCTTCGGCTGCACCGTCTCCAGCGGCTTCGCCTGCTTGCGTGCTTGGGAAATTGCCAGGACTTCGAGCTTGTGATTCAGAGACTTCTCCTCGCGTCGTCGTTGCGTTGTGCGGGCTCCGCCTGCACCGAACAAAGGATCTTAATCGTACTCGAGGTCTTCCCCTGACAAAAAAGAACCCACGTCGCCCCCGCCTCGGCCTCATTGGCCTAACTTCCTGCTGTCTGCTTCCCCTCGCAGACGTGCGCAGCAACGAGACGCGGAACAAATCGCCCAGGAGGGCGGTCGGTTGCCCCAAAACGTTTGATAATGAGAAGAACCATCATCATATCCACAGCAAATTGATGCACGTGCGCCGCTCCGCCCTTGGCGTCTCCACCCCGCTTCGCACCACCTTCCCGCAGATGGTCCCGACGTCGCAGAGATACTCGAAGTCCCAGAAAGTTGCCGGCCCGGCGGACCCGCCCGACCCACCTGTTAGGGTGCACCGCCCAGGTCGCCCGTCAGGGTCCGCCAGGTCGATTGCGTGAACGCCGTCAGCTGCCCGCTTCAATGTCCCGCCCGCCCGACCCCGCCCGCTGATTTCTCCGGAAAGTGGTGTTCTACGCCCCAGCGGGAACACAACGATTAGGAGAAATCAGCGCGGTGCTTGGGCGAGAGTGTTTTTTCGCTCCTTCGCTCGCGGCCCCGCTTCCGACGACGTTACGATGGGAGAAACATGGCCTGCGCCCAGGCGGGAACGGGATGTCCATAATATCATTGCGCGGCGCTTACGCGAGAGTATCATTCCGCCCTTTTGCACGCGGTGCGGTTTTTTGGTGGGAGTAGTGATGGCAACACATGCGCCGTGCCCAAGCTCAGTCCAGGTCAGCCCGTCGCAGCCTAGTTGAGTCCAGCTAAGTCCTGCTTTGCCCAGCTCAGCTCAGCCCAGTCCAGCCCACTGCAGCTTAGCCCAGCTCAGTCAAGCTCAGTCCAGCTCGTTTCAGCTCAGTCCAGGAATGTTCAGCTCAACCCAGCTCCGTCCTTCCCAGCCCAGCCCAGTCAAACTCCGCGTGGTCCAGTCGTATCAGTGCAGCTCAGTCCAGCACAGCCCAGTTCAGGCCGAGACAATGAAACTCTGTCCACCTCAGCCGAGTTCAGCCCAGCTCAGCCAGTCCCGATCTGGCTTGACCATGGTCATTCCAGCCCAGTTCAGCTCAACCAGGCTTTGCCCAGTTGGGTTCAGCACTTTCCAATTGTTCTAGCTCCGCCAAGGTCGGTTGATCTTTGCCCGGCTCAAGCTAGTGCGGCCCAGGCCAATCAAGCTCAGTCCAGCACAGCCCGCGATAGTTTAGGTCAGCCTAGTTGAGCAGTTGAATCTTGGCCAGGCAGTCATGCGCAATCTCAGCGCCTCTCAGATGTCCAAGGAAAGGGACGCACACACACAATGAACACATTGTACACATCTGGTGGTCCCCGCGTCGATTTCTCGATTCTGAGGATACACTTCAATCAAGCCTCATCCGCCCTCTTCCTTCGCAGCCATTTTGGCCAAGGTTTTTTCAAGGTTGGGCGTCTAGCTCCATTACCAGTTTTTTTAGACATCTCTTCTCCAGAAAGAAGCGATGGCGCGTTCTGGTGTCGCTGCCCTCATCGCCGCCTTCGCCGCCAGCTTGTTGGCCTGCCAGTTCTGTAACGCCTTCGTGGTGGCGCCGCTCGGCGAACGTGGATCCCATGGTCACCCTAATGCAGTTCTGGATTCCGCTGGTCCGTCTGGACCGGCGCCTGCCTCCCAGTCGTCGTCGCCTGCTGGAGTCGGCCTGACTCTGATCGGCGCGTCCGCGGCCCTGGCCCTGTTTGCCCGGGGTGCTCTGTCTATCGGTGGCAGCAAGGTGACCCCGCAGGGCTCTGCACAACACAAGGTAGTGATGGCGGCCTTCGAGAGCGAGCTGGGTGTGCAGGACCCGGTCGGCTTCTGGGACCCGGCTGGGTTCACGGCGGATGGTAGCACGGCTAACTTCGCCCGCCGGCGCCAGACCGAGCTGAAGCACGGCCGCGTGAGCATGCTGGCGACGATGGGCTACATCACCCCAGAGATTACCGGCAAGCTGCCAGGATACCTGTCGCCGTCCGCGGGCCTGAAGTTCGCGGACATCCCGAACGGGCTCGGTGCGATCTCCAAGGTTCCCGCGGCGGGCTGGGCGCAGACGTGGCGTACGGCGCGTTCTGCAGCTGTCCCCCCCACGGGGGGGAAGGACCAGTCCTGGAATGTAGGCTGCCGCGGCGGTGACTTCGGGTTCAGGTGGCCAGCTCCAGCGGGACGCCGGGGAGACGCAGAAGAAGTTGGAAGCTGAGATCGCCAACGTCGTCTGGCCCATGATGGGCAATCATCGGCATGTTCTTCCAGGACGGCATGACCGGCTCTCGCCTGGGGCGGATGGGCGCTCTACACTGATCCCCGCTGCGCGCCCGTTCGAGAGTTGAGCTGGGACGTGCAGGACCAGTGGGTTTGGGACCCGGCGGGGTTTCCGGCGGATTGTTAGCACGGCTAACTTCGCCCGCCGGCGCCAGACGGAGCTGAAGCACGGGCGCGTGTCCATGCTGGCGACCATGGGCTACATCACCCCAGAGATCACCGGCAAGCTGCCAGGGTACCTGTCGCCGTCCGCGGGCCTGAAGTTCGCGGACATCCCGAACGGGCTCGGTGCGATCTCCAAGGTTCCCGCGGCGGGCTGGGCGCAGATCGTGGCGTACGGTGCGTTCTGCGAGCTGTCCCAGGACCAGTCCGCTGGCACCGCTGCTGCGGCGGGTGACTTCGGCTTCAAGGTGCTGACGTCCAGCGACGCCGCAGAGAAGCAGAAGAAGTTGGCGGCTGAGATCGCCAACGGCCGTCTGGCCATGATGGCGATCATCGGAATGTTTTTCCAGGACGGCTTGACCGGCTCCGCCTGGGGCGACTGGGCGCTCTACACGGGGTCTCCGTTGCGCGCGTTCGAGAGCGAGCTGGGCGTGCAGGACCCGGTTGGCTTCTGGGACCCCGCTGGCTTCACGGCGGACGGTAGCACGGAGAATTTCGCCCGCCGGCGCCAGACGGAGCTGAAGCACGGGCGCGTGTCCATGCTGGCGACCATGGGCTACATCACCCCAGAGATCACCGGCAAGCTGCCAGGGTACCTGTCGCCGTCCGCGGGCCTGAAGTTCGCGGGCATCCCGAACGGGCTCGGTGCGATCTCCAAGGTTCCCGCGGCGGGCTGGGCGCAGATCGTGGCGTACGGTGCGTTCTGCGAGCTGTCCCAGGACCAGTCCGCTGGCACCGCTGCTGCGGCGGGTGACTTTGCGAGTTAAAGGTGCTGGAAGTCAGCGACGCCGGGAGAAGCAGAGAAGGTGGCATCTTGAGATCGCCAACGGTCGTCTGCCATGATGGCGATCATCGGCATGTTCTTCCAGACGGCATGACGGCTCTGCCTGGGGCGACTCGGCGCTATACACCCTTTGGTTGGGCTCTGGATCCCCGCTGCGCGCGTTCGAGAGCGAGCTGGGCGTGCAGGACCCGGTCGGCTTCTGGGACCCTGCTGGGTTCACGGCGGATGGTAGCACGGCTAATTTCGCCCGCCGGCGCCAGACCGAGCTGAAGCACGGCCGCGTGAGTATGCTGGCGACGATGGGCTACATCACCCCAGAGATTACCGGCAAGCTGCCAGGATACCTGTCGCCGTCCGCGGGCCTGAAGTTTGCGGACATCCCGAACGGGCTCGGTGCAATCTCCAAGGTTCCCGCGGCGGGCTGGGCGCAGATCGTGGCGTACGGCGCGTTCTGCGAGCTGTCCCAGGCCAGTCCGCTGCACGCTGCGCGCGGAGTGTGACTTTGGGTTTCAAGTGCTGACGTCCAGCGACGCCCGGGAGAAGCAGAAGAAGCAGAAGAAGTGGCAGTTGCCCTCGCCAACGGTCCGTCTGGCGTGACGGCGATATCGGCATGTTTTCAGACGGCCTGACTGGCTCTCGTGGGGGGACTGGGCCCTCTACACTGGATCCCCGCCTGCGACTGCGTTCGAGAGCGAGCTGGGCGGGCAGGACCCCGTCGCTCTGGGACCCTGCGGGTTCACGGCGGGATATGGTAGCACGGCGAATTTCGCCAGGAGGCGCCAGACGGAGCTCAAGCACGGCCGCGTGAGCATGCTGGCGACGATGGGTTACATCACGCCCGAGATCACTGGCAAGCTGCCCGGCTACTTGTCGCCTTCGGCTGGCCTGAAGTTCGCGGATATCCCGAACGGGCTCGGGGCGATCTCCAAGGTTCCCGCGGCGGGCTGGGCGCAGATCGTGGCGTACGGCGCGTTCTGCGAGCTGTCCCAGGACCAGTCCGCTGGCACCGCTGCCGCGGCGGGTGACTTCGGGTTCAAGGTGCTGACGTCCAGCGACGCCGGGGAGAAGCAGAAGAGAAAGTTGGCAGCTGAGCTCGCCAACGGTCGTCTGAGCCATGATGGCGTCGCGGCAGGTTGTCGGGCGGCCTGGACCGGCTCTGCCTGGGGCGACTGGGCGCTCTACACTGGATCCCCGCTGCGCGCGTTCGAGAGTGAGCTGGGCGTGCAGGGCCCAGTGGGCTTCTGGGACCCGGCTGGGTACGGGAAGGTGGACGCGGCCTTGGCGAGATGGTGCAGGCGGGCTGAAGCACGCCTGGGGCTTATACCCAGGAAGTCTGGACACGGAGGGCCGCATCACGACTGTGACGCAGGAGGAGTGGGACACGGCAGGGGCAAGGTACGCATGAGGAAGGTGTGTGTGTGTTCCCTCCAGAGGGCAAGGGAGACCCTTCTGCGGCTACGCTGGAGGCACGGAGGCTCGCCAGGAACATCCAACGGTGTGACGAGCTATCGAGAATGGCGAGCTATGGCACGAGAGCCGACAGGACCTTTCGCAACATTATCTCGGACTGCACGGCCAGCTCGAATTACGCTGCAACCCAATACCCTGTCCGGATACAGGGCGACACGCCGGCGTCCACCCAGCAGTCTGCGACGACACGGCCAGAGCAGGCAGAGTTCTGCAGGAAAGTGCAGGATGCTACGATGCATGGGCTGAGTCTGAATGCAGTTGGGAAGGTTCGGGACGTCATAGTGGAGGAGCATCGACGAGTTGTCCGGGAGGCGGAGAGGGCCAGGATACGTGCATGGAAGCGCCGTTTGCAATCGTCAGAGCGGGAGGCGTACCGATGGGTTAAAGGTGGGAGCAGTACCGGGCCGGATGCCATGAGGATGAAGGACGGCGCATTTACAGCAGACAGGACGGAACAATTGGATGCAGTGCTCCAGGCGTGGTTACCAATATTACAAAAATGCAAAAACACACCGGAGGATGTGGAGGGATTCTTGGGGCATTTTGCGCCGTACTTGAAATATTCTTCGATGGAGCTCTCTCCTTTGAAGTGGACGGACATGGCGCGGGTGGCAGCAGAGGCAAAACCATCGGCGTGCAGCCTGGATTCATGGCGACCAGAGGAGCTCAGTGCACTGGGAAGGTGGTTCCCTTCCTTGTTCCGTGACCTCACAGACATTTTGAATTGGGTTGAGAAGACAGGAGTATGGCCACGAGAATTGCTTAAAACCTACGTTGCTTTGATACCAAAGGACCCGACTCTCACGGAGCCAGAGGCTACAGACTGGAGACCAATCAGTGTGTTGAGTGGGATCTACAGAATATGGAGTGCAGCCAGGTTCAAAGATTGTCTCCCGTGGCAGGAAAAGTGGGCCCCGGCGACTATGTATGGCTGCCGGCCAGGCCGGAGTGCAGAGGCCATGGGTATGGGCATAGCTATGGATATGGAATCTGTGGCGTACGGTGCGGGAGCATACGTGGGTGGCATCAGTTACGATTTAAAAAAGGTTTTTGACCTCATACCTATGGAAATTGCACTACAACTTCTGGATCGACGAGGGATGCATCACTGGATACTGGGGCCGTTACGGGGCATGTGCAGTGGCTTACGGAGAGTATTCCAATTAAAAGGCTCTGTTGGTGATTGGTTTCAAGCTCATAACGGTATTGTGCAGGGAGATGCTCTCAGTATGATTGCATTGAACAGTATTGTAACATGCATTCTGGAAGCGTCAGGGGCACATAAGAAGGCTACTACGACAGACAGGTCCTATGCAGACGACATATCTTCTGTGACGGTGGCACCGACGGCGGAGGGAGTACGAGAGGGGATACGTGGTTTCCACAGTGTGGTTCGTGCGTATTGCGCCGCTGGAGGTGGGGAACTGAATATGAAAAAGTGCTTTACTTTCGGGGATGTGTGTGCGCAGGGAGTCCTGGGTAACGAAGTGCAGCATCTTACATAATTTCGCGTTGTAGGCGGATCGCTGGTTGCAAGACCAGGTGCCCTTGCCGTTACGGAGCTGGAAAATCAGCGAATGGAGAAATGGAAGCTGACAGCAGGGCGCGTGCGCATGGTACCCCGGCCATGGGCAGATCGTGCACGAATGCTTCGGGCTACCCAGGCACAGGCATTTTTCTGTCAGGGCACACACTGCCTTGTCAGTGATGTCTCGGCGCTCCGCAAAGTCAGGACGGTGGTTATGCAGGCTTTATGGAAAACGGACAGCTATTCCATGAGTCCGGCATTGACGTTTGCCTTACTGGCTCCTGTACATCTCGACCCAGAATTTGGTGCTGTATACGAGGGGCTACGTACGGTGATGCGCACCATGCGGAACCCAGAGGTGGCAGCAGTTTTGCGCGCGCGGTTTGGGCAGGTACCTACCGTTCGTCGCGACGGACCTGTGTCGAGGCTGCGTGTGTTGAGCAGATCACCAGTTTTCGGGCCAGGGATTCAGCACTTGATGGATGGGAACGTGAGGAGCGAGGCGGAGGAGGAGGAATGGCTACATACGTTGAGAGATGCCTGGCGCAGCGCACTCTCGACGCGGCTAGTACGGGACCGGGAGCAGCACTACGCAGGGGCAAGCCACATCGACAGAGAACGCACGATGGCATACCACGACGAGCTCCAGAGGCTGGCCAACGAGGTCGAGGAGAGGGGCCCCGAGGAGGAGGAGGAGGGGGGGGCGGAGACGGCGGGAGACGGCAGCGCGGTCTCCACCGCGACAGAGACGGCACGCAAGCAGCTTGGCGTGCTTCGCCTAATCCTCGCCGGTGGGCTCATGACGGCAGAGAGGAACGCGAGGCGCCGGAAGGGCGGCAGCGACCGCAAGTGCTTCTGCGGAGCCGAAAAGACTGTACTCCATGTCTCGTGGGAGTGCGGAGATTACGCCTCAGTCCGGGCGCCCGCGCTTCAGGGCCTGCCGCGCGACGTCGCCCAGCAGCCGATTTGCGTGCGCTACGCGGGCGTGATCCCACGACAGTCGGTGCTGACCCGGCAGCAGGCGCGCACCCTCCAGGCCATGCTGGTCACCATCTGGTCGAGGCACATCGCCTGGTACCACGAGGGGGGGAAGTTGCGCGGCGTGGAGCTCGGCGCGAATGCGGCGCCTGCCCACGAGAATGGTCACGCGCTGGCCCAGCGACCCGCCGGCAAGCCCGGCGTGTGGTGCCGGAAGTGCGGCAAGTTTGTGGAGAGATTGCAGCACGTGCGCCTCAAGATCACGGGCAAGCCGTGCGAGCAGGCGGCCCTGCCGCCAGACCGGTGGCTGACGCAGGAAGGCTACAACAACTCGGCGTCCAGGCTGGACAAGCTGGAGGCCGAGCTCAATAGCAAATGCAACCGCGGCCAACACGAGCTCCAGTGGAACAGAAAGACTGGCAAGGACATCGGTAGTGAAGACGAGGGCATCATTAGATGCCTTAAATGCCAGCGCATGTGGCGATGGAAGGACAGGGTGAACAACCTGCCGCGCGTCACGGTGTGCAGAGCGCCGGGAGAGGCCCCAGCACCGGCAGCAGTAGCGGCATCCTCCTCTGGCGGAGGTAATGGAAGTGCCGCGGGATCGGCGCCCCCGGCAGCCGGTCCCCCGCCGCCGGCAGCGCCGCCGCAGGCGGCAGCCAGCACAGCCGCAGCTTCCGACGCAGCGGCACCCGGCCGCAGCGGCAGGGGGGGGCGAGGGGGCAGGGGCGGAGGGCGCAGCCCGAGGCCAACAGGACGAGCAGGAAGAGGAGGAGGCGGAGGAGGAAGAGGCGGAGTCAGTGCAGCCACCACCAGGAGGAGGCAGAGGAGGAAGAGGCGGAGTCAGAGGAGGAGAAGGAGGTCGAGGAGGAGGGCGTGCCAAGGGTGGCGGGACCGCGGCGGGCGATGCTGCAGCGCCGGCGGCGCAGCCGCAGCAGCAGGCTGCCCCATCAGCACAGGCTGGGGCAGGCACGAGGGGACGAGGTGGCGGAGGACGGGGAGGCAAGGGAGACGGAGGAGGAGGAGACAGCAGAGGAGGAACCAGAGGAGGCGGCGGACGCCGGGGAGGCAGAGGAGGGCGAGGAGGAAGAGGAGGAGGAAGGGCAGCAGCACCAGCATTGCAGCCGGCGGGGAGGAGGGGGAGAGGATTCGCCATCCCCAGGAGCGGAGATGGATGAGGGCGGCGGCCCAGAGCTGCACGGCTGCGTGCCGGGCTGCTCTGGCAAGTCCCAACTTCTGGGACCCTGCTGGGTTCACGGCGGATGGTAGCACGGCTAATTTCGCCCGCCGGCGCCAGACCGAGCTGAAGCACGGCCGCGTGAGTATGCTGGCGACGATGGGCTACATCACCCCAGAGATTACTGGCAAGCTGCCAGGGTACTTGTCGCCGTCCGCGGGCCTGAAGTTCGCGGACATCCCGAACGGGCTCGGTGCGATCTCCAAGGTTCCCGCGGCGGGCTGGGCGCAGATCGTGGCGTACGGCGCGTTCTGCGAGCTGTCTCAGGGCCAGTCCGCTGGCACCGCTGCCGCGGCGGGTGACTTCGGGTTCAAGGTGCTGACGTCCAGCGACGCCGGGGAGAAGCAGAAGAAGTTGGCAGCTGAGATCGCCGACGGTCGTCTGGCCATGATGGCGATCATCGGAGTGTCTTCCAGGACGGCCTGACCGGCTTGCCTGGGGCGACTGGGCGCTCTACACTGGATCCCCGCTGCGCGCGTTCGAGAGTGAGCTGGTCGTGCAGGGCCCGGTTGGCTTCTGGGACCCTGCTGGTTCGCGGCGGATGGTAGCACGGCTAACTTCGCCCGCCGGCGCCAGACCGAGCTGAAGCACGGCCGTGTGAGTATGCTGGCGACGATGGGCTACATCACCCCAGAGATTACCGGCAAGCTGCCAGGGTACTTGTCGCCGTCCGCGGGCCTGAAGTTCGCGGACATTCCGAACGGGCTCGGTGCGATCTCCAAGGTTCCCGCGGCGGGCTGGGCGCAGATCGTGGCGTACGGCGCGTTCTGCGAGCTGTCCCAGGACCAGTCCGCTGGCACCGCTGCCGCGGCGGGTGACTTCGGGTTCAAGGTGCTGACGTCCAGCGATGCTGGGGAGAAGCAGGAGAAATTGGCAGCTGAGATCGCCAACGGTCGTCTGGCCATGATGGCGATCATCGGCATGTTCTTCCAGGACGGCCTGACTGGCTCTGCCTGGGGCGACTGGGCGCTCTACACTGGATCCCCGCTGCGCGCGTTCGAGAGTGAGCTGGGCGTGCAGGGCCCGGTTGGCTTCTGGGACCCTGCTGGGTTCACGGCGGATGGTAGCACGGCTAACTTCGCCCGCCGGCGCCAGACCTAGCTGAAGCACGGCCGTGTGAGTATGCTGGCGACGATGGGCTACATCACCCCAGAGATTACCGGCAAGCTGCCAGGGTACTTGTCGCCGTCCGCGGGCCTGAAGTTCGAGGACATCCCGAACGGGCTCGGTGCGATCTCCAAGGCTCCCGCGGCGGGCTGGGCGCAGATCGTGGCGTACGGCGCGTTCTGCGAGCTGTCTCAGGACCAGTCCGCTGGCACCGCTGCCGCGGCGGGTGACTTCGGGTTCAAGGTGCTGACGTCCAGCGACGCCGGGGAGAAGCAGAAGAAGTTGGCAGCTGAGATCGCCGACGGTCGTCTGGCCATGATGGCGATTATCGGCATGTTCTTCCAGGACGGCCTGACCGGCTCTGCCTGGGGCGACTGGGCGCTCTACACTGGATCCCCGCTGCGCGCGTTCGAGAGTGAGCTGGGCGTGCAGGGCCCAGTTGGCTTCTGGGACCCTGCTGGGTTCGCGGCGGATGGTAGCACGGCTAACTTCGCCCGCCGGCGCCAGACCGAGCTGAAGCACGGCCGTGTGAGTATGCTGGCGACGATGGGCTACATCACCCCAGAATTACCAGCAAGCTGCCAGGGTACTTGTCGCCGTCCGCGGGCCTGAAGTTCGCGGACATCCCGAACGGGCTCGGTGCGATCTCCAAGGTTCCCGCGGCGGGCTGGGCGCAGATCGTGGCGTACGGCGCGTTCTGCGAGCTGTCCCAGGACCAGTCCGCTGGCACCGCTGCCGCGGCGGGTGACTTCGGGTTCAAGGTGCTGACGTCCAGCGATGCTGGGGAGAAGCAGAAGAAATTGGCAGCTGAGATCGCCAGCGGTCGTCTGGCCATGATGGCGATCATCGGCATGTTCTTCCAGGACGGCCTGACCGGCTCTGCCTGGGGCGACTGGGCGCTCTACACTGGATCCCCGCTGCGCGCGTTCGAGAGCGAGCTGGGCGTGCAGGACCCGATGGGTTTCTGGGATCCAGCCGGCTTCACATTTGATGGGAGTGCTACCTGTGCGCGCAACGCTGCACTGACAGGCTGGCTGCCCTATGGAAGGTCCGATGCCAGGGCTGGCCTGCCCGGCCCCCGGCGTCGGCTCAGTCTGGTGGCCCCGCGCCGCGCCAGCGCCTGCGGCGGCCAGCTGCTGCCCCTCCTCCTCCCCCCCCCTCCCCTCCCTCCCCTCCCCCTCCCCCTGCGTCTGCTTTGAACTGAATGATGACGGCCAGGCCGGTGTCATGCGGGCCCTCGTTTGCCAGGCACCACCCTCACCAAGGTTGTTGTTGTTGTTGTTCACATTTGATGGGAACTCTGAGAATTTCGCGCGCCGCCGGCAGACGGAGCTCAAGCACGGTCGTGTGTCCATGCTGGCCACCATGGGCTACATCACTCCCGAGGTCAGCGGCAAGTTCCCTGGGTATTTGTCTCCATCCTCGGAGCTGAAGTTCGCGGACATCCCGAACGGGCTCGGTGCGATCTCCAAGGTTCCCGCAGCGGGCTGGGTGCAGATCGTAGCCTACGCCGCGTTCTGCGAGCTGTCCCAGAACCAATCCCCGGGCACGCCTGCGGCGGCGGGCGATTTCGGTTGGAAGGTGCTCACCGCTAGCGACCCTGTGGAGAAGCAGAAGAAGTTGGCGGCTGAGATCGCCAACGGTCGCCTGGCGATGATGGCGATCATCGGCATGTTCTTTCAAGACGGCTTGGCCGGTTCTGCGTGGGGCGACTGGGCGCTCTACACGGGCTCTCCGTTGCGCGCGTTCGAGAACGAGAAATTGCCAGTGATCAAGCAGTGTTAGTCCGATTTGATCAACGGATTGTCATTCCCCATTGCCTTGCTTGCCATGTCCTCAGTGCAGCAGGGAGGATGCGGCCGCAGCGTGTTTCGGCGCTGCTTCGCGCCAGGGCCAGGGCGAGTGCTGATGGAACAGGCCAGCACCTCTGCCGTCAACAAAGCTTCTGCCGCTGTCACTCCTGCTCCGCCTCCTCGTCCTCCTTTGGCCCATCGTCGTCGTGCGTCGTCCCGTCTCCGTCGTGCCGTGGGCTGTCGCCTCTCACTCTGCCTGGACCTGGCGCCCTTTGGGGGCGCACGCGCGGCCAACCTGGTAACGGGCGACGGGCGATACTGCAGTGCCCCCCCATCAACCCCTCCTGTTTTATCCCCGCCCAACAGGATTTAATTGTTGAGAGGGGCGCGGAGGCCGAACTTGATAATCCACGGGGAAAGTAAGTTGCGAATCGAAGTTGCAATCGTATCATGTTGAGTAGCATCAACGCTGAGCATGGCCATGGTGGTCTCACCACACCAGCTTCCGCAATCACGAGCGTGTGGCAGGGCTGTGGGGTTCTCGCCAGTTCAGTTTGCCCCATGTTACGAACGTGTGGCAGGGTCATGGGCTTCTCATTTTTGTAACCGTCCCCGACCCGGGAACGTGTGGCAGGGCCATAGGGACCGATTGGATTTTGATTGTGCGCGCGTCTTTCGAGCAGGCAGAGCATTGGAGTTCAGTGAATTATTTTTCAAGCGCACCCCTCACACGGTTCGTGGCCTTTCCTCTTCTTCCTCCTTTCCCTCCTCTGCCCCCGCAGCTGTCCAGGCCCCAGCTCCCCCGAGTCTCCGAGACTCCAAGCTTTCGTGCCTCTTCGAGGCGCCGAGCCTCTTCGCCCCAGGGGCAGCGATAGGACGGGATAGGCATGCCAAGCCTGCCCAGGAGCGTGCGGATTCACGATCGGGCGCGCGTCGCCGATGCATCTGCGATGTATCGCCGATTCCAGGTCGATGTCCCCCCATGCCTATCCCCCACATCGTTGCCCCTGGGTGCGTCGCGAGCCCCAGCGATGTCCCAGCCCGCCGAGCGCGCCGCGGCGTCGAAGGTTCCCGTCGATACCCCCAGGAACGTCGTGACCCCGAGCCCGAGTTCGAACGAAATTCTCGGGCGCATGGCCAAGCAAAACGAGAAGATCCTCGACGAGCTGGCCTTCATCGTGGACATGTGCGCGATCGCCGAGATGCGCCAGTGCCAGTCGAGCGCGCGAGGCACGGATGCAGCGAGGATGACGAGCAGCGATTTCATGGCCGAGAGCGCCTGGTGGCCAAGCAACGCCCAGCGTGCCGTGCTCGACGCGGCGTGCCAAGGCGGGTCCTACGAGAGCATCGAGTGCGGCCGCATTTTCAGCGAGAAGGACAGGGGGCGCGTCGAGCTGGCCGTGGCGGTGTTCTACAAGGCATACTGCGAGAAGGGCGAGCGCGTGTGCCACATCTCCGAGAACCGCGGAGAGCCGCCCGAGGGCCTCTTTTGGCTCATGCCGAGCTTCGGGGCCAGGGTGCAGGAGCTCGCCGAGAGGAGAGACATGGAGCTCGGCGCCGAGAACGTCAAGAAGCCCACCCGCGGCTCCTACACCTAGCGCGTCGGCTATGCCCTCCCAGGCATCCCCGCCGAGCTTCTCCGCCTCCACGAGCTAGTCCCGCCGCCCAACGAGAAGGTCGAGCCCGTCGAGCACTGGGGCGAGGGGCCCGCCGGCAATGCCGAGCAGCTCTACGCCTTGATTCCGAGCAAGGCCCGATAGCACGTTAAATGGTGCAACGGGACCTCCATGGTCCCGATCGAGACCGACGAGGTCGCCAAGGCCACCACTCAAGCGATTGTCAAGTGGCGCTGGTGCGTCAAGAAGACTGCCGACATGAGCTACGAGCTGCAGGGGCTGAACTGCCCGCGCGAGCGCGCCGAGCGGGGCTACTCGAAAACCGTCAAGCAGCAGGGGCACGAGACAATGCTCCTCGAGAGCCCCATCAAGCTGCGCGTCGACAAGTTTGCCCTGATCCAGGCCGAGTACGACAAGCTCTTCATGAACAGGCGCGATGACGAGAGGAGCCAGGCCGACGCGAAGGCCGAGTCAGAGCCCGCCTCGTTCCTGCTCGTGGGCGCCCGAGAGCCTGGCGCGCGAGCTCCCCGAGCCAAGCGCCCCGCGTTGTTCGCTGCGAGGGCGCCGTTTCGAGGCGCGCGCTCGAGCCCCATCTGCTTTTCAAGCTCCAAGAGGGCGAGCCCTCGAGCGCGCGCGAGTGGCGTTCCAAGCTGCGGGGTGCTACCCCCCCTCTCGCCGAGTGATCCTCGACCGAGCATCGAGGAATCAAGCAGGCTCGATCCTCCATCCTCGGATCGATTGTCCGAGATTCTGAGTCCGGGCATCGTTGGGCACCTTGGGTCCTAGACCCGAGGGTCGCCGAGCTTGGGCTCGAAGATCTCGGGTTCGCGATCCGAGGGTCGAGGATCGAGCCTCGGCGATCCTCGATCGTCGCGCTGCCATCGAGCATGCTCGATCCTTCACCCTCGGATCGAGGGTCCGAGATCTTGGTCTTGAGCATCTGCGAGCACCTCGGATCCTAGATCCATGGGTCGCCGAACTTGGACTGGAAGAACTCGGGTTCGACATCCGAGGCTCGAGGGCCGAGCGTGGGCGATAGTAGATCGCCTCGTCGCCGTCCTCGAACTCGCGCTGCCGCCGAGCAGACTCGATCCTCCATCCTCGGATCGAGGATCCGAGATATTGGTCTCGAGCATCTGCGAGCATCTCGGATCCTAGACCCGAGGGTCGTCAAGCTTGGACTGGAAGGACTCGGGTTCGACATCCGAGGCTCGAGGACCGAGCCTCGGCGATGGTAGATCGCCCCTCTCGCCGTTCTCGGGCCCGCGCTAGTGCCGGGCAGGCTCGACCCTCTACCTTCGGATCGAGGATCCGAGATCTTGGTCTTGAGCGTCTGCGAGCACCTCGGATCCTTTATCAGAGGGTCGTCAAGCTTGGACTGGAAGATGTCGGGTGCGACATCCGAGGCTCGAGGGCCGAGCCTCGGCGATAGTCGATCGCTCCTCTGGTCGTCCTCGGGCCCGCACTGCCACCGAGCAGGCTCGATCCTCCGTCCTCGGATCGAGGATCCGAGATCTTGGTCTTCAGCATCTGCGAGCACTTCGGGTCCTAGATCCGAGGATCGCCAAGCTTGGGCTCCAGGATCTCGGGTCCTCGAGCCGAGGGTCGAGGGTTGGGCCTCGACGCCTGGCGGTCACGCGCGCGCGCAGACGCGCGTGCAGCCGCGCCGGCGCGCGCGCGAGCGCGCGCGCACATGCGCACTCGCGTACTCGTACGCTCGCGCGCTCGCGCACGCTCGCGCACACCCACGCCCCCACGCGCGCGCAAGAACACAACCGCAAACAGCGGACCAGCAAAAACAGCAGCAACGGCAGGGCACAACAGCAACCATACAAACAACGAGAGAACAAGCAACAGCTGCGCAAACAATAAACAGCAACAAGACAAACAAGAAGAGCAACATCAACGAGACAAACAATAACAGCAACAAGACAAACAACACGAACAACAAACAACCGTGGCCAATTTAGGCTTCAGCATTCCAAGCCAGCTGAGGGCGCAGCACCCCATGGCCGAGTCGGACAGCGACGATCGTCGGCCTGTTGCCGAGCGGTCGGACGACGAGAGCGTCGGCGAGGGGGCGGCGGGCGACGAGTGGACGAGGGGGGCGGGGCCGACCGCGCTGGGGGCGGGCGCCGGCAAACCCGAGGACAGGGGCCTCGAGGACAAGAAGGTTGACGACGAGAAGGTCAAGCTCGAGGTCAAGCCGGATGGCGTGGAGGTCAAGCTGGGGGACAAGACGGGCCCCCCCTAGCTCGAGCACAAGAAGAAGCTGGGGGTCAGGCTCGGCCCCGAGGGGAAGCGCGGGCGCCTCTGCAGGCCCGCGACGACGAGGCAGCGCGATGCCTCGCAGGCCTCGGCCCCGAGTCCTGACTCTGCCCTGAGGCGCGTCGCGAGCCGCTGGGGGCTCTGAGCGAGGTTCTTTCGGGCAGGGTGAGGGCGGGGCGCCGGGAACTCTCTGCGAGGTGACCCCCTAGCCTCGAGGGCGCCAGACAAAAAGAAAGGAAACAAGAAAGAAACGCATAAAGAAAAAAGGAAAAACAAGAAATAACCAATAATAATAGTAACAAGAAAAACAAACAACAACATGCAGAAACCAACAGCGCAAATAGCGCAATCGCACGCAAGCAGCACAACGCGCGCAGCCAACAGCAGCGGTCGCACAAACAACAGCAACATCAACCAGCGCAACAACAGCACCACCAACAACAGCAGAAGCAGCAGCAAACACAACAGCAACACCAGCAACCGACGCAACAGCAAGCCACAAAGGCAGCGAAACAAAAACAAGAACAGCAAGCGAACACCAAGGAGCACCAACGACAAGCTAACGCCCTTCCGTAGCCACGTTGGCTCGAGGTTCTCTGTTTCGAGCTACTGCAGCTTTGCGGCGAGACTCTGTCCACGCCGACGAGGCAGGCGAGCTTGTCGAGCCTCTGGGGCCTGCAGACCTCGCCGCCCGTGGCCCCGGGCTCGCGCGAGAAGCTGAGGACCTCGCCCTGCGGGGTGGCCGACTGCGCTGCGAGCCTCTACAAGCAGCTCGAGGCCGCGAGGCTGGAGGCTGAGACGGCCGAGCAGGATTCCTCTTCCTCATATTCCTTCAGTTTTTCTTTTTCCCTGCCTAGGCTCTGCCTGTAGGGGTTCTTACTTCGTAAGCTTGAAGGGCCGGGCAGTGTTCCTCGCCCCAGGCGGTTTCCCCGGCATCCGCCCCGCGGTTCCCCCAGGGTCCGCCCCGCGGTTCCCCCAGTTACGTCCCCTGGGTTCACCCAGCTCAGCTTGAACTAAAGCTAAGCTAAGCTTAGCTTAGCTTAGCGTAGCTTAGCTTATATCATCTTAGCTTTGCTTAGCTTAGCTTAGCTTAGCCGCTTACCCTAGCTTAGCTTAGTTTAATTTACTTTAGCTTAGCTTAGCTTATCTCATCTTAGACGAGCTTAGCTTAGCGTAGCCTAGCTTAGCCTAGCTCCGCTTAACTTAGCTTAACTTAGCTGTGCTTAGCATGGCTTAGCTTACGTTAGCTTAACGCAGCGCAGCATAGCGCAGCGCACCATTCGCATAGCATATCATAGCATAGCATAGCCAAGCATATCATAGCATATCATAACATAGCATAGCATAGCTCATCATAACATAGCATATCATCGCATATCATAGCGCAGCATGCCATAGCATAGCATATCATAGCCTTGCGTAGCATAGCACAGCGCAGCATAGCATATCACATCACATCATGGCATATCATATCATATCATAGTGCAACATAGCATATCATAGCATATCATAGCATAACCTAGCGCATCATAACATATCATATCATAGCCTAGTATATTATATCATAGGGTATCATATCATATCATAACATAGCGCAACCTATCATGCCATAACGCAGCGTATCATAGCATGACATAGTCAATCATATCATAACATAGCATAGCCTAGCAAAACACAGCGCAGCCGAGCGTACCCTAGCATACCATATCATAGCATAGCACATCATAGCGCAGCATAGCAAATCATATCATCGCATAGCGCAGAATAGACGGCCTGTATATGCATGTGTATATGTACATGTAGCTGTCTGTGTAGATGTAGATGGTGCTTTCCTACATGCTCCAACTCCTAGGTAGGGTCGCATTGGGATAATATTTCTGGTTCTTCGGTTCCTCTTCTTTTTTCTTTTGGATCGAAGTTGCTGTTGCTTCGTGCTGACTAGCAACAGCTTCAAAAATGCTTTACCTTTTCTTCCTTCTTCTTTTCCTTGTGCTTCTCTTCCTCTTACTCCTCCTTCGGCCCCCCCCAGTTGCGGGGCCCCACCATGGGCCCTCCCGGCGTGCGAGGTTGAAAACGATTTAAAAGATTCCGAATTCAAACCTGGGGCCCCGAATTCTTTTTTGTTGAAAACCGATTCTGGGGGCATCTTCTTTTCTGTTCCGTCTCCCACCATTGATTTTCCTCTCTTCCTGCTCTCGCTCCTACTAGTAATATTGCAATTAACCCGCGTGGTGAGGATGAGCAATCTTGTTGCCCTTGCATTCTTGCCACTTCGGCCCATCTCTGGGCCTTGCAAGGACCTTGCATCTTTGTCGCGCATCCTTACTACGCGAGTCGACTGTAATACTACGAGCATTCCCCCCCCCCCATGCAGGAGCGACTCGCGGCTGCGGCCGCGCGCCGAGAGCATGCAAGCGCCGAGGGCAAGGCCCTCGCCCCGCGCGACTTCGGCCGAGGCGCGAAGCGAGGCCTCGGCAAGGGCGGCAGACCCCGCGGCGCGAGCGTGGACTACAAGGGGACGCACAACCCCCGAGCTGCGCCCACGCTGCCACGAGACCCAACGGCGCAGTCCAAGCTCCAGATCCGCGGACGAGCACAACGTGAAGAAGTTCGCCTCCCTGCCGGCTCGACTGAGAGCCGGGCTGCAGCGCGAGTGGCGTTGGGGCCACGAGGCGGTTGCCCGATGGCGCGGCCTTCGAGCTGCCCTCGAGAAGAAGGTTGCCACGGCGAAGCTCGGCAATAACGGCCTGCGAGGTTGCGGGGGCGCCCGAGTGAACTCGCGCAGGCGCGCGAGGAGCAGAGGCGCCGGGCTGTCCCGCAAGATCCTAGGTCAAGTCGCAGCCAAGCGCCCGCTCGAGGGTACCATGGGCGGCCTCGAGTGCCGGTTCAAGCGGCAGCGCGAGCGCGGCCAAGAGGTCAGGGGGGGGGCCCTTCTGACGCGGTTGCGCTACGAGCTGGCCTCCGAGCAGGACAGGCAGCTCCACCGGCAGAAGATTGGCTGGGAGAGCTACAGCGCCGAGATCCTCAAGAGAGTGACCAAGCGCCTGAGTACCTTCCAGGTTAACCGGGCGACCAAGAAGGACATGCAGTGGGTGGGCGAGTTCGCCCTCTCGACGATAGACGCGAGCGGGCGCAAGAGCGGTCGCCTCTCCGACCAGGGGAAGCAGACCTTCAGCGGGGGCGCGGCCAAGCTCACCTGGGCCACGACGGACAGGTAGTACTAATAGTATTTGTAGTAGTTAGTCGTAGTACTGGTAGTACAAACTACTACTAGTAGTGGTGGTAGTCACAGCTAGTTACTAGTATTGATAATTACGAGTACTACTCGTAGCTACTACTCCTACTACAAGTAGCTGGGCGTCTCGCTGGATCGATCGCGCCCTGCGCGAGATCCGAGGCGCGGGCCGCCGAGCGCCCGATGTGCGCCCGCGGCAATGAGTGGACCAACGAGCTCAAGGTGGCCGCTACTACTCTTAGTCTTCTTCTTCCTCTTCTTCTTCCTACTACTACTACTTTTACTAGTAGCTACTACTACTACTACTACTACTACTACTACTACTACTACTACTACCTGCTACTACTACTACTCCCAGGTACTATTATTAGTAACTAGTACTAACAGGTACCACAACCAGGTATTTTCACTACCAGGTACTACTACTACTACTACTACTACTACTACTACTACTACTACTAGGTACTACTACTACCAGGTACTACTACTACTACTATTACTACTACTACTACTACCACGTACTACTACTAGTAGTACTACTACTACTACTACTACTACCAACTACTACTACTAAGAAGGATTGCTATTGCTAGTCGCAGTAGTGGTCGTAGTTGTAGTAGTAGTAGTAGTAGTAGTAGTAGTAGTAGTCGTAGTAGTAGTAGTAGTAGTAGTAGTAGTAGTAGTAGTAGTAGTCAGTGGGTTCGTAGTAGTAGTAGTAGTAGTAGTAGAAAATTTTTATTTTAAAAAATTTTTAAAAAAAAAATTTTAAAATAAATTAAAACCTAGTAGTAGTCGTAGTGGTAGTGGTAGTGGTAGTACCACTGCCACTACTACGAACGAATTACTATCACTACAACAACAACAACTACTACTACTACTACTATTACTATTACTACTACTACTACTACTACTACTACTACTACTACTACTACTACTACTACTACTACTACTACTACTACTACTACTACTACTACTAACTACTAACTACTAACTACTACTACTACTACCGCGAGGTTCGTGCACCTGGTGGCGAGGGGCCGCCCCGAGGACCTCGGCCTCTTCGTCGGGGGCGCCGAGACCTTCGCCCGCCGCGGGGCCGGCCCGTGCGAGGTCGTCGTCGACGCCGCCGCGCTCTGGCTCGGGCTCCGGGTCGAGGAGCAGGTGTACCTCCACGAGAGCGAGGTCTCGGCGCGAGCGAAATGGGTACTGGAGAAATGGGTACAGTGCCCAACAGCAGTCCTTGCTCAGTTTGAACCTGATTTGCTGTCGGTGTCGCCGCGGCCCGTGTTTATTCGAGACAGAAGGCCGCCTGCCCAACAGCGGCCGCTGTTGGTTCGGGGCAACATTTGTTGTGGGGCATTGTGCCCATTCTTTCCGCGCCCATGTCGGGCGCCCAGAAGATCTCCGCCGCGGGCGCCAAGAAACGCACCCAGAACCTCCGCGAGAAGTTCCGCGAGACGTGCAGCGAGCAGGGCAGGGCAGCCTTCGAGACGGAGAAGGCCAAGCTCTTGGCAGAGCACCCCTACCACAAGGGGCAGGTGGAGCAGGCCTACTCGAGCGCAGGAGACAAGTGCAGGATTACCTTCATCAACATCTCCGCGGTCGAGAACTGGTTCGACCCGAGCAGGGGGTCGAAGTCCGCCAAGAAGCGCAGCGCGCCCCTTGTCCCCCGCGCAAGGCACTGCCGAGTCATCGACGTGAGCCTCGGGGAAGGCACCTGACGGCGCGACGTCACTCACGATCGGGGCGATGGCGAGGCGGAGCGTTTCCGAGCAGGCGAGCCCCTGGGAGCATTGCTCAGGGGCTGGCGCACCGCTCTGCTCGAGTTCTCCGAGGCGGACCGCGCGAGGGTCTTCGAGGCCATCGACGCGTGGGGGCAGCCGAGAGCCTGGATGGACGAGTTGGTGGTATGCTGGGCCATCGACTTCATCGAGCAGGAGCGCGGCCAGAGCCTCGTGTTCGCAGACTGCCTCTCGAGCCATTGGACCGAGGCGGTGGCGCTGCGAGCGTGGCTCAAGAATGTCATCCACGCGCCCGTGGCCCCCGACGTCGCGAGCTTTTTGCAGGGGCCCGACGCCCGCGGGCGCAGCCATCTCAAGGCCAATATCCGAGAGGTCAAGGCCGACATGCACTGGGCCATGGAGCAAGACTTGGTCCAGCAGGCCAAGGCCGAGCCCCAGAAGGGGTACGTGTCCCCGACGCAATGGGGGCCTGCGAGTGCCTCTACTGCGTCTCCGAGGCCTGCGCTCGCTTCCGCGAGCAGAACATGGGCGCGGGGCTGCTCCAAGGGCTGCAAGCCAACCAAATGCTCGCGGTCCTGCTCGCGGCCCAGCCGGCAGAGCAAGGCGAGCTCAAGGTCGTCGTGGGCGCGGGGCCGTGGAGCTACTCCATCGAGCCCGGCCGCGGCATCGAGAACAGCCTGGCGAAAGAGCGCCGCGAGGGCGCCCAGAGCTGGCCCGAGGGCGCGCCGCCCGCGCCCGAGTGGAGCGTCCTCGACGGCAACTGCTTACAGCGTTGACTTGCCGACGGGCTACGGGCAGGGCGAGGGCCCCTGCCTCCTGGAGCTCCGAGAGCTGGGCCTCGAGCTCGCCGACGAGCAGAAGGACGTGCTCAAACCGCCAGAGGAGTGGATCAAGGATCTCAAGTTCCCGCGCGCCCTCGAGAACAGGATCAAGCTGAGACGGACAGCTAAGCGCAATAACAGGTGGGCGTCCAAGTTCGCGGGCCAGTTTCTGGGCAATCACGCTCGTAAGTGGCAGCGCGAGAAAGCCAAGAGTGGCGGCGAGACCTCGCTCAAGCGCCACTGCAGAGGCGTGGCCGAGGCGAAGCTCGCGGGCAGGCCGCCGAAGGCGCGCGCGAGCTTCTCCAGGAAGTTCAAGCAGAAGAAGCAAGCGGAGAAGAACGCCAATAAGCAGGACAGGGCCATGCAGAAAGATGGCCTCGAGCCTTGCGAGGGCCCCCCCTGGCGCGGCAAGGAGGCGCGCGTCGCCGAGGAGGGCGTCCGCGAGGGCAGGCTCGGCAGAGTGCAGGACGTCTGGCGAGTCCTGGGCACCGAGGACGAGTGCCGCCTGCGCATCCTCGAGGTGGAGACCGCGGCGATCTTGCAGATCGAGAGCAGCGAGGCTGGGGGGGTCACGGGCACTCGTTAGCTTCCGCCTGCTTCTGCCGGGGGCGGCGGAAGCAAGCGGAAGTTGGCGAAGAGGAAAAACAAACGAAGGCGGAAGCAGGCGGAAGCAACGCGCAGCGGAAGCAGGCGGAAGCTAACGAGCGCCTGCGAATCCCGAGCGCCACCGGTCACGATCGAGCAGGGCTCTTTGTGTGTGACTTTTTTTTTTCTTTTTTTTCTTTTTTGTTTTATTTTGTTTTTTGTTTTTTTTTTTTTTTTTGTTTTTCTTTTTTTTTTTTTCCTTCTCTTTTTCTTTATTTTTTTTTTTTTTTTTTTTTTTTTTTTAGTTTTTTTTTTTCTTTTCTTTTTTTTTTTCACTTTATCCTTTTCTTTTTTTGTTCTTTCTTTCTTTTATTTTGTTCTGTGTTTTTTTTTTTTTTTTTTTTTTTTTTGGTCGTTTTTGTTTTTATTTTTTTTTTTTTTTTTTGCTTTTTTCATTTTTTTTTATTTTTTTTTTTGACCTTCTTTTGTTTTTCTTTTCATTTGTTTTTTTTTTTTTCTGCCCAGTTTCCCCAGGCCGCAGAAGCTCGACTGGCGCCAGACCCGACAGTCTCGCCGCACCGCGCTCGCCAAGGAGTACGCGATCATGAACTGCGAGGAGGTCGTCACGGGCGACGCCCTCGAGCTGGGCACAGTGCGCGCGCTGCTGGGCGACGAGGAGCGCGTGGGCGTCCCCGACGCCGTTCTGGCGGTCGAGCCCACGGTGGCCCTCGCCTGGGCTCGAGAGGGCCCCGGTGAGTGCGCGCCCGTCGCCCAGGGGCCTGAGGGGCAGAAGCGCTGGGCCGAGCGCTACGCGTGCCTCAAGGTCGGCGGTTCCTACGATGGCCCCCCCGCCAGGGTGCCCCCGGCGTTTCGCTCCGGTATGGGGCGAATCCTGAGGCGCCCTGTGCAGGGGGTACTCGTGGCAATTCCCGCGAGGTCGAGGATCGACGGGGGCGGCGTCGCGGTGGAGCGCCGCGACGCCCTCGAGCAGCTGTCCGAGAACGCCCAGCAGGCCCAGAAGGGCCACGTGCGAGATCGCGCCTACACCCCGCGATTTCTGAGGGGGGAAGGTAGGGTTCACTTTGCTCGGGAGCTGCCGAGCGGAGTGTGCCCCGCCCTCCTCCTCCAGATATCGCGGGTAGGGTTCGCGCGTGGCCTCCCATGGCCGCCGCGAGGATCCCCCGCGAGCTCGGCGCCATTGGCCCTGGCGAGAATTGCCCGGCATCGAGCAACAAACGGTGGCGAGCAGACGGTTGGAGCTGCGGCCTGTAGACGAGTCGCTGGATCGAGGGCGCCCTGCGCGAGATTCGAGGCGAGGGCCGCCCGACGCCAGCGAACCTCAACGCCGTGGTCGCTCGAGGCAACGAGTTTATGGGTGAGCTCAATGAGGCCAGTGACAACGACTTGGCGATGGCCCAGGCCAAGGCCAAGGCCGAGCACACGTCCAACCCTTGCAAGGGCCCCGCGACGGCCGAGCCGAAGTAAGCAGCCTCTCCCAGCCGCGATGAAGAAGCAGCCCCCCTCGCCCGGGCACTCGCGTACCTGCGTGTGCGCCAAGAAAGGTGGGTCATGCGCATGATCGATAACTTTTCCTTCTGGTCCTTTTTCCACGGCAACTGGTTGGGCTCCTTGCATGTGGCAGGTGCTTTGCCTCGATCCGAGGCAGCAGCGGCGACGTCGCTGCCCTCCGTAGCCTGGTCCACGAACTGGTCGAACTGTGATGTGGGTTTCGTTGCTCCCCACGTGCTTGCTGGTCTTTCCCTGGTGTCTGGCTTGTCCTTCCCCCCGTTCTTGCCGAAAGCATGGGGGCGGTCGCGCCATGATCAAACGTATAGCATGCAGAATAAGCCCCAGCTGGGGTATCAGCGTAGAAATACAACGTTCGGACTCCATGGCGGCGAGTGTCACGTATGAGGGAGGATCCACGGCTGTTGGCCCAGTCCTCCGTTGCAGCTTCAGCTGCCCACTGCGGTGGACTGTGCTTGAGATGCCACCGCACCGCGTTCGACGACGCAGAAGGCACCTGCGTACGTCCAACAACTCCAAGGCTTGGGTTTGCGTTGCGGGCGGCAGACCAATCGACCGTCGCCTCGCAGAGCAAGCACACGCTGGTAATACACATGCTCCGCTTCATCTGTACTTGGAGCAAACCATCTAGCAGTAGAGACACCACCAGTCTGTGTATCTTGCAGCAACCAGCACCCCTGATTCGACTCGGCTTGTACTCCAGCATCTTCTCGGCATGCGTCTCAGTCGTGGAGATCACTGCCGCCAGTTCGTTGTCGTATGTTACTGTTCCCCGCTTGCGAAGGATAAGCCCTGCCACCTCTTCGCTCAACACAATCGTAGGAAGCTGTTGTGGGTCATCCACGGCTTGGGAGTAAGACGCACCATCGCCACAATAATCCCAAATCGTGATGCGACAGAAAATTGGTTTTTAATTTCTCAACCTCGATCGGCGCGTCGTTGGTCATGCCTTTTGGAAGCGTAGCCTTGTTTGGAGCCGTTTTGCTCACGCTGATGACTTTGGCGTTGACCTCGGCTTGGTCCTTGTCACCTTCCAGGAGAGCATCTGGGTCCCCCTTGGCATCGACGGCAGCGGTAAAAAAAACATTCTGTCGGTGGCCGAGCGCGCGACGAGCCCATTCGGCATCTTCATATTCAGCTGTAGAGTGAGCCACAACCACGACTGGCGCCCCGTTCGCGGCGTAGTCGGACTGCACTTGCTTGGCCGCCACGATGGCGGTGTTGCCCCAGGGCGCAGGCCACAACTTGAGCTTGGCTGGATCTTTGTCCTCGACATCCTCCTCCGTGTCGGTGGTGGCGGTCGAAGTGGCGAACTGCTCCACCACCTGCTTCAGCTTTTTGACGATGGCAGCCGTCGTATCGGTGCCATCCATCTGTGCTGCCAGCGTCTTGAGGCGCTTCATCACTGGGAGGTCGCGCCCGTTTTTGGCCTGCTTCTTCGGCTGCGCCGTCTCCAGCGGCTTCGCCTGCTTGCGTGCTTGGGTAGCTGCCAGGACCTCGAGCTTGTGATTCAGAGACTTCTCCTCACGTCGTCGTTGCGTTGTGCGGGCTCCTCCTCCGCCGAACAAAGGATGTCAATCGTACTCGAGGTCTTCCCCTGAACAAAAAAACGTACATCGCCTCCGCCTCGGCCTCACTGGCCTAACTTTTTGCTGTCTGCTTCCCCTCGCAGACGTGCGCAGCAACGAGACGCGAAATAAATCGCCCAGGAGGGCGGTCGGTTGCCCCAAAACATTTGATAATGAAAAGAACCATAATCATACCCACAGCAAATTGATGCACGTGCGCCGCTCCGCCCTTGGCGTCTCCACCCCGCTTCGCACCACCTTCCCGTATATGGTCCCGACGTCACAGAGAAACTCGAAGTCCCAGAAAGTTGCCCGCCCGGCGGACCCGCCCGACCCACCTGTTAGGGTGCACCGCCCAGTTCGCCCGTCAGGGTCCGCCGGGTCGATTGCGTGAACGCCGTCAGCTGCCCGCTTCAATGTCCCGCCCGTCCGACCCGCCCGCTGATTTCTCCAGGAAGTGGTGTTCTACGCCCCAGCGGGAACACAACGATTAGGAGAAATCAGCGCGGTGCTTGGGCGAGAGTGTCTTTTCGCTCCTTCGCTCGCGGCCCCGCTTCCGACGACGTTACGATGGGAGAAACATGGCCTGCGCCCAGGCGGGAACGGGATGTCCATAATATCATTGCGCGGCGCTTACGCGAGAGTATCATTCCGCCCTTCTGCACGCGGTGCGGTTTTCTGGTGGGAGTAGTGATGGCAACACATGCGCCGTACCCAAGCTCAGTCCAGGTCAGCCCGTCGCAGCCTAGCTCAGTCCAGCTAAGTCCTGCTTTGCCCAGCTCAGCTCAGCCCAGTCCAGCCCACTGCAGCTTAGCCCAGCTCAGTCAAGCTCAGTCCAGCTCGTTTCAGCTCAGTCCAGGAATGTTCAGCTCAACCCAGCTCCGTCCTTCCCAGCCCAGTCCAGTCAAACTCCGCGTGGCCCAGTCGTCTCAGTGCAGCTCAGTCCAGCACAGCCCAGTTCAGGCCGAGACAATCAAACTCTGTCCACCTCAGCCGAGTTCCTGGTCTGGCTTGACCATGGTCATTCCAGCCCAGTTCAGCTCAACCAGGCTCTGCCCAGTTGGGTTCAGCACTTTCCAATTGTTCTAGCTCCGCCAAGGTCGGTTGATCTTTGCCTGGCTCAAGCTAGTGCGGCCCAGTCCAATCAAGCTCAGTCCAGCACAGCCCGCGATAGTTTAGGTCAGCCTAGTTGAGCAGTTGAGTCTTGGCCAGGCAGTCATGCGCAATCTCAGCGCCTCTCAGATGTCCAAGGAAAGGGACGCACACAATGAACACATTGTACACATCTGGCGGTCCCCGCGTCGATTTCTCGATTCTGAGGATACACTTCAATCAAGCCTCATCCGCCCTCTTCCTTCGCAGCCATTTTGGCCAACGTTTTTTTCAAGGTTGGGCGTCTAGCTCCATTACCAGATTTTTTAGACATCTCTTCTCCAGAAAGAAACGATGGCGCATTCTGGTGTCGCTGCGCTCATCGCCGCCTGCGCCGCCGGCTTGTTGGCCTGCCAGTTCTGTAACGCCTTCGTGGTGGCGCCGCTCGGCGAACGTGGATCCCATGGTCACCCTAATGCAGTTCTGGATTCCGCTGGTCCGTCTGGACTTGGACTGGCGCCTGCCTCCCAGTCGTCGTCGTCGCCTGCTGGAGTCGGCCTGACTCTGATCGGCGCGTCCGCGGCCCTGGCCCTGTTTGCCCGGGGTGCTCTGTCTATCGGTGGCAGCAAGGTGACCCCGCGGGGCTCTGCACAACACAAGGTAGTGATGGCGGCCTTCGAGAGCGAGCTGGGCGTGCAGGACCCGGTCGGCTTCTGGGACCCTGCTGGGTTCACGGCGGATGGTAGCACGGCCAACTTCGCCCGCCGGCGCCAGACCGAGCTGAAGCACGGCCGCGTGAGTATGCTGGCGACGATGGGCTACATCACCCCAGAGATTACTGGCAAGCTGCCAGGATACCTGTCGCCGTCCGCGGGCCTGAAGTTCGCGGACATCCCGAACGGGCTCGGTGCGATCTCCAAGGTTCCCGCGGCGGGCTGGGCGCAGATCGTTGCGTACGGCGCGTTCTGCGAGCTGTCCCAGGACCAGTCCGCAGGCACCGCTGCCGCCGCGGGTGACTTCGGCTTCAAGGTGTTGACGTCCAGTGACGCCGCGGAGAAGCAGAAGAAGTTGGCGGCGGAGATCGCCAACGGTCGTCTGGCCATGATGGCGATCATCGGAATGTTCTTCCAGGACGGTTTGACTGGCTCGGCTTGGGGCGATTGGGCGCTCTACACCGGATCCCCGCTGCGCGCGTTCGAGAGCGAGCTTGGCGTTCAGGACCCGGTGGGCTTCTGGGACCCGGCTGGGTTCACGGCGGATGGTAGCACGGAGAATTTCGCCAGGAGGCGCCAGACCGAGCTGAAGCACGGCCGCGTGAGCATGCTGGCGACCATGGGCTACATCACGCCCGAAATCACCGGCAAGCTGCCCGGCTACCTGTCGCCGTCTGCTGGCCTGAAGTTCGCGGACATCCCGAACGGGCTCGGTGCGATCTCCAAGGTTCCCGCGGCGGGCTGGGCGCAGATCGTGGCGTACGGCGCGTTCTGCGAGCTGTCCCAGGACCAGTCCGCTGGCACCGCTGCCGCGGCGGGTGACTTCGGGTTCAAGGTGTTGACGTCCAGCGACGCCGGGGAGAAGCAGAAGAAGTTGGCAGCTGAGATCGCCAACGGTCGTCTGGCCATGATGGCGATCATCGGCATGTTCTTGCAGGACGGCCTGACCGGCTCTGCCTGGGGCGACTGGGCGCTCTACACCGGATCCCCGCTGCGCGCGTTCGAGAGCGAGCTGGGCGTGCAGGACCCGGTCGGCTTCTGGGACCCTGCTGGGTTCACGGCGGATGGTAGCACGGCCAACTTCGCCCGCCGGCGCCAGACCGAGCTGAAGCACGGCCGCGTGAGTATGCTGGCGACGATGGGCTACATCACCCCAGAGATTACTGGCAAGCTGCCAGGATACCTGTCGCCTTCCGCGGGCCTGAAGTTCGCGGACATCCCGAACGGGCTCGGTGCGATCTCCAAGGTTCCCGCGGCGGGCTGGGCGCAGATCGTGGCGTACGGCGCGTTCTGCGAGCTGTCCCAGGACCAGTCCGCTGGCACCGCTGCCGCGGCGGGTGACTTCGGGTTCAAGGTGCTGACGTCCAGCAACGCGGGGGAGAAGCAGAAGAAATTGGCAGCTGAGATCGCCAACGGTCGTCTGGCCATGATGGCAATCATCGGCATGTTCTTCCAGGACGGCCTGACCGGCTCTGCCTGGGGCGACTGGGCGCTCTACACTGGATCCCCGCTGCGCGCGTTCGAGAGCGAGCTGGGCGTGCAGGACCCAGTTGGCTTCTGGGACCCTGCTGGGTTCACGGCAGATGGTAGCACGGCTAACTTCGCCCGCCGGCGCCAGACCGAGCTGAAGCACGGTCGCGTGAGCATGCTGGCGACGATGGGCTACATCACCCCAGAGATTACCGGCAAGCTGCCAGGGTACTTGTCGCCGTCCGCGGGCCTGAAGTTCGCGGACATCCCGAACGGGCTCGGTGCGATCTCCAAGGTTCCCGCGGCGGGCTGGGCGCAGATCGTGCCGTACGGCGCGTTCTGCGAGCTGTCCAGGACGAGTCGCTGGCACCGCTGCGGGGGGGGGGGGGGCAGGGGCGGGTGACTTCGGCTTCAAGGTGCTGACGTCCAGCGACGCCGCTGAGAAGCAGAAGAAGTTGGCGGCTGAGATCGCCAACGGCCGTCTGGCCATGATGGCGATCATCGGAATGTTTTTCCAGGACGGCTTGACTGGCTCCGCCTGGGGCGACTGGGCGCTCTACACGGGGTCTCCGTTGCGCGCGTTCGAGAGCGAGCTGGGCGTGCAGGACCCGGTTGGCTTCTGGGACCCCGCTGGCTTCACGGCGGACGGTAGCACGGAGAATTTCGCCCGCCGGCGCCAGACGGAGCTGAAGCACGGGCGCGTGTCCATGCTGGCGACCATGGGCTACATCACCCCAGAGATCACCGGCAAGCTGCCAGGGTACCTGTCGCCGTCCGCGGGCCTGAAGTTCGCGGACATCCCGAACGGGCTCGGTGCGATCTCCAAGGTTCCCGCGGCGGGCTGGGCGCAGATCGTGGCGTACGGCGCGTTCTGCGAGCTGTCCCAGGACCAGTCCGCTGGCACCGCTGCCGCGGCGGGTGACTTCGGGTTCAAGGTGCTGACGTCCAGCGACGCGGGGAAGAAGCAGAAGAAGTTGGCAGCTGAGATCGCCAACGGTCGTCTAGCCATGATGGCAATCATCGGCATGTTCTTCCAGGACGGCCTGACCGGCTCTGCCTGGGGCGACTGGGCGCTCTACACTGGATCCCCGCTGCGCGCGTTCGAGAGCGAGCTGGGCGTGCAGGACCCAGTTGGCTTCTGGGACCCTGCTGGGTTCACGGCGGATGGTAGCACGGCTAATTTCGCCCGCCGGCGCCAGACCGAGCTGAAGCACGGCCGCGTGAGCATGCTGGCGACGATGGGCTACATCACCCCAGAGATTACGGGCAAGCTGCCAGGGTACTTGTCGCCGTCCGCGGGCCTGAAGTTCGCGGACATCCCGAACGGGCTCGGTGCGATCTCCAAGGTTCCTGCGGCGGGCTGGGCGCAGATCGTGGCGTACGGCGCGTTCTGCGAGCTGTCCCAGGACCAGTCCGCTGGCACCGCTGCCGCGGCGGGTGACTTCGGGTTCAAGGTGCTGACGTCCAGCAACGCGGGGGAGAAGCAGAAGAAATTGGCAGCTGAGATCGCCAACGGTCGTCTGGCCATGATGGCAATCATCGGCATGTTCTTCCAGGACGGCCTGACCGGCTCTGCCTGGGGCGACTGGGCGCTCTACACTGGATCCCCGCTGCGCGCGTTCGAGAGTGAGCTGGGCGTGCAGGACCCGGTCGGCTTCTGGGACCCTGCTGGGTTCACGGCGGATGGTAGCACGCTAACTTCGCCCGCCGGCGCCAGACGGCTGAGCACGCCGCGTGAGTATGCTGCGACGATGGGCCTACATCACCCAGAGATTACGGCAAGCTGCCAGGATACCTGTCGCCTTCCGCGGGCCTGAAGTTCGCGGACATCCCGAACGGGCTCGGTGCGATCTCCAAGGTTCCCGCGGCGGGCTGGGCGCAGATCGTGGCGTACGGCGCGTTCTGCGAGCTGTCCCAGGACCAGTCCGCTGGCACCGCTGCCGCGGCGTGACTTCGGGTTCAAGGTGCTGACGTCCAGCGACGCCGGGGAAGAAGCAGAAGAAGTTGGCAGCTGAGATCGCCAACGGTCGTCTGGCCATGATGGCAATCATCGGCATGTTCTTCCAGGACGGCCTGACCGGCTCTGCCTGGGGCGACTGGGCGCTCTACACTGGATCCCCGCTGCGCGCGTTCGAGAGTGAGCTGGGCGTGCAGGACCCGGTTGGCTTCTGGGACCCTGCTGGGTTCACGGCGGATGGTAGCACGGCTAACTTCGCCCGCCGGCGCCAGACCGAGCTGAAGCACGGCCGCGTGAGTATGCTGGCGACGATGGGCTACATCACCCCAGAGATTACCGGCAAGCTGCCAGGGTACTTGTCGCCGTCCGCGGGCTGAAGTTCGCGGACATCCCGAATGGGCTCGGTGCGATCTCCAAGGTTCCCGCGGCGGGCTGGGCGCAGATCGTGGCGTACGGCGCGTTCTGCGAGCTGTCCCAGGACCAGTCCGCTGGCACCGCTGCCGCGGCGGGTGACTTCGGGTTCAAGGTGCTGACGTCCAGCGACGCCGGGGAGAAGCAGAAGAAGTTGGCAGCTGAGATCGCCACAACGGTCGTCTGGCCCATGATGGCGATCAGGGATCGCATGTCCAGGACGGCCTGACTGGCTCTGCCTGGGGCGACTGGGCTCCTACACTGGATCCCCGCTGCGCGCGTTCGAGAGTGAGCTGGGCGTGCAGGACCCGGTGGCTTCTGGGACCCTGCTGGGTTCACGGCGGATGGTAGCACGGCTAACTTCGCCCGCCGGCGCCAGACCGAGCTGAAGCACGGCCGCGTGAGTATGCTGGCGACGATGGGCTACATCACCCCAGAGATTACCGGCAAGCTGCCAGGGTACTTGTCGCCGTCCGCGGGCCTGAAGTTCGCGGACATCCCGAACGGGCTCGGTGCGATCTCCAAGGTTCCCGCGGCGGGCTGGGCGCAGATCGTGGCGTACGGCGCGTTCTGCTGCGAGCTGTCCCCAGGACCAGTCCGCTGGCACCGCTGCCGCGGGTGACTTCGGGTTCAAGGTGCTGACGTCCAGCGAGCCGGGGAGAAGCAGAAGAAGTTGGCAGCTGAGATCGCCAACGGTCGTCTGGCCATGATGGCGATCATCGGCATGTTCTTCCAGGACGGCCTGACCGGCTCTGCCTGGGGCGACTGGGCGCTCTACACTGGATCCCGCTGCGCGCGTTCGAGAGCGAGCTGGGCGTGCAGGACCCAGTTGGCTTCTGGGACCCTGCTGGGTTCACGGCGGATGGTAGCACGGCTAACTTCGCCCGCCGGCGCCAGACCGAGCTGAAGCACGGCCGCGTGAGTATGCTGGCGACGATGGGCTACATCACCCCAGAGATTACCGGCAAGCTGCCAGGGTACTTGTCGCCGTCCGCGGGCCTGAAGTTCGCGGACATCCCGAACGGGCTCGGTGCGATCTCCAAGGTTCCCGCGGCGGGCTGGGCGCAGATCGTGGCGTACGGCGCGTTCTGCGAGCTGTCCCAGGACCAGTCCGCTGGCACCGCCGCCGCGGCGGGTGACTTCGGGTTCAAGGTGCTGACGTCCAGCGATGCTGGGGAGAAGCAGAAGAAGTTGGCAGCTGAGATCGCCAACGGTCGTCTGGCCATGATGGCGATCATCGGCATGTTCTTCCAGGACGGCCTGACCGGCTCTGCCTGGGGCGACTGGGCGCTCTACACTGGATCCCCGCTGCGCGCGTTCGAGAGCGAGCTGGGCGTGCAGGACCCGATGGGTTTCTGGGATCCAGCCGGCTTCACATTTGATGGGAACTCTGAGAATTTCGCGCGCCGCCGGCAGACGGAGCTCAAGCACGGTCGTGTGTCCATGCTGGCCACCATGGGCTACATCACTCCCGAGGTCAGCGGCAAGTTCCCTGGGTACTTGTCTCCATCCTCGGAGCTGAAGTTTGCGGACATCCCGAATGGCCTCGGCGCTATCTCCAAGGTTCCGGCGGCGGGCTGGGTGCAGATCGTAGCCTACGCCGCGTTCTGCGAGCTGTCCCAGAACCAATCCCCGGGCACGCCTGCGGCGGCGGGCGATTTCGGTTGGAAGGTGCTCACCGCTAGCGACCCCGTGGAGAAGCAGAAGAAGTTGGCGGCTGAGATCGCCAACGGTCGCCTGGCGATGATGGCGATCATCGGCATGTTCTTCCAAGACGGCTTGACCGGTTCTGCGTGGGGCGACTGGGCGCTCTACACGGGCTCTCCGTTGCGCGCGTTCGAGAACGAGAAGTTGCCAGTGATCAAGCAGTGTTAGTCCGATTTGATCAACGGATTGTCATCTCCCACTGCCTTGCTTGCCATGTCCTCAGTACAGCAGGGAGGATGCGGCCGCAGTGTGTTTCGGCGCTGCTTCGCGCAAGGGCCAGGACGAGTGCTCCTGGAGCAGGCCAGCACCTTCCGTCAACAGAGCTTCTGCCGCTATCGCTTTTGCTTCGCCTCCTCGTCCTCCTTTGGCCCATCCTCGTCGTGCATCGCCCCGTCTCCGTCATGCCGGTGGTTGCCGCCTCTCACTCTGCCTGGACCTGGCGCCCTTTGGGGGCGCACGCGCGGCCAACCTGGTATCGTAGAATCCTGGGGTCGTCCAGACCCCTCCGACTTCGCCTCGGCCCCCCCTCCTCCGCCTGCTCCACCTCCCTCCACCTGGTTGCGCTGCCGCGCACGTCCGCCACCGCGCTGTGGCTGGTGGGCCAGGGGCGGGGCAGGATCGAGGAGGGTTGAGCCGGAGGAGCGTGAGGAGGGAGGAGACAGCAGGAGCAGGGAGGAGGAAGGAGCAGAGGAAGGAGGAGGAGTAGGATGAGGAGGAGGAGGAGGAGGAGGAGGAGGAGGAAGAGGACGACGAGGATGAGGATGAGGATGAGGATGAGGATGAAGATGAGGAGGAGGAGGAGGAGGACCAGTGTAAACCCAAGACTCACGTTACGATGTTGGAATAAACCCTTCCATTAAGCTCCCTCTTCAGATGCCTCTACAGGGTTTCATTTCCACAGGGAACTGCCTCGTTGGGAGACAACCATTTGAAGACCCTGAAGCGTGCCCAAACACCGTTCATGGCACTCCAACGCTACGGATCAATTTGACTGTTGCGTCTTGACGATCCTGAATCGCGCCAGAACACCATTCCTATGACTTCAACGCCGCGAACCAACGTTACTGCTGCACCCTCACAATCCTGAGTCTTTGTAAACACCATATCTGGTACGTTGACCATGGGAATCCGCAAAACTCTTCCGATCTTTTCCATAACGAATGTGCGCGGCGCTAGGGCGAGAGCCACATTTAGAAAACCAGTCGCCCTCAATCCGTGAAGCTCCTGCACATTTCAAAGACGAGTGCGTGCGGGGCTTAGGTGAGGTCAACATCAAAAAAAACAACCGCCCTCAGTCCAGGAAGCTCTTGCATTTTTTAACAACGAACGTGTGCAGCGCTAAGGCGAGAGCTACATTTTGAAAACGAGCCGCCCTCAATCTGGGACACCATTGCATTTTTCAAACGAATGTGCGCGTCGCTAAGGCGAACATCACATTTTGGAAGCGACCCGCCCTCCATCTGTGAAGCTGCTGTCAATTTATTAGCTTCAGGGCAATAAGTGGTGAGGACGTCTCAGGCGAAACGCCTGGCCCGCCCTTTCGACCGGCCTCAGGGTGCGACAGGGAGGAGTTATTTGTACGGAGAAGGAAGGGAGGAGGAGGAGGTGATGGTGGAGGAAGGGAGGATGGGGAGGAGACTCCGTCGCCAAATCAGGCGGCATTGGCCTCATGTTTCAGGAGTACCTTCCCCGATCCGTGTATCTGGCGCCCATGCGTCAGATCTATGAGTTCGTAATCCACGTCTTCGTGTGCCCGACCAAATGGCGATGTCTCGCGCTGGAGTGTGAGCTCCCCCCCCATCGACACCCTTCTCCCCCCACCCTCCCCTCCCATCCTCCTGCTCCTCCTCCTCCTTCTGCCTCCTTCTCCTTCCGCCTCCTCCTCGCACCCCTCTGCATCCCATACCCCAGCCTCTTCCCGCACGAAGGGATCGGTGGCCTGGCGTCTATCGAGTTCTTCACGCAGCCCGAGCCGCGCGTCAGCAGAGATCAGGTCGTGGACCTGCTGAGCAAGGACACCAGCCTGCGCGGTCGTGGGGGATCGGCGTTCGATCCATATCCCTTCTGCTGCCTCCACTCTGGCTGCCATGGGGTGGGGCCAGGGAGTGTTTACAAACGCTTGGTTTCCAGAGGCTGGATGTCCATGCCCCCGCTCCTCCTCCTCGTGGAGTATGCGTGAGCAGGGGCTTGGATAAGATGGCGATCCCCTATGCCTGCAGCGAGGATGTCAGGGGAGGAAAAGGTAGCAGTGCCGCTGCCCGGCCCAGAGAACTCTCGTCGCCGCGGCTGGATACCCCTCGAAACTCTGGTCAGAGCGCATCCTTGGAGAGGTCCGAGGAGTGGCGGCATCGGTGACCAGTAAGGAAAGACGCTTCGTTTCCAACTAATTAGGTCAATGAGGCCGCCAAATATCATTAGTTTTCAGCATTTTCCCGACCACCCTGTGGTGTTGGGTCTTCGTTTTGAAGAGACGGTCCCCGCGTTCCTCCTCTCTCCTCTCTCCTCCTCCCCCTCCTCCTCCCCCTCCTCCCCCTGCTCCCTCTTCCCTGCGTTCCCCCCACCCAGTACAGCGTTTCGTGGCCCCATAGGGAGCTGCACCGGTGGCCCCAGTTTGGGTGCCCGCGTGCGTCCTCCCCACCCTGTGCAGAGTTTCGTGGCCCCGTACGGAGCTTTACCGACGGCCCCAGTGGGGGTGCCCGCATGCGTCCCCCCCACCCAGTACAGAGTTTAGTGGCCCCATAGGGAGCTTCACCGACGGCCCCGGTGGAGGTGCCTGCATGCGCCCCCCCACCTAGTACAGCAGCGTTTCGTGGCCCCACTGGGGGCTCCACCGAAGGCCCCCAGGGGGGGTGCCAGCATGCGTCCCCCCCACCCAGTACAGCGTTTCGTAGCCCCATAGGGAGCTCCACCGAAGGCCCCAGTGGGGGTACCTGCATGCGCCCCCCCCCCACCTAATACAGCGTTTCGTGGTCCCATAGGGAGCTCCACCGACAGCCCCAGTGGGTGCCCGCATATGTCCCCCCACCCAGTACAGCGTTTCGTGGCCCCATAGGGAGCTCCACTGAAGGCCCCCTGGGGGTGCCCGCATGCGTCCCCCCCACCCAGTACAGCTTTTCGCGGCTTCATGGGGAGCTCCACCGACGGCCCGAGTGGGGTTTCCCGCGTGCGTCCCTCCACCTAATACAGCGTTTCGTGGCCCCACAGGGAGCCTCACCGACGGCCCCAGTGGGGGTGCCCGCATGCGTCCCCCCACCCAGTACAGCGTTTCGTGGCCCCATAGTGGGCTCCACTGAAGGCCCCAGTGGGGGTGCCCGCATGCGTCCCGCAAACCCTGTACAGCGTTCCGTGGCCCCATTGGGGGCTCCACCGACGGCCCCAGTGGGTTTTGGGACCGTCAAATGATTTCTTAGAGTGAAAAACCGGTCCCAGGGAAAGGGTCCAGACCTTTGGGGTTCGACGTCGGGGGTGGGTACCATGTGGGGCCTGCTTCAGAACAGGAAAAACCGTAGACGGATCTACCCTTTCTCCAACCTTGTTTTGCGCTGAGCGCAACAGCCGCGTTGTCTATAGATGCATCCACCCCGAATGTGTCTGCCTACGTAGCAACACCCACGGTGGCAATAGACACTTGTGACTTGAACATGAGAACGGTACTTGGCATGTGCCCCAGACATTGGTCTTCAATAAAGCAGGTAGACTTTGCCCTCCAACCCCGAGGGCTACGCGTCCATGCCGGCGACGTTCACTTTCTCGCTGGGCGCCTCGTCCGAAAGGCGGGCCTGGGGCGGCCCCTGCGCGGACTGGGAGCGAGGAGGAGGTCTCGAGTCGACGAGCGCGCCCAAGCAATGAGACAAGCAGAGAGCAGCGCAGTGAGCGATGGGCAACACGCTAGCACTGCCCATACATGCATCTACAGCGCCAGGATGATGAGGAGGAAGGGGTTGATGATGATGCTGATGATGATGATGCTGATGCTGATGCTGATGCTGCTCCTGATGATGATGAGGATGATGATGGTGCTGATGATGCTGATGATGATTCTTATGATGACGATGTTGACGATTCTGTTTATGATGATGATGATGATGATGATGAGGATGATGATGATGATGAGTATGCTGATGCTGATGTTGATGCTGATGCTGATGCTGCTGCTGATGCTGCTGCTGATGTTGATGAGGATGAGGGTGAGGATACTGATGCTGCTGCTGCTGATGATGATGATGATGATGATGAGGATGATGATGCTGCTGCTGCTGCTGCTGATGATGATGGTGGTGGTGGTGGTGGTGATGATGATGGTGGTGGTGGTGGTGATGATGATGATGATGCTGATGCTGATGATGATGATGATGATGATGATGCTGATGATGCTGCTGATGCTGATGATGATGATGATGATGCTGTTGCTGATGATGATGATGCTGATGATGATGGATGCTGAATTGATGCCGATGCTGCTGATGATGATGATGCCTGCTTGCTTCGCTGATGATGATGATATGATGATGCTGATGATGATGATGATGATGCAATTATACTATGATGATGATTATGCTGATGATGCGGCTGATTCTGATTATGTTTCTGATTATGGATGATGATGCTGCTGCTG
>CAUYUJ010020574.1:68654-154195 GCA_963575745.1 Prorocentrum cordatum | reverse complement strand
CCCTCTTCTCGTCTCGATGCGTTCCCTGCCCCCCCCCCCCCCCTGGTCCGCGCACATTCCTCGGCCCACGATTCCTCTTGGACACCCCCCTCTAGGTCGCCCCCGAAGTCGTGCTCGCGTCGCGAGAAAGCACGACGGGCGGGTTTGGGACGTTTTCGGCTCCCAGGGGGCCCTCGCCGGGGCCTCGGGACCGTGGGAGCACGGCCCCGGATGCAGAGCTGGCCCCGAGTTCCAGGAGCAACAGTTTTTTTTTTCGCTTCGCTTTCATGTGCTCGCGTGTCGATCACCATGCATATTCCAAATCCTCGGTGCCCGCCCTCTTCACCGTCGATCGTGCCCCACTTTGGGGGCATACCTGCCTTGCCTGTCACGCGCGGTTAGCGCAACCCCTGAAACAGGGGAAATGGGAAAGGATGGAAGATACAAAGGGGAGGGTGAAGGATGGAACACGAGAACTCCTGCTCCTCCTCCTGCTCCTCCTCCGCCTCCTCCTCCTGCTCCTCCTCCTCCTCCTGCTCCTCCTGCTCCTGCTCCTGCTCCTCCTCCTCCTCCTCCTCCTCCTCCTCCTCCTCCTCCTCCTCACGACAGACATTTGCAAGAGGGGGCGAGGAACACGCGTGCAAGCGGCTGAACCAGACGGGCGGGTTGGGCGGGCAGACCTTACCGGGCGGGTCGGGCGTGCGGGCGCGGACGGCCAGGTCGAGCGGGCGGGTCGCTGAACCGTCTTCCCAACATGGATTTGCAAAGAAGTTTCGGGCGACGGCGCGATTCCAAAGTCAATCGTGGGGAGATCCTAAACGAGATCCCGTTTCCGTGTGTTGGGGGCGCAGCGCCGCAATACAATTTGCAGGGAGATGCCACGCGAGAGCGCGATTCTCGGATAGATTGTGAGGATATCCCCCGCGAGAGCGCAATTTTGAATCAATTGTGAGGAAGTCTCCGGCGGGAGCCGCTATTCTGGCAAACCGGGGGCGGAAGACACAATCTGAGGCGCAAGACGTTCCGTTATAAAACACGCTGGGCACCGGACGGGGGGGAATCAACAGTAACGTTTTCAGAAATGCGACATCAACAAGACAGCGCACAGCGGATACCCATGCCAAGAAACACCCTGCTTGCCTCCAGGGTGCCCTCCTGGGCTTCTTAGCTTTGGAGGGGTTTGCTATGGAGAGCGCGACGTCCCCCCCCACCACCACACACAGACAGACAGACAGACAGACAGACAGACAGACAGACAGACAGACAGACAGACAGACAGACAGACAGACAGACAGACAGACAGACAGACAGACAGACAGACAGACAGACAGACAGGACACACACACACACAGACACACCCACCCACACACAACGCACACACGCACACACTCACACACTCAGCACGCACACGCACACGCACACGCGCACGCGCACGCGCACGCGCCACGCGCACGCGCACGCGCACGCGCACGCGCACGCGCACGCACACGCACACGCACACGCACACGCACACGCACACGCACACGCACACGCACACGCACACGCACAACACACAACACACAACACACAACACACAACACACAACACACAAACACACACACACACAAAACACAACACACAACTCACAACACACAACACACAACACACAACACACAACACACACAACACACACACACAACACACACAACACACACAACACACAACACACAACACACAACACACAACACACAACACACACACACACACTCACACACACTCACCCCCCCAAAAAACAATAAAATAATGGACGTCCTGGGGTCTCAGGGTTGGGTTTCCTGTGGCAGGTTTTTTGTAGTCGGGCCCCTGCTGTATGTCTGGGGAAGCCGGGTGCGCAGGGAGCTGACTTTCCCGCGGTGGGGCTCTTCTGAGGCCGTGCCGTGGCGCCGACATCGCAGAGCGGACGTCGACCGGAAAGCATTGGGACGGGCCCGGATTGTCCTGGAGAATTTCGCTCCGGATCTCGACGTGAATTTCGCACGGGTGTGTCCCAACCATCTTGTGTTGGGTCCTCGTTTTGAGGAGACAACATGCTCCTCCCCGCCCACCGCATGTCCATGTCGGCACACCACTCGCACGGTTCGTGGCCCCATAGGGAGCTCCATTCAAGGCCCCAGTGGCAAAGTTCGCATGCGGTTCCCCGCCCACCGCGCGTTAATTTCGGCACACCCCTCACACGGTTCGTGGCCCCATAGGGAGCTCAACCAACGGCCTCAGTGGCAAAGTTCGCACGCGGTTCCCCACCCATTTCGGCACACCTCTCAAACGGTTCGTGGCCCCATAGAGAGCTCCACCGAAGGCCTCGGTGACAAAGTTCGCATGCGGTTTCCCACCCATTTCGGCACACCCCGCACACGGTTCGTGGCCCCATAGGGAGGCCCGTCGAGAGATGGACCCAGAACGCGGTATCCTCCTTTGCTTGTGGTTGGGTCCGTCGTCTGGCTAATCTTTTGGGGCGGGGGATGAAGACCACAACACATCCACGCGAAATTCGCTTCGTTTCCCGCTCGTCGCGTCGGGGTTTTGCAGTGGCAGCAGTCCGCGCAAAAGTTCGCTGCAGCACGCCTGCAAGGTCGGTGCAGTGCGCCGTGCGGGCTTGTCGGGCGTCCGCGCGCGTGCATCGTCGAGCGCGTGGCGTTCGGGCATGCTCCGCGCGCGGAACTCCGGCCGCCCGTCGCTCGACGACGCGTGGGGGGTGACCCTTCGCCGCAGTGAGCCCTTTGGCTCGGTGCTCGGGAGCCTCGAGACGGGGGTCGATGCAAACGGGGGTCAGCCAGAGCGCCCGATCTTGCAGGATCCTGCAGGGCCAGGGGGGCATTGACCTGGGTTTTGGGTGCAGGGCCCTGCAGGACCTTGCAGGATGCGTCGCGTTGGCCCGGGCTCGGGTGCAGGGTCTTGCAGGATTCTGCAAGGCCTGACTGACCCGGGTCTGGATTGACCCGGGTCCGAAGATCCCCGCGGTGACCACATGCAAACCCTACCACCACCACCCACGATTTCTAAGGGGGGGGGGGGTTCGGGCTCATTTCGTTCGGGAGCTCCCGAGCGAAATGAACCCCGACCCCGCCCCTTAGAAATCGTGGGGGGTGGGGGGGTACACCTTAGTCGATGCTTAAGAAAACCTAAGTTTTCGGCCAGAGTCTCGATTATTCTTAATGCTTCCATGTAAATCCCAAGATTTGAATAGACATTCTGGGTTTTTATTAAAATTCTGAGACTATGAATTTCTCAACCCATGATTTCTAAAGCATTTCGCAGGGTGTAGGGTTCACATGTGGTCACCTATTGATGCGGGCCCACAGGGGTCCCCCCCGCTCGCCCGGCGCGGTGCGATGGAAGAGCGCCCTGCGCGCTTGCGTGTTGGCCCCCCCCCGCGGCACCAGAGGTCACTCTTGCCCAGGGTCGCTCCTGCGTGTACACCTTAGGCGATGCTTAAGAAAACTTAAGTTTTCGGCCAGAGTCTCGATGATTCTTAATGCTTCGATGAAAACCCTAAGATTTTAATAGAAATGTTGGGTTTTTCTCCAAGTTCTGAGACTATGAATTTCTTAACCCATGATTTCTTAAGCATTTCGCAGGGTGTAGCCGCCCACGGGCCGCCTACGATCCGATTCAATGCGATTCGATTCGCCGGCTGGGGCCGCGATTCTAGTTCGATGCGATCCGGCTCTATTCACCAGCATCGGCCAGTCGATACCGATCCGATTCGGGACGATTCGCTGGCGATTCGATCCGATCCGATCCCGCATAGTAAGGATGGGCAACCGTCCCAAGGGTACCCCTTGCATCCTTGCCCCTTCGGCCCATCCTTAGCGATTTTAGCCGGTCAACCTCGTTCGAAAAACGTTGGCATGGGGCCCCAAGGCCCTTGCATCCTTACCGCGCGTCCTCATGATACGGGTTGACTGTAGCCGCCCACGTGCGCTTCCTGCCCCCTTGAACCAGGGCACCCTGCAGGGGCCCCAGGAGGCAGGCACGCCTCTTGGCGCCCCGCGGCCTGGATCTCGGAGGCGCGCTTCCGGGGCGCGGATCGCCGCGACGGGGGGCACGAAGGGTTACGCTCGCGCCCAGAGTGTCGCTCTGGGGCCCTCCTCCGCCTCCTCCTCCTCCTCCTCCTCCTCCTCCTCATCATCATCATCATCATCATCATCATCATCATCATCATCATCATCATCATCATCATCATCATCATCATCATCATCATCATCATCATCATCATCATCATCTTCCTTCTCCGCTATTTCCGCTATTTGCCGCGCCATGAAGGGTTTGATTCCTGAAGCGCAACACGGCGGCAGCTGCCGCCGACCGAGGCGCCTCCGCGCCCGAGCCTAGCCGCGCACGCGGCCGACGCGCGGGCGCCTTCGGCGCCGGGGGGGGGGGAGGGGGCCCCGCCCAGGGGAAAGGAAGGGGCCTCCAGGATCTCTCGGGGCAGAGGAAGAGCGGGGGGGCGAGGCCCTAAAGATGGGAAAGGCCAGGCACCAGAGGACCCCGCAAGGAGGGAGGAAACAGGCCTGCGGGGGCCCCGAGAAGAAGGAGCGGGGTCCAATGGCCTGCGACTCGCCCTCTGGCCCGATGCGCTGCCGCCCAGGGTGGCAGCCTGACAAGCTGCGTCGCCTGTCCTGGGCGGCAGTGCACAGGCCTTGGAGTTCGGTGGGCCAGGGGCGCCTGGCGTGCCACCCCCATTACCCCCACGAGCACAAGGCCCGAACCAGGAAACCATACATGGAAGGAAGCGGCTGGGGGTAATGGGGGGGCACCAAATTATGTCCCTCGGGACTCCGACGACTCGGCCCCCTCAGGCGTCGTCGGCTGCGCTCTCGCCGAGCCTCGGAGCCTCGCACTCTCAGTACTCGTCGATCTGGTGGTACTGGACGAAGACTTCTCGTCCAGCTCGCTGGGCCACGTGGTGGCCCTCGGTCTTGTAGTACTGCATGATTATGTTGCCCTCGAGCTTGTGGTACTCGACTCAGTCATGCTGGTCGAAGTTGTTGGTTACTCTGCTGTGCCCAACCCTGTGGCCTTCGTCCCAGTCACTAGTCGTCCAGGTATGTCTTGGCCCAGTAGCACTAGCTGTTGTCCTCGACTCGGTAGTGCTGGTCCTCGCAATACTTTGTGACTGTGATGCCAGCTTGCGGTACTCGGGCCAATCACGCTGGTTGAAGCAGTGGCTGACTGGCTGGCCCTCGACCCTGTGGTGCTCGGCACCGTCGTGCTGGTCGAAGTGGTAGTACTTGGCGCGGTATGAGGAACCTTTTCCATTCAACTCCATTCAACTCGGCATCACTGGTCCAGTGGTCGTTTGGCTTGGTGGTGGTAGGCTCTTGGTACTGGGCTCGGTCGCGCTGGTCGAGTTGAACTGCTTGACTGTGTGGGGCTCGGGCTCCTGGTGCTCGACTCAGCCGCTGAGGTACTTGTCGTGCTGGTTACGGGTCGTTGGGGATCGGCTTGTTGCTGGTAGGTGGAATAGGTTGTAGGCGCACTCAGGCCTCCATGCACCGACTTCAAGTAGGGTTCTTGGCGGCCCCACCTCGTCCCGCTATGGCTAGGGGTCACAGTGCCCTCGGTGGGGGCGAACCCCAGGCCCAGTGATTCTTCTGCTGTCGATGAGGAAGGTCTCGGCTGCCCTATGCTTCGCCCTTGGGCGCTCGGGAGCTCCATCTCCGCCATGGGAATGGCGGGGGTGGCGAGCTAGGGCGGACCGCGGGGGCGCGGGCAGTACTCGTCCTGCCCCCCCCCCCCTGCCCCTCACCATCCCCCCTGGTAGGCGCGGGCAGTGCTCGTCCTGCCCCCCCACCCTTCGAGCCCGTCTCGAAGTTTGATCCTTGCCTCACCAGGGCAGCGTTGACTCGTACTTGGTGTAGTTGGCATGTAGTCTGGCTGGTACCTCTGAGCCCTGGCTGTACGGCGGCCGTGTCCATCACTGCTGCGAAACGTGGCGACGTGTGCCTGGGGTGTTCCCTCGCATTCGGGGCTTCCCCAGGACTTGCGCCCTGACAGCTCGTGCAAAACTTGGCGACGTAGCATGAGGTATTCCCTCGCACTCGGGGCTTCCTCAGGACTTGCGCCCTGACCCTTTTGTACTTGTCGTCAGGGCACTTCGTCGCGATCCGCGTCGTCAGCCTGTGCTCGAACAGCTCCCGTCGAGTTGGTGGTCCTGCCCATTGCCTTGTCGGGTCGGTCCTGCAGGGCCCACTCCCTCGCCTCCTCCAACCAGGTCGGGGCACTCCCTCGCCTCGCTTGGCCACGGTGGTAGTCCTGACCCATCTCCCTGGTCTTGTAGCGGTCGAGCGGCTGGAAGAAGTGGGCCACGTCGTCGTCGATGTGCCATCCGTGGACGTCGCTAGGCGACTCGCCAAAGCGCCACCTTATCTGCTTCGCCAGTGCGGTCGCGATGGCCTGGCACAACCTGTTCGGGTACTCCTTGGCCGCCGCGGTGCGCCACTGGCCGTCGTCGTTGATGCCCGCCAGCTCCGCGTGGTAGGAGGCCGTGTGGAAGCACCTCCCGCCTCCATGCAATCTGCTGATTTCTGCTCGGAGGGTCGGTAGGGATACCGCCGGCAGGCTTGTGGACTTCCTCGAACGCGCTCCACAGGTGCACTGGTCGAATGTGATCAGCTCGACTCCCTGCTGGCCCATGAGGTGGCGCGTCTCGGGGGGCCTCCAGGAGCTGGCGAAGTGCTCCTCGGTGGGCTCGCACGGGTGCTCGAGCATGCCTGGGACTCCAAGGTTGAGGCACATGTACATGAGCTCCAGCTGTGTCCTGTATAGGCGATTGCCTATCGCTACTGGCTCCATCCCTGGACGGGAAAGGTAGCGAAGGCCCCACAAGCTGTTGCTGCTTCTTAGGGGTCTTGGTGGGCGACCCCTGCAGTCATTGGGGGGCAGGTGGCGCGCTCGGCTCCAGGTCTCGCACGGCGGTCCGCCGATGACTCCTGCAGTCCTCCCTGCTTGTGCCATGCCTCGCCACTTGTTGACTGCGACTTCTGATGTCAGGTCGCCGAAGGTCGGGTCGTTGGCGATGTCCAGGCTGAGCATGTGTATGTCGCATGAAGCCCGACTGCTAATACGGTCGAACCAATCCTGAACATCTCCCTCTCGGCGACGGCCGCTGAACAGATGCAGCACGTATGGAGTCCGAGCTGGCCTGGGCCTGGGTACAGCAGCTGGCGGCGGCGGTGGCTCCTCGATGAAGGGGAGCTCGAGGCTCTCGTAGTGGCCGCCATTGCTGTCGTCGCTGTCCTCGTCCGTGTGTATTTCTGGAGGACGAGCAGGGACTGCAGGCTTCTCTGCCCAGTCGATGGGCCTGCCCGCCCTTATGTTCGCCTGCTGCTGGTCGCGCACCACTTGCTGGTTGTGCTGCAGCTCGGCTTTGCTGAGGAGTGCTGGACGTGTCTTTCGCCAATGTCGAGCGCACCTGCGCACTCGCAGCAAGTGCTTGACCAGCCTGTTTGTGGTGTGGTAATCCATGCCGCATCCGTAGCAGACCGAACCAGTTGCCCACGAGATAGGATGCCCCGACGAGGTGTGGTCCTTGGTGATGTGGGCTCGTAGCACTGCTGCGCTGAGTTCAGTACGTCCGCAGTGGTAGCATAGGTACTTGCGCTGCTGCTCGAAGTGCTGGTCTGGGAAGGGCGAGATGGCTTCCGTGTTGGTCCACCGCTGGAGTCGTAGCCGCCATCGAGCGTGGTGGTCGTGATCGTACTGGCGGGCTTTGCCACGTTGGCAAGCTTTCTTGACTGCGCTGAGGTAGCTATTGTAGTCGTTCCTGGCCCAGTCCTTCCAGTCTTCGAGCGTGTATGCTCCACCACGCTCGTCAGGTCCTCTGTGGTCGCGGACCCAGTCTAAGTCGCGGCGGAGCAGTGCCACCCAGCCGTAACTACCATCCAATGCTTGGCTGAGTAGTCGGCGGAGGTGCAGGGGTCCCCATTTGAGGCATCTACCGAATAGTCGTAGCCGCTCAAGACGTAGGACTATCTCGGGGGGCAGCTTGTCGACCCCTTCGAGGATCTGGGTGCTCGTGACTTCCTTTTTCTGTCGTACTTTCCAAGTGATCCTCTGCGCGGCAGCGTAGTTCACGATATACTGGTTGTTGAAATTCCTGGCCTGGCCTGCTGTGAGTTCAGGCCAGGTAGACGCATTGTATAGCAGCTGGGATAGCACCACACTGTCGGCTAGGTAGGCCTTGTCTTTGATGGCCAGCTCTGAGCGACGGTGGACTTCGCGATGGAGAGGCCTCGTGGATGTCGCAGCGGTGGCTACCTTCACTGCGACATCCACCCCAGGGGATGCATTGTCGGTTACGTAGGTCCCGAGGAGCTTGTGGTGGCGGACAACCTCGACGTGGCTCTCTGCGAGGGGGACCTCGATCCTCGGCACTCCATTGGAATAGAAGCTGGCCCGAGCTTGCCGGCTCCCAGGCCCACTGAAGTCGATCATCACCTTGGTCTTGGTGAGCTGCAGCTGGAGGCCGAAGGTGCTGGTGGCGCAGTAGACGGCTTCGCAGAACCCCGTGGCCTCGGACTGAATGTGATCGGGGCTGGTGAACACGTGCATGCCCGTGAGGTCGTCGACGAACGATAGGCCGTGAGGTTCGTGCTCCTGGAGTGGTCCGTCTGTGGGGTCGGTGTCGCATGCGAAGCTGCTGTCTAGGGGCTTGCCCTGGGCTCTTAGCCCTCGCTGCGCAAGGTAGCTGTCAATCATGCGGTGGACTCGGCCGAAGAGCAGATTGAAGTCCGCGTCGGCTAGGGGCACGCCAGGCCTCGTGCCCTTGTGCGGCGCCATGAGGTTCTGGGAGAACTTGTGCGATGTCCACCTGTTGCGGTACCCTTCTGCAATGAGGGCAGCCAGGTGGGAGCCGTCCAACACTGTGTCGAGTATCCCTGGGTTGGCCATGAGGTGCTCCAATTGTGGCTGGGCCCAAAGGGGAACTTCGAGGTTGTCTAGCACCTCCTTGACTTCGTCCTCCTCGCCTGGGATGCCATGGGCCAGCTGGACTCCAACCGAGTAGAAGGCCTCCTTTAAGTCGTAGCAGCTGATCATGGAGCACTTCCCTTGGGCCTGGCTTCTCTCTGTGAAGAGGCGCGCTGCTAGGACCGCCATGTCAGCCCCTCGCTTGGGCCGGCCGCCAACCTGGATGTCCTCCAGCGCTATGGCGAGGGTAGTGTTGAGCATAGCCCTCAGGTATTTATGGTGGTGCTTGCCCAGGACGTTGTTTAAGAGGATCTCGCGGTACGCTAGGAGGTATCGTGGGTCGCCTTTTCCTTTGGGAGTTGCGACCAGGTCCCCGCCCTTGAAGCTCAGCGGCTCCCGTACGGTGGTCGCCACCTTGGTGAAGAGGGGGTGCAGTAGCCTGGCTGCCTCTGTAGGAGCCGCCCTGAGGACGGCGTTCGTGAGCCCGTCAGGGCCTCCTTGCGTCCCAGCCTTGGCCGCAGCGAACTGGGCCTGGCAGACGGCCAGGGGCATCACCATGGAGAGATCCAGCATGCCGTCGAAGGGCCTGGTCTTGCTGTCACGATTATACTTGTTGGCGAGATCATCCGCTGTCACGGTCTTGCCCGCCTGTATCTTCGCGAAATGGTTGAGCTCCTGGTCCGCCATGTCCTGGGAGTTGTGGATCACCTCTCCATCCTTGTCGAGCCTCATCGGCTTTCCTGCTGGGAACTTCGCCTTCCTCCCGCCATACCTCAATAGGTCGCGGTAGGCCTTCCACTGGGCCGCGGCGTCGTTCGCAGCGGAGGCGGAGGACGCAGTTGAGGCAAGCCGGCTGAGGAAGGCACTACGGTCCTTCTCGACGGCCGAGGCAACGAGGAGCCCAGACCTGGCGAGGAAGGAAAGGATGGCCATGGCGTAGACCATGGGCGAGATCGTCCAGTTCAGGAGGAGGTGCGCGTAGTCGTGGATGTCGTGGATGGTGCCATCGTCGTCGCCACGCTCTCTGCTCCACAGGGCCAGTGAGGCCCCGACCTCGCCTCCAAGAAGAGAGTGGGCGTGGGCTACTAGTCGTCCAGGTCGGTCGTCATGGGCTTCTCCTCTGAGCACTGCGCGATGGACTCGAAGTGTGAGGCGTCTGGCTCGGATTAGGCCCATGGTAGTCTTGGTGACGTAGGGCTTCCTCGCTGCCTTGACGGCCTTGCCGAAGGCCTGGATGGCCGCGTTGTTGACGACTCTGGTGACCTCCTCGCAGTGGGTGTTGACGTCCACCTCCCAGGGGATGATCGGGGCCTGCTTGAGAATCTCCTTAAAGCTGGCCTTGGCGACATCGTTGTTTAAGTTGGTCAGATCGGGCCGCGGTCCTGAGGCCTTGGTGGTCTTGCAGACGGCCCACTTGAGGGTGGCGAGTACTGGTATGTGGTCTTGTGCAGCTGTGCCTCGTTCAAGACCTGGCTCCGTGCTGCAGCTCGCAACGTACGGGGCGATCGAGGAGCTCAGCAGGATGTAGTCTATCCTGTGGCGCTGCCCCTTCGATCCGATATGCGTAAACGAGTTGTTGCCTGGACCCTTCGTGGTGTTGATGACCTCCATGTCAGTGTCGGCTGCGAAGCTGACGATGTGCTTGCCATTGCCGTTGGTCGCTTCTGGGTACCCACTGGTGCCAACTCCTGGGGACTCATAGTCGCCGAGACGCCCGTTCAGGTCCCCCATGAAGATGTCCACGCGGTACTTGGCAGACAATCGCTGGGCAGACTCCCAGAATTCTGTCTTCTCAGCCGCCTGGGGGTCTTCGTGGGGTGCAGATGCGGAGGCGATGACCATGTCTGTGCCTGCAACGCGGGTCTTGATGATCAAGAGCCTGTCGTGCTGGTGGAGGACGAGGGCGTCTTTGGCACTTAGGTACTTCGCTGCCCCACTCACGCTGATCGGCTGGGAGACGTTGAGCCAAATGTCGCATCCTCTGTTCTGCTGCGTGTGGCCTGAGGAGTAGCAACCGTATTCTCCAACGTTGCGGGCGTCTCCTTCCCTCTGCGTCTCCTGGAGGGCCACGACGTGCAGGCCCATGTCAGCAAACTGTGCTGCTAGGTGCGTAACCTTGGAGATGCTCGGCTTGCTTTTACTGGCCGCCTTGCCTTTGCCCGACTTGAAGCTGACGGCGGCCTTGGGTGATCTGCAGTTGTAGGTGCACAAATTCAAGCTGAGGTCGGCCTTGCTGGTGGTGGTGCTGATGGGCCTCTGGATCGCACATGGGGCTGCCTGCGGCTGAGTGGCCCCGATGATGAAGTCTTGGTTCCGCATGGGAGGGTATGCGGCCTTGACCGCATCTGGCGCTGAGCGTAACCATTCCCAGGAAAGGAACTTGTTGTGCGCGATCGCCTGCACTGCTGCAATATTCGGGTCCATCAGGTCGCTGGCCGAAGCTTGATCTGCTATCCCATCTGCGAGCTCATTCCAAGGGTGGCCAATGTGCGAGTTAATGTGATGCCACTGGGTAGGTCGGGCTTGTTGGAGGAGGCCAGCAGGCGTGCGAATGGCGGCCCCCGACCTCGGATGTACATGGCATTGGGCTTCGCCTTTGGCCAGGTTGATAACGTTGATGGCGCCGGGCGTGACCTCGATGGGCGCGGCGGTGTCTTGACCAATGGCCCACATTAATGCCCAAAGTACTGCCGTGAGCTCAGCTGTGTATGCCGTCACCTTCTCGTTGTTTGCCATGCCGTCTAGGGACTCGGTGACCTTGTCAGCAATGAAACCCCGAAAGCCAAACGGGCCTCGTGAGTTGCGCCCGTCGTCGTACTCGTCGACAATAACTACTGCCCAGGCGGCTGTATGTGGGATGCCGTTGTAGCTGCCGTCCGTGTAGATGTGTGTGCGCCTAGTCGGCAGCTCACGTGATGGGCACATCTCCAGCGCCAGCCTTGCCATGTTGTGTAGGGTCGTGGTGTCGACGTCGGCGCAGACATTGACGCGGCCTCGGCCTCGAAGGGTCTCGGCTACTGGGTCTTGGCTGAGAACTGGCAGCACTGCAGGTTGGCCTCTGTCTGGCGCTGCCGTGGTAGGGGGCTGCCGTTGCCTTCGGCCGCGCCTGGCCCTCTCAGCACTGACGTACTCGGGGGAGTACTCGACGTCATCGTCTGGCACAAGCTCCATGCCATGTAGGGTGGGACATGGTGTGCTGGTAATGCGGGCTGGAGGTGGCTGTGATGGCGCGGAGTGGGTAGGCGGGGCTAGAGGTAGGGCCCCAGCCTGAGGCGCACTCCGCTTCACGGGTAGTGGTGGTGGCAGTTGGCTCCCCTCATCGAAGATCAAGTTGTCCGATCCAGCCCGCACGGCCTGACTGAACAGGGGCTCGTGTGATTGGGCGTGGAGCATGCTGTCGCGTAGACGATGAGGTTCGCCATCCAGGGCGTCTGGGTGATTGGTGGCACCCGTGCCGCGGTGGGAGCGAGCTGATGCCGAGGGGAGCGTTGGCTTCCACTTGTTTGGCCGTGGTGAGCTGTTTGGGTCCGCCGGGACTGGGGCCACTGGTGATGCTGGGTCAGCTTGAATGTCGCTGGGCCTGGTTGGACACCCCAACACGACATCACTGGCGCGAGGGCACGGCTTCGACCACCCTCCCGTCGGAGGCATGCCCTCACGCCTACGCACCTGTAAGGGGGATTGATCCCGCAGCTGCTCTACCCGCTGGGGAGCAGGTCCGCCCGTCGGCGGCCTTACAGTGTGAGGCGACCCCGCGCTAGCGCGCCAGCTTGGGCAGGCCCTAGTAGGCACTGTGTGCTGCTCGGGCTCAGCTAGGTCTTCAGGTTGCCCAGTTGGTGGGTGTCGGGGCTTGGTGCGCTGGGTAATGGTGTCGGTTGGGGCAGGATTGGCTTCTACATCAGGCAGTGCTGTGGCCGTGGGTGGGATGCTGTCTGCGCTGCTGCTCGGTGGTGGCCGAGTCGTTGGTCTCCACCCTGTGCTACTGCCAGTGTAGCTGCTGTTGGGGTCATGCCTCGAGTGCCTTTGGACGAAGCCCCTGGCCTGGGAGCAAGGAATCGACCACCCTCCCGACGGAGGCTTGCTGCCAGGCCTTCGCACAGGCAAGGGGGGACGCTCCCGCATCTGCTCGTCTCTGTGGGGAGCAGATCCGCTCGTCAGCGGCCTTGCAGTGTGAGGGGGCCCCGTGCATACCCGCCAGGTTGGGCTGCCTTCTTGACTACTTGATTGCTGCTGGTCGCTGACGCGGCTGGATCGGGTGCGGGCGCTGTGTCCCTGATCCACCACCAGGGCTCGGTATTTATTGTGGGTGCTGCTGTCGTCCCGACGACTGTGGCTCTCCGCAGCGCGCCGTGCACGGCGTGCTCGCCGCTGGGCTGATCGGAAGGCTGCGACTGCGCGCGCTTGCTTCCGCTCCTCGTAACATTGCTCCGTGCCGTCCTCGGCCTCGCTGCCACTCGAGTTTTGTCCGTCGAGAAAGGTCCTTTCCGCATTCTCGATCTCGTGGACTCGGATGGCGGAGGGGGGCGTGCTGTGTGCAAGGGCAGCCGGTAACGCATCCTTGCAGCCATCTTGGTGGCTTGTGACCTGAAGTGCTGACAGATTGGCGGATGCATCACTCCTCCCTGGTAGTGTGCCTCCTTGGCTGCCGCCTAGCGCCCCTCGAGACGCGGCGGGCGGCCCTCGTGTCGGCCGTGGTGGTGTCACGTTGGCCCCTCGAGACCCAGGTGACTGATACCGCTGTTGTTGCTGGCTGCTGCGATTGGGAGTGGCCCTCCCGCTGCCAATGCCAGTTGCGGTAACGCCTCTGCTTGGAGTCGTGGCCCCTCGGGACCCTGGACTCCTGGGAGTATCTGCTCTGGTGTGTGAGACTGTCGCAGTCTCTGCTGGTCTATGTGTTACTAGACGGCTGTCACAAATTACCCCAGGGCCCGCCGTGCTTTCAGGCCTCTGGTGGTGGGTAGGTCGAGCATCGTAGTGGAGGACCCCACTGCCGTGCTGCGGGCTTTGGGCCCCAGCTGCTCTCCCCAATGCTGCACAGGAGATCGATGCTGTCGAACTGATCGGAGAGCGTGAAGGAAGCCCACATCCGTCGTGCTCTGCCCTGTCGGACTCATCGGCCGCCTCCTGGCCGTGAATTCTGTCATGCATGACCTGATGCCTGGCGGCGCTGCTAGGCCCCCTCCCCCCCTCGGGGGGGTTCGGCGGGCGCTGCTGCTGCCTGCTCCTCGGCTCCAGGAGTTGCAGGAGGGGAGGGGGGTGCTGTGCCCCTTGTCTCGTCCCTCCTGCGGGCCACTCGGCCACGAAGACGTGCTATGCCTGACTCTCCAGAGTCTACCCGCTGACCCTTGTGGGCCTGGCTGATGTCTTCTCCTGGAAATGCGGGCGCGGGTCCAAACGCCTCCTCAAGGGCTGCAGCTGCGGCGGCGGCTGAGGTGTGCTGGCGCGTTAGGATGTCGATGCCCTCGTACTGCCTCTCGATGCTGGCTGCTGCCGCCTCCGCGCTCTGCTGGGATGCAGGGGGAGGGGTCAGTGCGAAGCTGTCGGCTCCCTCTCCACCTCCTTGGCCGCGCTGCTCATCATGCCCGAATGGAACTGTGGGCGTGAGTGACCTCTCGCTGAGTGGCGCTGGCGATGCTGGGATGAAGATCACCTGAGATGCTGTCGGAGTAGGAGGGTCGCCTTGCTCTGCTGGTACCGAGCTAGCACTTGAAGTGGATGCCAGGTCTGTGTCTGCCTCGTGCTGCGTGACTCCCCTCATCTCCTCACCCTCCTCGGGTGCGGGGTGATCCTGGCTCCAGGGCGGCCAGCTGGCGGGGTAGATCATCGGCGCGTGCTCCGAGCAGTCGTCCTCCACTTGGGAGCCCTGTGGGCCCACAGTGCCGAACTGGGTCAAGGGGGCCCCCTCGTAGTAGCGCCTTTGGATCTCCTCCGCCTCGTGGTCCCTCACTACGGACTCCAGCTCCTCCTCCATCTGTACGGCTTCCCATTGTGCTTTCTCCTCAGCGTCTTGTCTGCGCAAATCATCTTGTTCACGCTCGTATCTTTCTGCCTCCTCATGCGGGTCTGGCCTGTCGGGGCTCCTGGACCTGTCACGCTCCCTGGGCGGTACATCGCCTTCGTCGGCCTGGCGGGCTGCTGACCTGGCTGACCTGGTTGATGCTGGCCTCCGAGGCGAGGAGCTGCCCTGCCTACGGCCCCTATTGGCTGGGCGCTCCTCGGCTGCACCAGTTGGGAGAGTGGCCGCAACGGGGGTCTCCGCTGGGGCGGTAGCTGCCTCGGCTGCTCCTGGTTTTCTCGTACAGGTTGGCGGCCTCCTGGTAGTCGTCCATGGACTCTTGGGACGTTGGGAGGTGGCCCCCATTGGACGAGGTGATGAGCTGCCCTCTTGGTGAAGTCGCAGCCCTCCTGCCCGTATTGCCTCATCTCGGCGTACAGGTTGACCATGGCTTTGCGTTCACGTTCCCTACTGGCTGCAATGGCTTCCAGGCTCTGCATTCTCAGCTTTAACTCCTCTGTCTCCGACGCGCCCTGCTTCTCCTTCTTTGCGATGGCGTCGAGCTCGGTGTGTAGCGTGCGGGAGCGCTGGAGGCTTTCTTGCAGCGCGAGGTGAATGGCCTCCTCCCTGCCCGTCCTCTGCTGGCTGGCAAAGTCTTCCATGGCGGAGGCCTCTTCCATGCTGGCGATCCTGAAGGTGAGGGCTTGGGCGAGCTCCTCCTCCAGCGCCTGCTCCTGCACCGCTGCGTTGGACCTCTGCTCGCTCAGTTGCACCGCGTAGCTGCTCAGTTCCTGTCGCAGGCTCTCTGTGTGCAGCTGCAAATCATGTGCATTCGCTTCTTCTATCATGACTTGGCGGGTGAGACTCGACCTTATTCGCTCAGCACTGCCTTCGAGCTCCGCCCGCATTGCCTCCTTGTCCTTCAGGCTGGCCTTCGCAATCTCCTCCTCCTCTGCTCTGGTCCTTAGCAGGGCGAACTGCAATGCCTGCACCTCGTGCGGGATCTGCCGCTCCTCGTTGGCGCTTCTCAGCTCCGCTGCTTCGTGGTGGGCGACCTGTACTGCACGCTGCGCAGCGCCCGCCTCAAGCTTGGAGTACTGCTGGAGCTCGTGCATGCGGGCCTCAGCTGCCTCGAGCTCGCTTTTGGTCTGCTTGAGCCGATCCTGCTGCCGTGCTGCTGTCTGGACGATCCCTTGCAGCCTGGCCGCCTCTGCCGGCGGGAGGGCTCCTTTTCCCTTGGCATTGGCAACCACTTGGGCCTGGGCAATTGCCTGGGCCCTGGCTGATTCGGCGGCAGCTTCAAGCTCAAGGGCGTGGTCCTTCTTGGCCTCCTGTAGCTTCTCTTCCATGACAAGCTCCTGCCTGATGAGCTGCTGCTTGAGAGTGCCAGCTGCAGCTGTCGCTTGGGCGCTCTCGTGCTGGGCCTGTCGCAATGCCTCTTGCGCCTCGGCGCTTGCCCGCAGTAGGTCTTGGTAGACCCTGTCCTGGGGCTGCGGCTGCGCTCGGTGCTCCACGCGGGCACGCTCAAGCTGCTCTCGCAGGTGATTTGCACGTTGGGTCGCCGCCTCGGCCTCAGCCTTGACTTGACTGAAAGCTGCGTCATGGCTGATTAACCTGGCCTCCATCTGCGTCGCGAACTCGAGCTGCTCGGCTTGTTGCTTCTTGATCTCGTGGCGGAGAGCCTTGTGTTGCTGCTGCTGCTGCTGCTGCTGCTGGGCTGCGCTCTCCGCTACGGTGGTGCGCTGCAGCTGCTCTGACTCCTCCTTCAGGGCCAGCCTGAGCTTCGCCTGCTCGGCGTTGTGGCGGAGTGCCTGCTCGCGGGCGACCCTCCTGACTTCCGCCAGCTCGGCAGTAAACTCCTGCTCGGCTTCGGCATGGCGCTGCTGTTGGTGGGCCCGCTCCGCATTCGCCTTAGCCACCTGATCGGCGAAGCCTCTGGATGCGCTGCCTGCCGAGCTGGCTCTTGAGCGTGGCGAGCGCCCCACCACTCCCGCTGGCCAAGCTGGAAGTCCGTCACCAGGTGCTTCGCTGTTCAGGCGCCTATCGACCACGGCCTTGTGGAAGGTATCTCAGCTCGGCGCCAAGCCAAACCCGTCCGCGTCCCAGTCGCCCTCGTCGTCCGCCGCGCCGCCGTCGGCGAGCACGGCCCGCACGTCGGCGATGTTGGACTCGACCTGCCTCAACTCCTGCTGCTTGGCCTTGAGGTCGTCCCGCAGCTCGTTCGTCTTGGCCTCGAGGGCGATGACTTCGAGTTTGAGGGCCTTGCGCCTTTTGCTGAGCACCTGTAGCTGGTCATTTGGCCTCCTCGTGACCAGCTTCTGATATTTGATGACCGAGATTTCCATCAACTGCTCCTTCGTGCTGACGCCCGCGGCCTGCTTGGCAATGACCAGGTCGCCGAGCTTCCTCAGCCTCTGGTCAGCGCTGCTCAGAAACTTCTGGATGCCTGCGCGGTCGGCTGGGGGCGCCTGCCACTTTGGGTGGGAGGTGGCCTCGTCCAGCGTGCAGGCTGCCACAGAGTCAATGACTTTTTGGGCCCGCTGGTCCGCTTTGCTGGAGCTGGCCTGGCCGCCTTTGCCCGCCCTGGGCTGCTGCTGCTGCTGCTGCTGCTGCTGCTGCTGCTGCTGCTGCTGCTGCCAGGGGGGCTGGCTGGGCTGCTGCTGCTGCTGCGGCTGCCATTGGCGAGGGCTGGCCTGGCCAGAGCGCCGCGGCCGTGATGGCGGTCTGCGCCAGGGCGGGTCCTCGCCTGCTGGCTCCGCATGCCAGTGCTGCTCTTGCCATCCAGCACCATGCCACCTCTCCTGGCGCTATGGGGGCGCTGCTGGCGGTGCTGCTTCCTCCTGGGCCTGGCCCTTGCCGCCTCGGCCACCACTGCCTCTGCCCTTCCCGTCTCGGGCCATCGCTGGCTGGGCAGAGTGGTGGGCGGCCAGGCGCTCGGCCGCTGCCCGCAGGCGGAGCAGGAGCCTGTCCTGGGCTCTCTGCTGCCGCTCACGGCGGTGTGCAGCGCCCTCTGGACCTCCTCCTCGGCGATGTCGCGGCGTCCCGCCGCTGGGCCGCAGCGCGGCCGCGAGCGCCGCGGCCTGCGGCAGGGGACAGGGTAGCACGGGAGGCCCCCTGCCGCAGAAGATGGCGCGCGGCGCGCGTGAGCCCGGCCTCGGGGGCTGGCCGATGCGCGATGCGCCCTGCCACCGCGATCGATCGGGCGGCAGGCGCCGACCGACCCCGATGGATCGATCGGGACCGGCTGGCCCGCAAGAGGCCAAATGGCTTTTTTCCTTCTCCCCCTCGTCCTCCCCCTCGTCCTCCCCCTCCTCCTCCTCCTCCTCCTCTCCTCCTCTCCCCTCCTCCCTCCTCCTTCTCCCCTCGTCGTCCTCCTCCTCATCCCCCTCGTCCTCCCCCTCGTCCTCCCCCTTCTCCTCCAACTCCTCCTCCCTCGTCCTTATCCTCCTCCTCCTCCTCCTCCACCTCCTCCTCCTCCTCCTCTTCGTGCGCCCGGGCTGCCCCAGCTCCCCGTGACTATTGGCCGCCCCCCCACCTCCCCCTTTGCTGACGTCCGTGCGAACAGGGCAGGGCCGTCGAGGAGATGGAGCGGCGCGTCGAGGACCGCCTTGTCGTCGTCGTCGTCGTCGTCGTCGTCGTCGTCGTCGTCGTCGTCGCCGAGCACCCCTACTTCGTCCCTCTTCATTCCCCTTCGCCCTCGTGTTCCCAATTCCTCCATAACTCACCATTCGTCCTTCATCTGATCGTTGCGCTCGTCCTCGTCCTCTTCCTCCTCCTCGCTGTCGTAGCCCTCCGCCTCCTCGTCGTGCTACCGGTCCTCGCTTTTCTCGTCTTGGCCCCCTGCTTGTGCAGACTCATCTGTATCCCTGTCCCAATCATAGTCATCGTCTGCAGCGCGGGACCGCCGCAGTTGCAGTGGGCAGGCTCTAGAGACCGCGTATGGGAATAGGACCACCGGCTACGCTATCATCCTGGTCGACCTCCTCCTCCTCCTCGTCCTGCTCCTCCTCCCCGCCTTCCCCCATCATCCCCCTCATGGCACGGCGCTCCTCCACACCATCCTCCTCCTCCTCCTCCTCCTCCTCCTCCTCCTCCTCCTCCTCCTCCTCCTCGGTCTCCTCGCCCTCCGCCCCTTCCTCCTCTCCGTGTTCCCCTCCTTCTGCGCTCCTCCCTCTGCCCTGCTGCAGACTTCCTAGATCCTGGCCTTTACAGGCCCCCCTTACCCCAATCAGTAGCAAAATCTTAGAACCCATGACACAGGTCAAACCCAATGAAAACTTTACTCAACCTGTCCCTTCCTCTCTCAACGTCTTTCCTCCTGTTGCTCCCTACCACTCCTCCCTCTTCCTTCCCCTCCCTCCTCCCTCCCTCCCTGGATGAGGCATCCGAACGCATCCGTTGGAGAGGGCCGATCTGACCCGATTCGCCTTTCTCCTACTCAGCACTCCTCCTCCCTCCTCTTCCCTCATCGTCCTCCTCCTCCTGATTCCTGATTCATGCTGGCGTTAGAAGTCTCTTTCTTTCGCCCGCCTCCTCCTTCTCCTCCTCCTCCTCCTCCTCCTCCTCCTCCTCCTCCTCCCCCTTCTCCCCCGCCTCCCCCTCCTCCTCCTCCTCCTCCACCTCCTCCTCTTCTTCGAGTCCTTACCCTGATAGATAACTCCGCCCTGTCTCACCCCCAGACGTATGGGCAGTGCGACGGGCGTTTCGCCCGAGACTTCCCTGCAATACATTATCTTGGAGCTTGAAGTCTGCAGCAGCTTCACGGATGGAGGGCGGGTGAGTGTCAACATGCGGTTCTCGGCTAGTGCCGCCCCACATGCCTTTTACAAGTGTGCAAGAGCTTCACGCATGGAGGGCGGGTGGTCTTCAAGTTCTGGTTCTCGCTTTCGCTCCGCGCACATGCGCTTCAAACGCTTACAACAATTTCACCGATGGGGGGCGGGTGCTGTTTAACAGTGTGGTTTTCGCATTAGCGCCGCGCGCATTCGTATCGAACGCCTGCAACAGCTTCACATTAGCGCCGCGCGCATTCGTATTGAACGGTTGCAACAGATTCAAGGATGGAGAGCGGTTCTTGTTCAATCGGTGGTTCTCGCTTCGCGCCGCGTACATTCGTTTGGGATGTCTACACCTGTTCCAACGGTTCGCATGGTCGAAGTCCCAGGGACGACATCCTGGCATGAGTTAGGATTGTCAGGACGCAACATTCACGCTGGTTCGTGATGGTGAAGTCCCAGCAATGGTGTTCTGGCACCATGTAGGCTGTCAGGGCGCAGCAGCCACATGTATTCGCACTGCTGAAGTCCCACGAACTGTGTTCAGGCGCGATTGAGGATTTTCCGACTGCTGCTTTCCAGTGAGACATTTCTCGTAATGTTGCGAATGTCCTGTAGGGCGTGATGACGAGGATTTGGGAGGGAGGGCTTATTGCATTATCGTTGGTGCGTCTGGGATTTACACAGGTCGTTATCCTCCTCATATTCCTCCTCCTCCTCCTCCTCCTCCTCCTCCTCCTCCTCTTCCTCCTCCTCATCATCCTCCTCCCCCGTCCCCATCTTCATCCTCATCTTCTCCCCTCCTGCTTTATCCTTCCCCCTCCTACTTCATCCTCCACCTCCCCCCTTCTTATCCCCCCCCATCCTCCTCCCTCTCTGCCCTCCTGCCGCCGACCCGCAGGACACTGAGGAAACTCCTCATTCCTGCCTCCCCCTCCCTCCCTTTCTCCCTCCCTCCTCCCTCCCTCCCTCCCTCCCTCCTCCGTCCTTCCTCCTTCTCTCCATCCTCCCTCCCTCCTCCCGCCCTCCTGCCTCCCCCATCCATCCCTCCCTCCCCTCCCTCGCGCCCCTCCCTCCCTCCCCCCCTTCCCCTCTCAGGGGGAACCTGGCCGAGCGAGGCCCGTCTCGCGCCCGTGCCCCTGGGCTCGCAGGCTCTGCCTTCGAGGCCCTTCGAGAAGCCTCTCCTCCTCCTCCTCCTCCTCCTCCTCCTCCTCCTCCCTCCTCCCCTCCCCCCTCTTCCCCTCCTCCTCCTCCTCCTCCTCCTCCTCCTCTCCCCTCCTCCTCCTCCTCCTCCTCCTCCTCCTCCTCCTCCTCCCTTTCTTTTCTTTATAGACAACTCCTCCCTGTCTCACCCCGAGGCTGGTCGAAAGGGCGGGCCGGGCGTTTCGCTCGACACGCCCCGACCATCTAGACCCCGAAGCTTAATCTTCTGCAACAGCTTCACGGATGGAGGGCGGGCGGTTTTCAACATGTAGTCCTCGAATTAACGCAGCGCGCGCTCGTTCTACAAAAATGCACGAGTTTCGCAGATGTATGGCGGGTGGTTTTCAAACTGTCGCTCTCGCTTCAGCGCCGCGCACACTCGTCTGCAAAAACGCGAGGGCTTCAAGGATTGAGGGCGGGTCGTTGTCAAACTGATCGCTTCGCATTCGTGCCGCGCACACGCGTCTTTTTGTATATAAAAAACATGCAATGGCTCCACGGATTAAGGGCGATCCTTTTCAACATGTGCCTCTCGTCTTAGCGCCACGCACATTCGTTTGCAGCATTAGCAGGGGCTTTACGAATTCCCATGGCCAACGTACTAGAAATTACGTTTGGGGGCGATTCAGGACTATCAGGGCGCAGCCGGCATTGTGATTGGTAGTGTTGAAGTTCCAGGAATGGTTTTCTGGTACGGTTCAGGATCGCAAAGGCGCAGCGTCCTTTGAAGTTCCAGGAATGGTGTTTTGGCACGCTTCAGGATCTTCAAACGGTTGTCTCCCAACGGGGCACTCCTCTCAGTGGAAACGAATCCTTGCAAGATGTATGAAGGAAAAGCTTGGAAGGGGGGCTTATTCCAACATCAGTGATGAGTCTTTGGCTTACACGGGTCCTCCTCCTCCTCATCATCATCCTTCCCCTTCTCATCATCAGAGTGGGGGAGGCGAACGGTCATTCACTGTCCCTGGGTGCGTGAAGTGGAATTCCGCGGCGCGGATTCTGCTTGTTGTTGTTGTCTGTGGTGTTGTTGGTGGTGCTGGTGTTGGTGTTGGTGTTGTTGTTGGTGGTGGTGGTGGTGATGTTGTTGCTACTGTTGTAGTTGCTGCTGTTGTTGTTGAGCCCTGACTATTGAAGAATAATTGTTGTTGACCCCCCCCTCCGGTGACCACTGTGTTTTTGTTAATTGAAGTGTTTCCCCCGGGACTCGCACCCTGTTTTTTATAACGGAAAGTCAAGGGGCTCAAACTGAGCCCCTGGCCCCCGATTTACAATGACAACAACTGCTCCCGCTTGATATTTCCTCTCAATGTATTCCCAAATCGCGCTCTCGCGCGGGACGTCCTCACAATTCATGTACGCATCGCGCTCTCGCGTGGGACTTTACAATTTTTTCAGACGATGCGCCCTCGGCGCTCAGGAACCACGCTCTCGCTCTGGCTTTTCTCACGATTTACTTGGGAATCGCGCTATCGCTCGAGACGTCTTCGTGATACATGCAGGACCCACGCTTCAGCAACCCGCCTGCTCGACCTGGTCGCCTTGGCCCGCCTTCCCGACCTGCCCGCTATGGGTCTGCCCACCCGATCTGCCCGTCTGGTTCTACCTCTTGTTTTCTGCTCCTTGCCCCCCTCCTGCTAATTTCTCTCGTGTTCCATTCTTCTCCCTCCCCCTTCCACCCGTCCTCTCTTCCCTTGTTTTAGGGGCTGCACTATTTGCACGTGGCAGGCAAGGAAGATACACCCCCAAGGGGATACGATCGAAGACGACGAGGGTGGGTACCGAGGGATTGGGGTATACGTATTGATTGGCACGGGAGCAGATAGGAGCGAACAGTCCGAGTGAGGTGGCCGAACAGTCATTCATTGTCCCTGGGTGCGTGTCTGAAGTGGGAAGCCGTAGTGGGGATAATGCTTGTTGCGTCGTTTTTGTTGTTGAATATTATTACTTCTAAAGAATAATTATTGTTGGGCCCCCTGGTGCACGCCCCCCTCGCCGCGCCTAGGCCGCAGCCACATTTTCATCATTTTCGTGAGGAAGTCTCAGGCAAAACGGGGGAGTCCGGATCCGGTTGTTTTGTTGACGCCCGCTTTCCCTGTCAAAAAACAATATAAAATGACATGTCTTGTTCTAACATAACCAAACTTCAAGAATCCTTTGCAAAAAATGACACGAAGTGCACACTCGCGCGCGCAAGATGAAATCCTTCCAAAACCTTAGTTTTCGTAGCGATTTTAACATAAAAACATGAAAAACCCAATGGTTTTTCAAAAAAAAAAGTTTCAAAAATTCATCCCGCGCGCTCTTGCGGATTTCTTAGGAAACCCAATACTTTTTCAACATTTCTGTCAAACGGGCTCTTGCGAGCAACTTTTTCACGTGCTTCGAACTTCTGCAACAACGGTTGCGCGCATGCCAGGGCCATCATCCCTGTCAAATAATACCATATGGGACACATTCGTTTTTTCTTCGCGCGCGCACCATCTGGTTTGGTATACGGCGGGCACGGCGGCTGGGTGTATGCTGGCTTGCGCAGGCTGTTGCAGCTCCTGCGTATTCACGTGCATTCCGAGGTGGTATCAGGTCTGTCATACAGGCGCATGGCGAGCCTGGATGTATTTGTGGCAACACACACGGGATCCATGGGTACGGAGCCGCCATCTATGGCTCTGTGGAATGCCTCCGACGACGTCAAGGATGGTATCACCTATTTCCCGAAACAGGACCATTGGTGGCACATGCCAGTATGGCGTTCTTTCGGGCAGTCCGAGTATGGGAATGTCATGGATTACCAGGTGGATCTGGGTATGCCGGCGCACGTCCAGGGCGTCCTGGCGGCATTGGCGCCCCACGCACGCACGGGCGATGTATCCGCGAGGAGGCGCATCGGCACCATGCTTGGACACTTGGCCCCTGATGTAGTGCTGCCAGGAGCCCAGCTGGCAGCATTGCGCCCGATCCGCGCCATCAGAGACAGGCGTATGCCAGAAGATGATGAGCGCAGGGACTCGTCTCTTTAGTATGTCTCCAGAGCACGTATGTGTCCAGAGCCGCGGCGGGGAAAAGACGGTGGGTGGGCGTGCAAGCGCCGTTCCCGCCCCTCCTTCCTTTCTCCCTTCTCTCCTTTCCTCCTTGTCCTGCTCCTCCTCCTCCTCCTCCTCCTCCGGCGGGGGGCGTGAGGATCCGGCATCGCTGACAACCATCGGGACAACCATCGGGACCACCATCGGAACAATCATCGGGACAATCATCGGGACAATCATCGGGACAACGATCGGGACAACCACAACCATCAGGACAACCATCGGGACGACCATCGGGACAACCATCGGGACAACGATCGGGACAACCATCGGGACAACCATCGGGATAACCATCGGAACAACAATCGGGACAACCATCGGGACAATCATCGCGACAACCATCGGGACAACCACAACCATCAGGACCTCCAGCCAGAGAGAGCTACCCACGTGCATTTCGTAGACGAATGAGCCAGTGTTGCACATTGAGGTCGGAACGACAACCACAGAACAAGAATGAGCATGTATCGTCTCACAACAACGGAAACAAGTCCTGTGGTATGCTGGCGCCACCCACGTGGTACCACTCAAAATAAGTGTCTTCGCTTGTGTGGTACAGAAACGGAAAAACGTCGTATCAGACGCTAGCGCCTCACCAGCCAAAGCAGTCCATATCATTGTAGGACCTACAGACAGTACCGGCGTCGTACTGGTTTACCGTGGTTTCCTATTCTAGCGTCAGGAACATGTTACCACGAAAAACCAGTACAGGTGTCCAGTGTTGGAACAGGGGGAAAAGTCGTATACTAAGCTAGCTTACAGAAAATGTTACCACAACAAGTCACTGTACCCATGCGCCAGTGTAGTAGCCACGGTCGTCCGCAGGCCACGAAGTGAAGTGTCCGAACGTCATAGGGCGGGAAGCTGGGTGTGGGTGGTGGCGAAGAGTCGTTTGGAAATTTGGTAGAGCTTGAACCGGCCCCCCCACAAAGTGGGGGTATTGCCCGCCTCCTATGAAAACCCTGGCACTGGTGAGAACGGAGTGTCCCCACGTGCTAGTAATTGTTGTTGTTGTTGTTGGTGGTGTTGTTGCTGTTGTTGTGGCCCCACCCGCGATCCACCCGCGACCCGCCCCGCGAGCTACCCCGCGACCCACCCCGCGACCCACCCCGCGACCCACCCCGCGACCCACCCGCGACCCACCCCGCGACCCACCCGCGACCCACCCGCGACCTACCTGCGGCCCACCCCGCGACCCACGCGCGGCCCACCCCGCGACCCATCAGCGACCCACCCGCGACCCACCCGCGACCCATCCCGAGACCCACCCGCGACCCACCCCCCGCGACTTATCTTTAAGGGAGGAAAATCGACCCGGACCCGACAATTGACGTTTTCTAAACGGCCTTGGGCGTTTATTAATCAGCCTTGCTGTGTTCGATTCCTTCCTTGTGTGCGTTTACTAAACGGCTTCGCTTGTCGGGGTGATTACTAAGGGGGTGGATTTTCTGCCTTCTACATCCGCGACCCACGCGCGACCCACCCGCGACCCAACAGCGACCCACCAGCGACCCACCCGCGACCCACCCCGCGACCCATTTGCGATCCACCCGCGACCCACCCGCGACCGACTCACATTGGCTTAACGAAAAAAGGGCGCCTGCGGCGGGCTCGTTGTATAATTTGTGACACTTTGGCACCTACGGCGGGCTTCTCCAGGGTCTCGCAAGCTGCCGACGTCCCCACCGACCCTCACTCTTATCCGCATCTCCAGGGTGCTGCGTCTTAAAATGATTGTTGTTGTTGGTGTTGGTGTTGATGATGGTGATGGTGATGGTGATGTTGTTGTTTTTGCTGTTGCTGTTGTTGTTGCTGCTGTTGTTGTTGTTGTTGTTGTTGTTGTTATTGCTGCTGCTGTTGTTGTTATGGTTGTTGTTGCTGCTGCTGTTGTTGTGGTTGTTGCTGCTGGTGGTGGTGTTGTTGGTGTTAGTGTTATTGTTGTTGTTAGTGGTGTTGTTGGTGGTGGTGTTGTTGTTGTTGCTTTTGGTGTTGTTGGTGTTGTTGTGGTTGGTGCTGATGTTGTTGTTGTTGGTGGTGGTGTTGGTGTTGTTGTTGGTGGTGTTGTTGTGGCTGTTGTTGCTGTTGTTGTTGTTGTTGTTGTTGTTGTTGTTGGTGGTGTTGTCGTTGTTGTTGCTGTTGTTGTTGTTGTTGTTGTTGCGTTGCGTTGCGTTGCGTTGCGCTGGGTTGCGTTACGTTGCGTTGCGTCGCGTTGCGTTGCGTTGCGTTGCGTCGCGTTGTTGTTGTCGTCGTCCCCCCCGCATCCCAGCCCGCGACCCACCCGCGACCCACCAGCGACCCACCCGCCACCCACCCGCGACCCATCCGCGACCCACCCCGCGACCCACCCCACGACCCACCCCGCGACCCACCCCGCGACCCAGCCCGCTACCCACCCCGCGACCCGGCCCGCGACCCGGTCCGCGACCCACCCGCGACCCGGCCCGCGACCCATCGGCGACCCACCCGCGATCCACCCGCGACCCGGCACGCGACCCACCCGCGACCTACCCGCGACCCAGCAGCAGCCCACCCGCGACCCACCCACATTGTTTTAACAAAGAGACGGCGCCTGCGGCGGGCTCGTTGTAGAATTTGCGAAAAGTAGGCGCCTGCGGCTGGCTTCTTCAGAGCCTCGCATCGCAGACTGCCGACGTCCCGGCCGCCCCCTCACTCTTACCAGCAATTGCGGGATGCTGTAAATGCTTCCTCCTCCTCGATGCTCCGCCTCGATCTTCTATAAGATCCTCCTCCTCCTCGATCCATCCTCGATCCTCCTCCTCGATCCACGATCCTCCTCCTCCCCCCCCTTCCAGGAGCTCCGGCGGGAGACCGAGGCGCTTCGGGCCCAGGGCGACCGCCAGCACCCCGGCGCCGCCCCGGAGGGCAGGCCCGGCGCCGCGCCCGCGGAGGCCGATCGGCGGGCGTGCGAAGCGGAGGCGGCCCGGACATGTTCGCGTTTTTATCCTTCGGGGCTCAAGGGTCGACTAGACGTAAGAGTGACCTTTCGCCGGACTGGCCTTTGGTCAGAGCGTGAATGACCTACCCCGCTTTCGCTTCCAGGCAAGACCAAGCCATACCACGCGCCTCCTCGTCGAGCGGCCTGACCAGTACAGGCCGTAGTTTGGCATCGTTTGGTATCTCTTGGAACCGAGGGTGGTCAAAAACGAAAAGTAGGTTTGTTTTCCCTCTATCTGGTGCGCGAACTGATGGGTCCCCAGACGGCTAAAAACGAGGCAGTAGCAGCTGCTTGCGCGCCTAGGGTTGGTCCCCCCGCGGCCCCCCAAAAGTCGCGCACCAAGGGTCACTCTTACCCAGGGTCAGTCCTGCGAGCAGTCGAAAGAGACGGGGGTCAATGCAAACGGGGGTCAGCCAGAGCGCCAGAGATTTCAGGATCCTGCAGGGCCAGGGTCGCATTGAACCGGGTCAGTGGGTGCAGGATCCTGCAGGCTCTTGCAGGATCCTTCGCGTTGACCCAGGTTTGGGTGCAGGATCCTGCAGTATCTTGCAGGATTTTGCAAGGCCTGACTGTCCCGGGTCTGCATTGACCTGGGTCAGCAGATCCCCGAATGTTCCAATCGTTTTTTAGTTTTGATCGCCCGAAAGAATGTCGAGCACCAAGAAAGTATCGAAATTGGAGGGCTTTCACGTGTCGGGCCCTGGGAGGCGCTGCTCGTTCGACACTTCGCTAGCGTGTCGGGCAACCACTGTTTCGATACTTTGCCCGGGTGCTCGACAGTATTTTTTGAGTGTAGTCCTTAAGCACGATGCGAGCAACATCATGCTCGCGTCCGGGGGGCCTTCGCTGGGCCCCACAGGGCCGTGCAGGAACAGCTCGGGATGAAAACAACGGGGCCGGGGAAAGGGTCAGAGCCCCGTTGTTTTCATTTTCGAGGAGGAGGAGGAAGAGGAGGAGGGAGGAGGAGGAGGAGGAGGAGGAGGAGGAGGAGGAGGAGGAGGAGGGTCGACCTCTGGGGAAGGTCCCCGTCGGCAGTCGAAGCGTCGGACCTCTGGGGAAGGTCCCCGTCGGCAGTCGGGGAGGGCGGAGATCGCGGAGGAGGGTGGCCAGCTCGGCAGAGAGAGGGGGTGAAGGAACAGGGTACGGTAGGTCTGCGTCGTGTCGACCAGCGGCGACCCCAGCGCGGACGTTCAAGGTTGAACGCCGCCGGCGACCCAGAATCGATCGATGTTGAACGGTCGGACGTTGCGGCAACGGCCGATCGTTCAAGGTTGAACGATCCCTGCGGTGTCAAAAACCAACGCCGGGGTCGACACGACACGAACCTGCCGTAGGACAAACACGGTTTTTCTTCCCCCCCCTCTCCGCCCCAAATCATGTCGGATGATGTGTGTTGCCGGGGGGAGTCTTTGGGATCCAGCTCACCGTCGAGTGGGAGGGGCAAGCTTGAGCCTTAGGCCATACTGTTGGGGTACCAGTCGAGAAGTCAGCCCACCAGCAAGTGCCACACAGAAGGCTGTTCTCCCCCGATGGCCAAGAGACCCGCAGAAGTCTCGGAGCCACTGTGGAGGGTCATAGGCAGAACGTGCAGTCTCCATTGCTGCGTGTGTGTGTGTGTGTCTACTGCTCATCTGATACCTCTGGCTGCGTCTGGACAGTTGTCCCCGATGTCGCTGGAAGCGCCCATGCATCCGGCTTCTTGATTTTGTCCATACGCGGTCCTCAGAAGACGTGACCCTTTCCCAAGGGCCAGTTTCGCATCCTTGAGTCCTTTCTTGACGATCTTGGAGCCCAGCGAGGGCTCCTGGAGGCCAGAAACGACGAACATCTCCCTTCGTGATCTCCATCCCGACGCCCACATGTCTGGGCCTGGAAGCGCAAGCTCAACCACGTGTACCCCCCTCCCTCAAGAGAACAAACACGACATCCTCGGAAGGTCTCCGCGCTGGCCGAGCGGCAGGCCTCGCTGGAGCAGCTGCTCGAGGAGACGAACGCGAGCCACAGGCAGCTCTACGACGACCAGTACTCGAAGGCGGTGAAGCTGCAGAGCCGGCTGGACTCGGCGATCGAAGCAGGAAAAGCAGCACACGGTCAGGATGTTTCGCTTGGCGTGTCGCGCCGCGAGCTTTGGCCCACCGCGGTTCGGGTCCCAGTCCCATTTTTACTTGCTTGCAGGGCATAGCATGGCGCTCGGGCCGCCGCCGCGACACGCGCTGAGCAGCAGTTCCTGGCCGTGCCGCTCCGAGCTGTCCCCGCCTCTTCACTGCTTGGCCCCTCCAGGCGATCGAGTCGCAGAACGAGAGGCTCGACCAGATGGACTTCTCCCACGACGAGTGGAGGGGCGTGCTCGGGCTTCAGACGGGCCTGATCCGCCGATCGGTGCCCGATCAGATCGCCGATCCCTCGATGCTTGATCGAGCAGGTCTTTCGCGCCTTCGCGCGCCCCTACGCCGATGGCGGCACAGCTGGGATAACTAGTGCAGGGCACGGAGACCTCCCCTTGTCACCTGCGCCCGGGAGGATCTCGACATCGGGACCGCGTGGGCGCGCCGTACCTGAAACATCAGCGCGGGCGTTCCTTCTAGTGATCGTTTTCTTATTCCTTGTTTTGCCGATCGGCGCGGGCCCTCGCACCCCCTCTCCCTACCCCCACCCCCTGGAGTAGATCTGAGTTGGTTTCGGCGCCTGTTTCTCAGGCAGGTGGAGCCTCCCCGACAGGACGCACTGCTGCAACACAGTAGTCGCACTGAGCAGAGGAACTGGTAAGTTGACTTGCATGGACATGGGGGAGCCTGAACCTGAAGCGAGCCGCAAACGACTGGCACGTGCGGAGTTCACGCAAGTCGAAAGACACTTGCACGCCAGTATCCGCCTGAAGAGGGGCGAGGGGGGTGGCGAAAGCCATGCAAGAGAAAAGCAGGCTTCTTCCACCCAATGTCGAAACGATGAATAAGAAAACGTTCATCTACTGTTGCCCGAAGCCAGGGTTTTTTCTTTGGCGACGGCACGGATCCGTGCTCGTTGCCTGACATTCTTAACAAGGGGCTCTGGTTGGCCCGCAATGAGGCCGAGCTGCTGCTCAAACCTTGCGGACCCTTGGTCTTTTGACCCGGGGGTGGGAAGGTTACCGGCCTCTTGACCGATCGGCATCAGGGTGGTCGATCGGAAGATCGATCCACGGAGTGTTTCGGGCTTCGGTCTGGGTCGAGCGATGGGCCACGACCAGGCCGTGGATTGGCCCGGATCTGGGACAGTGCTGTCAAAAGTGGCTTCAGGGATGGGCCCCTACCGCAAAGGCACCTTGCTTCCTGCGGTTCGTGCCATCGTGTGCACGTTTGGGCGCACGCGCGCATCCTTGGCTTCTGTGCCGCTCCAAGGATCTCTTGCATGCTTGAACTCCATGCTTACTGCCGATTCTGACTGCACTCCCGAGGTTCGAGCAGTATGGCGAGCGGATGCTCGCCCTCGAGAGGAGGGTGGAGGACGGCGAGCGGGGGCGCTCCGGCAGCGGCGCTCCGGCGAACGGCAGCGAGGTCGGCGGATTCTCCGAAGGGCTGACCCGTCGCAGCCCGGTCTGAAGTGGCGGGAACGTGCGCATTTTTGCGCAAAACCAATGGACATGTGTTATGAATCTGCTGTTGTGGGGCTCTTTCTTCTGGGTTTCGGTGTTTCAGGTTCTCTTATTTGGGCGCCCGAAAAGGGCACGGCAACAGCAGATGTTGTCCCGAACCAACAGCGGCCGCTGTTGGGCAGGAGGCCTCCCGTTTCAAATGGACACAGGCCGCGGCGGCGCGGACAGCGAGCCCTGCTCAAAAAGAGCAGGAACTGCTGCTGGGCATCGTACCCGTTCTTTCCGTACCCATTTCGGGCGTCCAAATCTCAGAGCGTGAATTACCTACCCCGCTTTCGCTTCCAGGCAAAACCAAGCCATACCACGCGCCTCCTCGTCAAGCCGCCTGACCAGTACAGGCTGCAATTTGGCATCGTCTGGTATCTCTTGGAAGCGAGGGTGGTCAAAAACGAGGTAGGTTTGTTTTTTTCTCCTAAAATCTTAGGGGTCGCCCACGGCCCCGGGGGAAAAAGCCGCGCGCCGCGAGAGGCCGCCGAGGCGCACGCCGCCCGAGGAGACGCGCTGGAGCGGCGGCTGGGCGCCCTGGAGCGGCGGGCGCAGGAGGCCCCCGAGCAGCCCGGCGCCTGGGCCGGCGCCCTGGCCGCCAAGGGCGAGGCTCGGGGGCGGGGGGGGCCCAAGAAGGGTCGAGGAAGAAAAAACTCGCAGGCCCAGAGGTTGACACCAACACCAAGATCGGCGGTGTGCCTCCACCGAGGGAAGACGATCCCGATCTCGGCGAATGTGGTAATGTTCTGGCTTCCAGAGTGACCGAGATATTACCACCAACACCGGAATCTAGGATCATCTTCCCCATGTGGAGGCAACCCCCTGTGCTGGTGTTGGTGCCAATCTCCAGGCCTCCAAAAAACGCCATAAGCCAGGGAAGTGGGGGCCCAAAAGGGTCGAAGAGGAGAAAACGCCACAAGCATAAATCAGGAGGGGGAAAAACACAGACACAATGAATCGTCGAGTCCCAGGAAAATATGGGAAAGTATGGGAAGTGGGGGGGGAGACAAAAACACAGAAAATATAGGGACAATATGGGGAATGTGTTTATTTGTGTGTATTTATTTATGTGCCCTGGGGCCCCTTCAATGAATTTCTGGCGCTCCGCGCGGATTTCTTGGATCTGCGCTGGGCTCCCCTCCCTGGCTCGCGGAGCGCGCCAGGGGCGGCGCCGCGGTGGGGGTCCCAGCGCAGATCCAAGAAATCCGCGCGGAGCGCCAACAGTTTATGTTTGTGGCGTTTCTTCTTCTTCTTCTTCTTCTTCTTCTTCTTCTCATATGGACCATACTGCCCCCGAGGCCCATCGGTAGGGGGTCGAGCCCCCCGGGGCGGTGGCGCGCCCGAGCGTCACGCACCACAGGCCGCCGCTCGGGCGTGCCGTCGCTCCGCTGCCCTTGCCCCGTTTCCGCCGCGCCTGGGCCGTGGGAGGCCCAGGCGCCGGCTGGATTCACGTCAAGAGGCCCCAGTCGGTGCTTGCACTGAAGGGGTCCTGGCGGAAATTGCAAGATTTGGCGAAAGATTCCCTGCCGATTTGGGTGGCCTGCTGGGCTCCTGGGTTCCTGGTTCCGGTTTCCCGGGGTCTTGGTTATTGGTTCGGGGCCGATTCGGTGGGTTTTGGGTTCCCGGGTTCCCGGTCGATTTCTTTGTCACTCTTCCGATCGATCCCATTGCAAACCATCCACAGATTGAGGCTTTTTCTCTGGTGTAATTTATGATGTTCCAACCTACTGTTAGCTTTGACCACGAGAAAGGATTTCGAGCACCAAGAGCGCACCGAAGCTGGAGGGTTTTCGCGCGTCGGGCCCTGGAAGGTGACACTCGTTCGACACTGTTTCGATACTTGTCTGGGTGCTCGGAATTATTTCTGGGATGTGGTCCTCACGATGGGAGCAACATACCTCAAAATCCGAGTCGGACCGCACCCCAGGGGAGGTCTGGGGAGAAGCGGCCATCGACCATGTGGGCGCATATTTATGCCCTTGCGGGCCTCTTTTCTTTATGCGTTGCCTTCTTGTGTCATGCTGCGCTCACCCATGTCTAATTTGATGGCAACAACGCCTAAGTCGGTTGTTCCACCACTGTGCCGCTAGTTTACCACCCTGACACTGTACACAGTAATCCCAGTCGGTCCCGGTTTGCCCAACGTAAACAAGACAGCGGTGCCGTTTGTTTGTTGTGCTGTCCCAGAGGTGCTGGAGAGGCGCCTGGACGGCGTGGAGCGGAGGCTGCAGGACGCCTTCGAGCAGGAGCTCAGCTCCCGCACGGAGCGGAGCGAAGCGCTCGAGAGGCGCGCGGAGGCGTTCGAGCTGCGCGCCCAGGAGTCCCTGGACCGCGAGGGCAAGGCGCTCGAGCGGCGCCTGGAGGCCTCGGACCGCAGGATCCAGGAGGCGCTCGAACAGGAGGCGGCCGCCCTGGGCGAGCGAGGGAGGGCGCTCGACAAGCGCATGGCGGCACTCGAGGGCCGAGTTCAGGAGACGCTCCAGGAGAGGGCCGCTGGGTCGCTGGTGCCCGACGCCGGCGCGCTGGGCGCGCGGCTGACCTCGCTGGAGAGGCGGATGGAGGAGGTGCCCGACGCTGGCGCGCTGGGTGCACGGCTGACCTCGCTCCAGCGGCGGCTGGACGAGGCGCCCGACGCCAGTGCGCTGGGCACTCGGCTAGCTACTCTGGAACGGCGGGTGGAGGAGACGCTCCAGGAGAGGGTTGTTGTGCCATCGGCGCCCGACGCTGGCGCGCTGGGCGTACGGCTAGCCTCGCTGGAGAGGCGGATGGAGGAGGCGCCCGACGCTGGCGCGCTCGGCGCGCGGCTGACCTCGTTGGAGCGGCGCGCGGAGGAGGCGCCAGACGCCGGCGCGCTGGGCGCGCGGCTGACCTCGCTGGAGAGGCGGATGGAGGAGGCGCCCGACGCTGGCGCGCTGGGCACCCGGCTGACCTCGCTCCAGCGGCGGCTGGACGAGGCGCCCGACGCCAGTGCGCTGGGCACCCGGCTGGCCACTCTGGAGCGGCGGGTGGAGGAGACGCTCCAGGAGAGGGCCGCGGAGTCGCCAGCGCCCGACGCTGGCGCGCTCGGCGCGCGGCTGGCCTCTCTGGAGCGGCGGGCGGAGGAGGCGCCAGACGCCGGCGCGCTGGGCGCGCGGCTGACCTCGCTTGAGAGGAGCCTGTTTTTCTATTCCTTGAGGGGCAACATCAGTGCCCCCCATTCCCCCTGCTTCCCCCCCGCCGTATCGGTCACGATCTGATCGCACGGGGAGGGGGGGCGACCACCGCATTACGCTCGCACGCATGCGGTTGCACTCGCAGGCTGTTGCGCGGTGGTCACGCACTTGGCATGCCGTGGTGACCGTGCAAGCAACAACACGTGCGGCGGTGCCCGTGCACCATTGCAGTGCTCGCAGGGCGCGCTGGCGCACCTGTGGTGCTCGCAGGCATGCCGCGCCGGCGGTGCCCTGGTGCTCTCAGGACCTGTGTTGGCCCGCGTGGCGCTCTGGTGCTCCTGGGCGTATTGCCGGTGCTCTCAGGCACGCTGTGGCGCCTACGTGACGCGGCATTGCTACGCGAGGGTGCTCGCAGGATATCGCGGGACTGAGCAGCGTCGTAGTTGACGTGAAGATATTCGTGGACAGGGCGCCGCCCCCCAACCTAGCGACGAGCGAGGGCAAGTTGATGTGGATGCCATCTCATCCGCACAGGGCCTTCCAGCAGCATTCGGACACCGAGGATAGAGACAAGAGGGCATGGAAGAGGGTGGATGAGAGGAGGAGGAGGAGGAGGAGGAGGAGGAGGAGGAGGAGCCGGAGGAGGAGAAGGAGGAGGAGGAGGAGGAGGGGGAAGAGGAGGGGAGGAGGAGGAAGGGAGGAGGAGGGGGAGGAGGAGGAGGAGGAGGAGGAGGAGGAGGAGCAGGAGGAGGAGGAGAGAGGAGGAATGAAGAAGACAGCGATGTCGACTTCCCGAGGCCTCCAGAGGCCCCTGTGGAATTTTTTGCATGCCCCAGAAGCCGCCACCGGTGCAAACAGGCCCAAGAGGTGATGGTCCATCAAGGCAGCCCTCCTCCTCCTTCTGCTCCTCCTGCTCCTCCTCCTCCTCCTCCTCCTCCTCCTCCTCCTCCTCCTCCGTCCTCCTCCTCTTCGTCGTCCTCCTCCTCCTCCTCCTCCTCCTCCTCTTCCTCCTCCCCCTCTCCCTCCCCCTCCCCCTCCTCATCCTTCTCCTTCTCCTCCTTTCCCAGACCCTGAATCCTGGCCTCGGCGGGCATCTAAGATCGCAGAGCTGATTGGCTTGATGCTGTAGCAATCGTTCCGACTCAGACGCAAACAATCGTCCCGACCTCTACACGAGGAATATTCGAAAAATAGTCCAAACAATCATATGGGGACGATTGTTTTAAAACTATGTTGACTATTTCTGAATGCTTTGACTGTTTCTATTTGTCTTCCAAATTCTGCCTGTTGGAAGACATGCCCGACCAAAACCTAGACCTTCCAAAGGCTTTTTGCATATATCTGCGTTTCCGAAGTAGGGTGGTCGCGCAGGCCTGGTGCCCCACGCCGCTTGTCCCCCAAAGCCTGGGCACACCAGCGACACAAGCCAGTGGCGAGGTGAGCACTCACTGCGGTGCTCACAGGCACGTTGCTCTTGCAGGCTCACTGCTGTGGTCATCGGCATGTTCTGCCGCTCGCAAACTTTTGTGTTAATTGTTCTCCGCGCTGGTGTGTACATTGATGTGGTGTTGTTATGCTATTACTGACCTTCGAGTGCCTACGGGCCTCCAGGGGCCTCCAGAGAGAGTTCCGAGGGCCTACGGATGCGTCTGGACGATGTCGTCGTCGTCGTCCGTCGTCGTCGTCGTCGTCGCCGTCGTCGTCGTCGTCGTCGTCGTCGTCGTTCGTCGTCGTCGTCGTCGTCGTCGTCGTCGTCGTCGTCGTCCGTCGTCGTCTCGAACATGGTCGTCCCTGATGGCACGGATATAAACTTGCACGGGCGCCGCCGCCATTAACCCGCCGCCCCCCTCGTCACCGTGCCCCCCCCTTGTGCCCTCACCCCCAGGGTAATGGACGCTACTCCCGGGGAGTAAACAAAACGCTCTCGAGGCGAATGGAGGAGGCGCCAGACGCTGTCGCGCTGGGTGCACGGCTGACCTCGCTCCAGCGGCGGGTGGATGAGGCGCCCGACGCCAGTGCGTTGGGCACTCGGCTAGCTACTCTGGAACGGCGGGTGGAGGAGACGCTCCAGGAGAGGGCCGTTGAGGCACCAGCGCATGACGCCAGCGTGCTGGGCGCGCGGCTGACCTCGCTGGAGAGGCGGATGGAGGAGGCGCCCGACGCTGGCGCGCTGGGTGCGCGGATGACCTCGCTCCAGCGGCGGCTGGACGAGGCGCCCGACGCCAGTGCGCTGGGCACCCGGCTGGCCACCCTGGAGCGGCGGGTGGAGGAGACTCTTCAGGAAATTGCCTCTGTGCCACCAGCGCCCGACGCTGGCGGGTTGGGCACGCGGTTGTCTTCGCTGGAGAGACGGATGGAGGAGGCGCCCGACGCTGGCGCGTTGGTTTCGAGGCTGACCTCGCTGGAGAGGCGGATGGAGGAGGCGCCAGACGCTGGCGCGTTGGTTGCAAAGCTTACCTCGCTCCAGCGGCGGATGGAGGAGGCGCCCGACGCTGGCGCGCTGGGCACCCGGCTGACCTCGCTCCAGCGGCGGCTGGACGAGGCGCCCGACGCCAGTGCGCTGGGCACCCGGCTGGCCACCTTGGAGCGGCGGGTGGAGGAGACGCTCCAGGAGAGGGCCGCTGAGGCACCCGCGCCCGACGCCAGCGCGCTGGGCGCGCGGTTGGCCTCGCTGGAGCGGCGGGTGGAGCTGGGCGGGGAAGCGCAGAGCTCGGAGGCCTGCCGGCTGCGCGGGCGCCTGGACGCCGCCCTGGAGGAGCTGGGCGAGAGGCTGGACCGCCTCGGAGGGGCGCAGGACAGGTGGCGGAGCACCCTGCAGCTGCACGGCGACCGGCTGAGCGCGGTCGAGCTCCTCGGCGAGCGCCCGGCCGCGGCCGGGGGGCGCAGCGCAGAGGATGGCCCAGTCGGCGAGCGCCTGAGCGCCCTCGAGCACCTTGTCGAGGACTGGGCGGAGAAGTGCGTGCAGGGAGGGGCTCCTTTTCTCTCCTCGGTCCTCAGGCCCTCGTCTCACTCCTCCTCGTCGTCGTCCTCGTTATCTCTCGTCCTCGTTCCCCCTCACTCCCCCTCGTCACTCTCCCATGATTTCCTCTGTCCTCATCCGCCTCGCCTCCGCCTCCTCCTCCTCCTCCTCCTCCTCCTCCTCCTCCTCCTCCTATCCTCCTCTCCTCCTCCTCCTCCTCCTCCTCCTCCACTCCTCCTCCTCCTCCCTCCTCCTCCTCCTCCTCCTCCCTTCCTCCTCCTCCTCCTCCTCCTCCTCCTCCTCCTCCCCCTTCTCCTCCTCCTGATGCTCCTCCTCATCCTCCTCCTCCTCCTCCTCCTCCTCCCCCTCCTCCAGCCGCCCTGGCACAGGCCTCTTCACACATCCTGCGCGGCCACGGGGCCGTGTGTACCTCCCTACCCAGCGCTCCCTTCCCCCTCCATTCAGGCAACCGTCTGCCACGGCGCGCGGCCCGCACATGTCTTTGTTTTCTCTCTCAATGTGCTGTACTTTGTCCTCGGTGCACTGTAGCATGAGCTTGGTGATGCAGGGGAGGAATCAGGTGTAGTTGCTCTCTCCGCGCCTGGTGGAATTTGGCGGATCTCGAGTCCTGGCAGTGCCCGCAACAAGGTCCCTCTTTCTGAAGGACGCGGACCCGGAGCGGCCGTACGTTGTTCACCTCTTGGCATAAGCCGCATTCCAACCGCTGGCGGCTGAGCGAGCAGCTCGGGATGGTCATGACAACGTGGGCACAGCTGCAGTGGACACGGCGATCAAGTTCTGTCGGCGTGCCTTTACATCCAGGCGCAACGCTCGACGAGGATTCTCCGAGTGGATGCAGTTATTTCGGTACTTGGACCAGGACGAATGGGACGAGCAGCTGAAACTGCACGCGGAGGCCATGATTCGTGAGCAGGAAATTCTTGACATGAGTACTCGTGCCGTCCTATATGGTGGTTCCGCAGTGTTTACATACGGTACTTGTACGACCAATCCCCACTTGCATGCGCATATCGTGAATAGGGGGATACGGCACAGACCCGCTCGTTTCGTTGCACACTGGTATTCAGATTAGGCTTCGTAAGCGACCCTTTCGACTTCGACACGCTGCTCAGATTCACCCGCCACCCGCACCACAAGGGGGACCTGGTGCAGTTGAGCTACGATCAGGCCGCCTTAACTTGCTACTGCTGGTTGCATGTTTACCCGTTCGCCCGAAAGTAGCTCTAGAAGTGATCACATGTCAGAAGACGGTGGCGAAGATGCTTGCTTGGATGGGCCAGACTTGTTCAAAAGCCCGAGTTGTACATCAATTGCCAGGCGTATTCCCCGCCTGGCCTGATGTGCATTCCAGGGGCGTGGGCAGGGACACCAGGGATGCTAACCACTCCGGCGTCGTCATATCATTGTCTCCCTGCGCTTCTCGTTCCATTTGAACTGCTGCTGGATCAATGGCATCTTCCTCAAGGTGAGCCTAAATCGTGCTCTCAGGAGGGTGCGCAGGTAAATCTACCGCTGGGCAACTCCCTGCAACAAATACAAATACAGATGCCACGCTGATCTGTTCTAGAAGAAGTGGATTAGGTCAGACAGCGACTGGTTTTATACCACATTTCATTGGCTGCGATGTGGGGTATCACTGTTCATTATGAGGACGACGCCTTGCGCGGATGAATTGGAGGGGCTCGTGTTTTCCAGCGATGGTTGAATAATTCCGTCGGGCTCAACTTCTCCGTACCATTAGCTGGTCAACTACTGTTCGGGAGCGGGCCGTCGATCTATGTGCAGAAGTTTTGTGGCAAATTGCCCCCGAACGAGCTGCGTTTATACAACAAACTACTCCGATGCCGATTCTGAACCCAGAGCAGCGGTCCCAGTTGCAGGTCAGCTTCCAGAAGATCAGCAGATTGGTACGCCTGGACAAATCAGGGCAGAGTGCCTTCGCCATACTCCCTGCGTTTGGCAGGGCGAGGATCAGGGATGAAGCAATCGTTGAACGGATCTTCAGCTCCTTTATTGTCCGTCTCGCTCAAGTCTTGCAGCGGGTATCATATTAGCGACAATATGGACGACGACGCGCGAGACAATGAGACTACTGATATGGAGAATGATGATCCTCATGATGGGGAACGATTGCTCCACAGCCTGAGTGTGAACTGATGAGCGTGCCTGCCTAATTATGCTCGTGTTGCCAGCAACGATATAGCAGTGACAGTTGCAAGCAGCGGAGGAGCGTAACACGTGCATGCTTCGAATCGTGTTGTTTGTCGCCATTTGCAGGGCAGGTAACGGTTGAGATTTGGCCTACGTGTTGAGGCCCTTTGTTTAATCACTGGACTTTTCTCCGCCTGCCTCCGCCTTCTTGTTTCCTCTGCCCTTCGTGTCCTCCTGTGCTGTGTGGGTCCTCCGTGTTCTCGCTGTCCCTCTCCCTTGCCTTCTTCCTGTGTGTGCGTGCGAGCTGAGACGTCTTACTTCTCGCTCTTCGAACCCGTGCCTTTGACCATGTCATGTTCGGACCCTAACTTTATCCATGCCCCTTCTGTTTGGATAACCAGTCGTGGCAGGCGGGGCCTGCTTGTAACTCGCTTGAGGGGCCCCTCCCCCGTCTAAGCGCACAGCGGTCTATGTGAGTGCGCAGGAAATGAATCGAGAGATGCAGAGGTGACCAGATGTTGAGTACCACCACCACCTCCTCCTCCTCATCATCATCATCATCAGCATCATAATTAGCATCATCATACTCATCCCCGTCCTCATCCGCATCCGCTTCCTCCTACTCCTCCTGCTCCTCCTCTTCCTCCCCCTTATAGTGTTATTTCCTCGTCCCTCCCTCCTCTTCCTCCTCTTCCCCATCCTCCCTCTTCACGCTTCCCTCTGAATTCTCTGTCCCACTTCTCAGCTTCGCACCTCCTGAACCCTCGTCACTCCTCTTTTCTCCTTCCTTCTCCTCCGCCCCCTTCTCCATCGGCGGCGCTCAGAGTTTTTCAGCCGTGCGGCGCGTCTTGACCACATCCGCCAAATCCCTTTGCTGGTGGCCCTGGCGACGTTTGTGGAGAGGGGATGTCGAGACGCGCCCCCCAGGTTCAGCAAGGCACGAGGGTGCGAGGAATGAAAATGAGCAGGGGTCGCCTGCTTCTAGTTCGCCAGACATTGCTCGATGGGCTCGCCCAGCGGTGTGAATCGGCCAGGCCACAGACGACCCCACTGGCACCACAACCGGCCAGATGATCAGCACGCTCATGGCACGAAGTTGCAGACCCGTGATGTCTGCCAGCTGCTCCTGGGAGGGAGAGGGGGGGCGCTGCCTGTGCTCGGGGAGGCCACATGCGGCTCCGCTCAACGATGCGCTGTGCACCAGGACCCGCGGTGCGGGGTCCTTTCCCAGATCCTTGCTTCGGTGCGGACCTTACGCTCCAGGCCTCCCGAATGTCGTCCGAGTAACTAGATGGGGTCGAAGGATCGCGCCGCATCGCCAATGCATCGGCGATGCAGATCGATGTGGAACCTGGTGTGGACCGCAGGATCGATGCGCGATCCTCCGGCCCCACGGCGTCGTCGTGATCGAGGTGCGTGCTGCGGTCCTGCCCGGAACGTGTCCCCGCGCGGAGCGACCCCCGCCACCATTCCCCAGCGCACTCCTGCCACAAGGATGGCCACCGAGGCTGACACGAGAACCCCAGGGACCCCCGAAGCCAAGATGCCGCCGCCAGGACGGCCCAGGGACCGAGCATGGCACAGCACCGGCTTCCCGTAGTTTGTCTGATTATTCTTCTTATTCTTCTTCCTCTTCTTCTTCTTTTTTGGAGGGGGGGCACCCGCCGACTTACTTTTCTGGGGGGGGCACGCGCCCATTGTCTTTTGTGTTGTTTTCCTCTGGGGGGGGGGGGGGGGCACGCGCCGATGTTGGCCATGCTCGGGAACCCGCGGGGCCCGACGACGCGCTCGCGTGTCTCGCCTTCGTCTCTGCAGGCAGTGCCGCCGAGGTCGAGAGCCTGTCGGTGTCAACTCCGATCTGACGGCTCCGATCCGACGCGAGCGCGCCCGGTTCCGATTCGATGCTGATGTTTCGATTTGACGCAGGTGCAGACCGATCCGATGTCGCCTCGACGGCGAGCCTCAGGGAGTGAGGGAGGGAATGAGGGATGGATAGGAGGATGGAGGAGAGGGGAGGAGGGAGGAGGGGGGGCGGAGGGGGGAGGGAGAGAGCGAGGGGAGGGGAGGAGGAGGAGGAGGAGGAGGAGGAGGAGGAGGAGGAGGAGGCGGAGGAGGCGGAGGAGGAGGAGGGAGGGAGGAGCAAGGAGAGGGAAAAGGGAGGAGGAGGAGGTAGGAGGAAGTCGTGTCGGGTTCCACCGCTCCGCCGAGAAGGAAAAGGGGTCCTGGTCAGGACTCGTCTCGGACCCCAGGGATTTTGTCCCCAGGATCGGAGGTCCGATAGGGGCCCCCCAAAAAAGCGGCGAGCAGTCCCCAGGATATCCCTTCTTCCAGGACGTGCCTCCTTTCTTCTAAATTATCAGGCGGGGAGAAGAACACACGGACACAATGAATCGACTATTCTCAGGGAAAAATGTGGAAACATTTTGGAAGTGTGGGGGGGAAGACGAAAATCCAGAACATGTGAGACAATATGGGGAGTCCTGGGATTTGTGCCTACTGATTTGTGTCCCTGGGCCCCTTCGCTTCCTTTCTGCTGAGTTATCTTCCCCCCTCTAGCTATGCAGCACTCTCGGCCCGGGAGGATTGCGATACGAGGCAGAGGCGGCTTTTCGACGAGCAGATGGCGCTCTCCGGGCGGGCTCTGGAGCTCATCACGCAGGAGCTCGAGAAGACACGGCCACACGTGCCGATGCCGCTGGCTTTCCCTCGCTTTCGTCTTCCTGGGCTGCCCGGGGGTCCGTCGTCGCCACGGCTGGACTCGCCGCGAGGTCCCGGTCAGAGCGCACACCGCGATGGGTCTGGGTATCGGTACTTGTTGCTCCCCCCGAGGAGGAGCAGGACCAGGAGAGGGATAAGATGAGAAGAGGATGGAGGACGGAAGAGGGAGGGAGAGGATGGAGGGGAGAGGAGGAGGGATGGGATGCGAAGAGATAGGAGGGGAGGAGGACGGGAAGGATGCCCAGCTGATCGAAGCGAGGCGTTCTTCGTTGCTGCGTGCTGGGCGAAAGTACAGAGCAAATATTGCAGGCGTTAGGATTTTCTCTGTGGGCTCCGATCCGTAAAGGTCAAGCTCTTTTTCCAACCCATCCTGTGGTGTTGGGTCCTCGTTTTGAAGAGACGGTCCCCGCGTTCCTCTCCTCCTCTCATCTCCTCTCCTCCTCCCTCCTCCCATCATCATCATCATCATCATCATCATCATCATCATCATCATCATCACCATCATCATCATCCTCATCATCATCATCATCATCATCATCATCATCATCATCATCATCATCATCATCATCATCATCATCATCATCATCATCACCCATATCGGCACACCTCTCACACGTTTCGTGGCCCCACCGGGAGCTCCACCGAAGGCTCCAGTGGCGGTGTTCGCATGCGTCCCCGCCACCCATTTCGGAACACCCTTCGCACGTTTCGTGGCCCCACCGGGAGCTCCACCGAAGGCCCCAGTGGCGGTTCTCGCATGCGTCCCCGCCACCCATTTCGGCACATCCCTCACATGTTTCGCGGCCCTATAGGGAGCTCCACCGAAGGCTCCAGTGGCGGTGCTCGCATGCGTCCCCGCCACCCAATTCGGCACCCCCCTCGCACGTTTCGTGGCCCCACAGGGAACTCCATAGAAGGCCTCAGCGGCGGTGTTCGCATGCGTTCCCGCCACCCATTTCGGCACATCCCGCACACGTTTCGTGGCCCTTCTAGGGAGCTCCACCCAAGACCCCAGTGGTGGTGCTCGCATGCGTCCCCGCCAACCATTTCGGCACACTCCTCACACGTGGCCCTGTAAGGAGCTCAGTGAGCTCCACCGAAGGCCCCAGTGGCGGTGCTCGCGTGCGTCCCCGCCACCCCCTTTCGGCACACCCCGCACACGTTTCGTGACCCCAAAGGAGCTCCACCGAAGGCTCCAGTGGCGTTGTTCGCACGCGTCCCCGCCACCCATTCGGGCACACCCCTCGCACGTTTCGTGGCCCCACAGGGAGCTCCACCGAAGGCCCCAGTGGCGGTGGTCGCATGCGTCCCCGCTGCCAATTTCGGCACACCCCTCACACGTGTCGTGGCCCCATAGAGAGCTCCACCGAAGACGATACCCACAACTGCGTCAGTCACAACTGCATATGGCTGGGTCCTTCGCCAGGCTAATTCTTCTATGCGCATCTTGGGTCCATAATCGACCCTTCTCGTCTTCCCACCTGCTCGTCCAGGAGCAATTCCTGGGCGAGCTGCCGCGAACAGGGCGGGGTAGGAAGGGCACCTCTGAATCCACAAAGGGGGGATCAGTGCAAGCATCCTCCCAAAGCTGCCAGCTTGAGCCCCCGTGCCAGCTGTTGGGAGCCTATCTGAAGACCTGGGAGCCCTCGGGGCTCCGGTGTCGCTCTCTGAGGGCCATTCTGGGCTCCCGTGGACTCGCCGAGGATCCTGGAGCAGCGCCCCTTGGGACTCTTTTTAGGATTTTCTTGCGGGTGTCGGCGGCGAGCGAGGGGGGGAAGTGAGAAGGAGAAGGCTTTCTCAGAAGGTGGCGGGACTTCTCAGAAGCCCTCGCGCCTTCTGAGAAGTTTTTGTGCGTCTTCGGGGAAGGCGGAGAAGACTTGTCAGAAGGTCTGGGGACTTCGGAAGGCCCGCCCCTTCCACTTACCCCCCTCGCTGGCCGCCGAGGATGCGTGGGGGCTTTGATGGCCCTTTTGCATCTTTGCGAGTCGTGTGCTCCTCGTGTGGCCAGGGTGGGCCTGCCCAGCGCCATCCTCGGGCCGCGGAGGCCCGTCGGAGGCCCGAATTTTCGAGAAGGCGAACACACTCGATACTTTCGCGGTGCCCTGGAGGCGCAGCGCGCCTCCTGCGCGCTTGCTCGGCAATTCCCTCTCGCACTGCCCCGCGTCGCGTAGTTTGTGAAGCGCCTTGCCTTCACATACCGCTCGCCGTGGAGCTTCATCAACCAAGCACTTCCGCATCTGGGGCTATCATCGGGACGCTCGGGGACCATCTCGGAGCATCTCGAGACCTCCTTTCGGATTCTTCTGCAGGAGTGCTCTGCAGGCCGTCGTGGGCAAAGCGCTGGGGGCAGGTTCGCGCGATCTTGGGAGGGAGCCGCGTCGATCATCTTGGAGACATGCAGGGCCATCTGTGGACACTCTGACGAACTGCCCCGCCCCCACCCTCCCCGTCTGGACCCCGGGGGATGGGATATCCCCGACAGGGAAAGAGGGCCTGTTTCGGAGGAGCTGTCACGCAGAGCCACTGGCGCCCAGACGGCTGGTGTGACGTGGCAGCCCTGGCTGGAGGCCAGTTCCAATAATGGTAATGGTCCGAAGCGGGTGCGGCAACAGCTTACAGATAGTCTTGCGAGATGTCGTGCTCGGCCGCAGGAGCAGGGTCTGCGAGAGGCGCAGGTCGCCAGTCTGGAGAGGACCGTCGCCCAGCTGGAGTGCGCATCTCGGGCGGGGCGAAAGGGGGGATTGGGAAAGGGGGGGGTTCGAAATTTGCTGCGTGCAGCTGGTTTCGGCCTCACCGAGGGGCCCATTCCTCGATACATGGCCGCCTTCGGCGCTGGGAGGCGCCGGGAGAATCAGCTACTCGAGCTGATTCTCAACCCCCCCCCTTTGCTATCCCCCCCTCATCGCCCGACCCGAGCATCCAGAGAGATCGCTGGCAGCCTCTCTGGCAGCATCCGCGGGCTGGAGGAGATCAGCGGCGGCCTGCAGCAGCTGGAGGGCCAGGTGGCCCGCGCGCTGGGCGGCGCCGCCCGCGTGCGCGCGGGCGGCAGTCCGGCGCAGGACTTGCACTACCTCCACTCCGAGGTCGACGAGCTCCGGCAGCGGGCGGGGTGCTTCGACGAGGAGATCGCGCGCTCCATGCACGAGGTCTCGCCCTGGCAAGATGATCGATCCGAGGGATCTGCCCTTCGAGTGGTTTCTTGAATTCTGGGGGCCAGATTGATGGAATTCAGAATGCCAGTTTTGAGCTTGTTTTTTCTCAGGCCCGGGCAAGTTTGCTTGCATTCGCGGATGGGGGGGGGGCCTGAGCCTGAAGCAAGCGGCAAACGATTTGCGCGTCCGGAAGGCAAGCAAGTCGAAAGGCGCTTGCACGCTAGCGTTCGTTTGGAGAGGGGCGAGAGGGGGGGGGGGGGGGGGCGAACGCCGCGCAAGAAAACTTGCCCGCATCAGAGAAAGCACGCGAATTGTGGATTCCAGAGCAAGTTTTTTGAATTCGATTTATGTTTTTTGGGAATCCTGGATCTGGGACGGGCTTCGTCCAGGCCTCGAAGAGCGCCATGCCCGAAGCGCTCGCCCGGGACAGGCAGCGCTTCCCCCGTGGGGCCGGAGGAGGCCGACCCATCGTGTCGGACATGTATCTAGCCAGACCAGGAGGCATGAGATCGAGGTCGCTTCGGGGAGGGTGCCCCTGATGTTCTTCGTGCTTCCACGCTGTGATGATGCACCCTTCGAAGGCCAAACAGCGGCATACACATAAACTTCTTGGCGCTCCGCGCGGATGGCTTGGATCCGCGCGGGCCGTCGAAAGTTCATGTTTGTGCCGTTTGTCTTCTTCTAGGTACCCTTCGATGCTCTATGTGTTTCTTCCTGCGGGGGGTCTCATGTTCTTGAGGGATGTTCTTCTGGCCTGGGATCGACTGCAGTCCATTCCATGAGGATCGCCACGAAGTAAGCGGGTCCTCTGGGGAACGGGCCGTGAGGTTTTTGTTCGAGGTCTCAGGCTTCTGGGGCCCTCCACGGACCTCAGGTCCATCAGAAATCACTCAGGACGGAAGTGTGGTCCTGGTGGAAGCTGGTGGGGTGCAGAACCCACTTTCCTCGGGGCCCCTTTCCCTCACGCCGAAGAGAAGACAGCACAAGCATCAATGTCCGTGGGCCCGCGCGGAGTTCTGGGGTCGGCGCTGGACCGACCCAAGAGATCCGCGCGGGCCTCCGAAAGTTCGTGCTGATTATCCCCAGACGTGCGACGTCTTGGCTTTTTCAATACGCGGTGCCGTTTCCCCAAAGGCCCGCTCTCAATTCCGAGTCGTTTTATTGGGACGGCACCGGGGCCCCGCGAGGGCCCCTGGAGGCGGAAAACGGCCGAGAACCCTCCGTCGTGATGGTTTCACGGCGCGAGCATGTTTGAGTCATGTTTGTGTTACCCCTGCCGCCTTTTTGGGTCAAGTCGGGCCTGTCCCTCTACAGGAGGAGTGTGCAAAACGAGTTGAGAGATAGGATGGGGACGATTTTTCGATTATTCCCAGCCCTCCTGTGCTGGGCACTCGTTTTGAATAGAGCACTGCGGTCTCCACCTTCTCCTCCTCCTCCTCCTCCTCCTCCTCCTCCTGCTGCTCCTCATTCTCCTCCTTCCCCTCTCCTCCTCCTCCTCCTCCACCTCCTCCTTCCTCCCTCCATTATCCTCCTCCTCGTGTTCTTCGTCCTCCTCCCTGCCTCGTGACCTCGTCGTCCCCTGAGGGGCTGCGATCAGCGAAACCGTCGCCACTTTCGTGGGCTGCTGGTAGTGCCAGCGGAGGTACGTCCTACGCAGATCACCTCGAGACATCGTCGTCCCCTGGGGGGCTGCGATCTGCGAATATGTCGCCACTTTCGTTGGCTTCTGAGAGGCCCAGCGGAGGTAAGTCACACGCGGATCATTACGAGACCTCGCCGTCATTTTGGGGGGTTGCGATCTGCGAGTCTGTCGCTACTTTCGCGTTCTTCTGGGATGCCCAGCAGAGGTACGTCATACGCGGATCACCACTAGACCTCGCCGTCACTTGGGGGGGCTGCGATGTTCGGAACTGTTGCCAGTTTCGTGGGCTTCTGGGATGCCCAACGGACGTACGTCCCACGCAGATCACCACGAGACCTCGCCGTCCCCTGGGAGGCCTGCGATCTGCGAATATGTCGCCACTTCCGTGGGCTTCTGGGAGGCCCAGCGGAGGTACGTCACACGCGGATCACCACGAGACCTCTCCGTCCCCTGCGGGGAGCGGGGGCTGCGATCAGTGAAATTGTCGACACTTTGGTTACTTCCTGGGAGGGACAGAGGAGGTACGTCCCACGCAGATCACCACGAGACCTCGCCGTCCAGTGGGGGCTTGCGATCTGCGAAATTGTCGCCACTTTCATGGGCTGCTGGGGGGGCCAGCGGAGGTACGTCCCACGCGGATCACCCCGAGACGTCGCCGTCCCCTTGGGGGGCTGCGATCTGCGAAACTGTCGGGACTTTCATGGGCTTCTGGGAGTCCCAGCGGAGGTACGGTACATCGACAAAATGTTGCACCACCTGGTGATGTCAAGAAAGCAAGCCGATGTTGCAATGGATGTTCGCTTCCACCCCCCCCTCCCCCCAATCTTAACATTGACTGCGGTCCCGGGTTCATCGAAACGGCTCGGTGGTGCAACATTCTGTCGCGAGCCCTGGGGGGCGCCAAGGGACCTTTGCCATGTGCCCAATAGTAAGATCAGGGGGAGGGGGGGGAAGGAGCAATCCAATACAGCTGACAATGCGCGGCCAAAGTGGTGCAACATTTCGTCGACGTACGGTACGTCATACGCGGATCACCACGAGATCTCGCCGTCCCTTAGGGGGTTGCGATCTGCTCAACTGTCACCACGTTCGTGGGCTTCTGGGAGGGCCAGCGGATGTAAGTCCCACGCGGATCACCACAAAACCTCGCCGTCCCCTGGGGGGCTGCGATCTGCGAAGCTGTCGCCATGTTCGTGGGCTCCTGGTAGGGCCAGCGGAGTTACGTCCCATGCAGATCACCACGAGACTTCGCCGTCCCCTGGGAGGCCTGCGATCTGCGAAACTGTTGCCAGTTTCGGGGGCTTCTGGGAGGGCCAGCGGCGTGACGCGGCGTGTGCGAGCGCCGCGCAACGAAGAACGCATGGCACTGTCCGTTGCCCATGCCGCATCCTTTCTTCAGTTGCCTGTTGTTTGTAATGCGTGCGGGCACATGCTACGTTTAGCGCAAGGCGCTGTACAGTCATTGCGCACATAGCGCTGTCCTGCAATGCGAACACAGCGCAAGGCGCTGCTCCTCCCGCGAATTATGTTTCGTCTCCCTCCACATGTTTCCACGCCCCCTCGTGGTTGCTTGCTTGCCAACGACTGAACTCTTAAGAGTGACGCCGCATATTGCATATGCCAAACATCGGAGTTTGGCCCAGCGTTCTTTGACGAAGCGTCCAAGGGCATTGCGAATCATTCAATGTTGTTTTTTTATTGAGCGATCCACATGCTTAAAAGGGTTGGGTACGTCCCCGGGTAATCACTGACAGTTTGGTACTCGTTCTGAAAAAGTGCACTCACTGTGTTGCCCCATCTCCCTCTCCTCCTCCTCCCTCTCCTCCTCGTCCTCCTCCTTCTCATCCTCCTGGTGTTCGTCCTCCTCCTTCCTGCCTCGTGACCTCGCCGCCCCCTGGGGGGCTGCGATTTGCGAAACCGTCGCCGCTCTCGTGGGTGCGGAGGGCCAGCGGATGTGCATCCCACGCAGATCACCACAAGACCTCGCCGTCCCCTGGGGAGCTGCGATCTGAGAAACTGTCGCCGCTTTCGTGGGCTTCTGGGAGGGCCAGCGTAGGTACGCCCCACGCAGATCACCACGAGACCTCGCCGTCCCCTGGGGGGGCTTCGATTTGCGAAGCCGTCGCCACTTTCGTGGGCTGCTGGGAGGGCCAGCGGAGGTACGTCCCACGCAGATCACCACGAGACCTCGCCGCACCCTGGGGGCTGCGATCTTCGAACATGTCGGAATGTTCTTTGGCTAGTGGGATGCCCAGCGGAGGTACGTCCCACGTATATCACCACGAGACCTCGCCGTCCCTTCGGGGGACTGCGATCTGCGAAAATGTCGTCACTTTACGTGGGATTTTGGGGGCGTCAGCGGAGGCACGTCCCACGCAGATCACCACGACATCTCGCCGCCCCCTGGGGGGCTGCGATCTGCGAAATTGTCGCCACTTTCGTGGGCTTCTGGGAGGGCCAGCGGAGGTACGCCCCACGCAGATCACCACAAGACCTCGCCGTCCCCTGGTGGGCTGCGATCTGCGAAATTATCGCCATGTTCGTGGGCTCCTGGGAGGGCCAGCGGAGGTACGTCCCACGCAGATCACCACCAGATCTCGCTGTCCTCATGGGGCCTGCGATCTGCGACATTGTCGCCACGTCCGTGGGCTTCTGGGAGGTCCAGCGGATGTAAGTCCCACGCGGATCAAGACGAAACCTCGCCGTCCAGTGGGGGCTTTCGATCTGCGAAATGGTCGCTGCTTTCGCGTGCTCCTGGGAGGGTTAGCTGAGGTACGTCCCACGCAGATCACCACGAGACCTCGCCGCCCCCTGGGGGGCTGCGATCTGCGAAACTGTCGCCACTTCCGTGGGCTGCTGAGATGGCCAGCGGATGTACGTCCCACGCAGATCACCACGAAACCTCGCCGTCCAGTGGGGGCTTGCGCTCTGCGGAATTGTCGCTGCGTTCGTGGGCTCCTGGGAGGGTTAGCTGAGGTACGTCCCACGCAGATCACCACGAGACCTCGCTGTCCCCTGGGGGGCTTCGATATGCGAAACTGTCGCCACTTTCGTGGGCTGCTGGGAGTGCCAGCGGAGGTACGTCCCACGCAGATCACCACGAGACTTCGCTGGCCCTTGGGGGGGCTGCGCTCTGAAAAATGGTCGCTGCGTTCGTGGGGTTCTGGGCGGGCCAGCGGAGGTACGCCCAAGCAGACCACCACGAGACTTCGCCGCCCCCTGGGGGGCTGCGATCTGCCAAGCTGTCGCCACCGTCGTTGGTTTCTGGGAGGGCCAATAGAGGTACGTCCCACGCAGATCACCACGAGACCTCGCCGTCCCCTGGGGGGTCTGCGATCTGCGAAACTGTCACCACGTTCGTGGGCTTCTGGGAGGCCCAGCGGAGGTACGTCCCACGCAGATCACCACGAGACCTCGCCGTCCCCTGGGGGGGTTCGATCTGCGAAACCGTCGACACCTTCGTGGGCTCCTGGGAGGGCCAGCGGAGGTACGTCACGCGCAGATCACCACAAGACCTCGCCGCCCCCTGGGGGGCTGCGATCTGCGAAATTGTCGCCACTTTCGTGGGCTCGCGGGAGTGCCAGCGGAGGTACGTCCGACGCAGATCACCCAGAGACCTCGCCGTGCCCAGGGGTGTTGCGATCTGCGAAATTGTCGCCACTTTCGTGGGCTCCTGGGAGTGCCAGCGGAGGTACGTCCCACCCAGATCACCACGAGACTTCGCCGTCCCCTGGGGGGCTGCGATCTGCGGAACCGTCGCCACCCATCGTGGGCTTCTGGGAGGACCAGAGGTACGTCCCACGCAGATCACCACGAAACCTCGCCGTCCCCAGGGGGCTGCGATCTGCGAGCCTGTCGCCACCTTCGTGGGCTTCTGGGAGGGCCAGCGGGGGTACGTTTCACGCAGATCACCACGAGACCGCGTCGCCCCCTGGGGGGCTGCGATCTGCGAAATTGTCGCCACGTTCGCGGGATTCACGGAAAACCATCGGAGGTACGTCCCACGCAGATCACCACGAGATTTCGCCGTCCCTTCGGGGGCTGCGATCTGCGGAACCATCGCCACCCATCGTGGGCTCCAGGGAAGTCCAGCGGAGAGGTATCCCACGGGGACCACCATGAGACTTCGCTGCGCTGTTTGATCGCACATCGTAACGGAATGGGGCGCCGCGGAACGCATGGCGCTGTCATGTGCCCATGCCGCATCGATTCTTCAATTGCCTCTTCCTCGTAGTGAACTCGGGCACTTGCAGCGCTTAGCGCAGGGAGCTGCTCTGTCATAGTGCGCATGGCGCTGTTATGCAATGAGAACCTAGCTCAACGCGCTCTTTCTCCGACGAAGCGTGTCTCCAGTTCCACCTTCATCAGTATGTTTCCACGCCCCCTCGTGGTCGCCTTCCTGCCAACGATTTGACTCTTAAGAATGATGCCGCGAATGTGAAACATTTGACTCTGGCCCAACGTTCTTTGGCGAAGCGTGCAAGAGCACGGTCCTTCGGTGCTTGCTTCTGTAGCGAGCGGTCCGATGTATGGCCGCCTCATATGTACACAAGGTTGGGTACGTCCCTGGGTAGCTTATTTAATCGCTTCGCTCATTCCGCCGGCCCTCGAGCGCTCTATGGGGCCTCTTTGAAGCCTCTTGGGGGCATCTTTGGGGCCTCCTAGGGGCCTCTTGGGGGCCTCTTGGGGGTCTCTTGGGGCTCCTTGGCGGCGTCTTGGGGCCCCCTTGGGCCTCTTGGGGGGCTCTTGGGGGCCTCTTGGGTACGTCCCTGGGTAGCTGATTCTGCGTCCAAGGTCCTCCTGTAGGAGGACACGCCCGACCCAAATTTTGGGACCCGCGGCAGGGCATCCGCCGCGCGGAGGAGCGGCTGGCCTGCGCGCTCGGCGCCCCCGGGGGCCGCAGGGAGGACGCCGAGCCCTCGCGCCTGCACGACGAGCTCGCCGGGCGCGTGGACCTGGCCGGCCTCCTCCTTCCATCCCCTTGGCCTTCCAGAGAGCTATTTTTTAGCACTGGAGGCTTAAAAACTTACAACACCGAGCGAACCAGCTTAGAACCAAGACGTAGAATAGCTTTGGGATAGGTTTTTTAAAGTCGGGTGCTATTTTTTAGCCCTCCTGGAAGGTCAGGGTCCTCTTGGCCTCCTGCCCCTGAGATCCGACGCTCCCAAAACAAATGGGAGCGGCGGGATTTGGGCCGTTTTCGGCCTCCGGGGGCCCTCGCCGGGCTTCGGGAGCGTCAGAACACGGTTCAGGAGGAAAAACGGGTCCTGGGGAAGGGGTCTGGACCTCCGGGGCCCACGCATCGAAAAAATTGGAGCAGCTGGATGTCTGGGGCTGCTGCTGTCGGGGAGGAAGCGTAAGACTCGAGTATTCTGTAGCTCGGATGAGCCGACTTTTTGTGACGAGCGCGTCCTGGGTTTTGACTTTTGACGGCCCGGCTTCCGTGGGAATGTCTCTGCAGCGGGAGCTCGCGTCAAATTTCAGAGTGGCTCTCATCATTACCATGATGGCCCCGTCGCGCCAACTCGAGACCCCAGCTGACCGCCTCCCCAGACATGCTTGCGCCGTGACGAACTCACGACCGGAAGGCCGGAAGTTTCTTTGGCCGCTCTCAGCCTCCAGGAACATTCGCTGTGCCCTGGGACCGTCAAACAGCGCGCCTCGGGCTGAAAACCAGCCCTGGGGGAAGGGTCTGGACGTCTGGGAATCGCATCTGTTCCCCTTGTGGGCGTTTTCTAGAGACATCGAACAACCAACAAAGACGTCGCAAGTCTGAGCCTCTTCCTCGTCGTTCCGTAGCCATTTTGGCTCAAGCCATGTTGGCTCAAGATGATTGGTTGTTGGAAGCTCTGCGCCTCCGTGCCAAAAAGGATAGCTCTGGCGTGTGTAAGCCAGTTCTTTCCGTCGCGCGCGCGTGCTCTGCTGCGCTTGTTGCCTGCACCTCTGTGCGAAGCGAATCACTGTCATTCTCGGCGCTTTTCCTACGCAATTGCACCAGCGCGAGACTTCCTACCACGCCCCACTGGCGTCGCACGGGTCATTTCCGCTACAGACCGACAGACAGAGACAGACAGACAGACAGACAGACAGACAGACAGACAGACAGACAGACAGACAGACAGACAGACAGACAGATAGATAGACAGACAGACACAGAGACAGAGACAGAGACAGAGACAGAGACAGAGACAGAGACAGAGACAGAGACAGAGACAGACAGACAGACAGACAGAAGCCGTGCACAACATGGGTGCATTGGCAGAAATCATGAAACAGAGACGATGGAGTGAAGCGGCGAGCGTGCTGAGCATGGAAGTAGGGGGGAGGAGGAGGAGGAGGAGGAGGAGGAGGAGGAGGAGGAGGAGGAGGAGGACGGAGAGGAGGCATAGGGGCGTCAGAGGTATACACTGCTCGGCGGAGCACTGCCTCCTGGCCACAGCTCCCGCCCATCCGCCCCGTGCGCTCCCCGCCCTTGCACGCCCCGCGCCCCCCTAGACAGCCGGCTGCTCGAATCTCTTCGATGCGTGGGCCCCGGAGGTCCAGACCCCTTCCCCGGGACCGGTTCTCGTCCTGAGTCGCTGTTTGACGCTCCCGAGGCCCGGCGAGGGCCCCCGGAGGCCGAAGACGGCCCAGATCCCGCCGCGCCCACTTTGCTGTTGGGAGCGTCGGATCTCAGGGGCAGGAGGCCAAGAGGATGGAAGGATGGAAGGAAGAGGATGGAAGGATGACGCCAAAATCCCGCCGCGCCATTTTTGGGGGGGAGCGTCGGATCTCAGGGTCGTGCGCTCCCCGCACTGGCACTGCCCCGCACCGACGGGAGCAGCGGCTCCCCAGGCGCGGCGACCCGCACCGCCACGGAGGCGAACCCCCCAGCGGGAGCCACGCCATAGCCTTCGCGTACCACAACACACACACACACACCTCCTCCTCCTCCTCCTCCTCCTCCTCCTCCTCCTCCTCCTCCACCTCCTACACCGCCGTGACAAAAGACTATGCGGTTTTATGATAGGTTGGAATCTCCTATCCCTCGGAAGATTCCTAACATTGACATGCGTCCTCCGCGATCCCGCGGAGTAATTCGTCTACCTCTAATTAATAAAATTGTTATCTCAAAACAGGATCGGAAATTACTCCGCCCATTCCTATATGAAAAATTGGACGGGATGCATGTCCACGCGGCGTAATTTCTACTCCGCCCACTCCGTTTACTCCGCCAGTCTTGAGTCATGTTGAGTGAAGACCGCATAATACTTTTGTCACGGCAATGTACACCTCCTCCTCCTTTCCTCCTCCTCCTCCTCCTCCTCCACCTCCTCCCCCTCCTCCACCTCCTCCTCCTCCTCCCCCTCCTCCTCCTCTCCTCTTCCTCCTCCTCCGCCTCCTCCTCCTCATTCTCTTCTCCTCCTCTCCCCTCCTCCTCCTCCTCTTTCTCGTCTTTCCTCCTCCTCCTCCTCCTCCTCCCTCCTCTCCTCCTCCTCCTCCTCCTCCTCCTCCTCCCTCCTCTTCCTCCTCCCGGTCCTCTCCTCTTCCTCCTCCTCCTCCTCCTCCTCCTCCTCCTCCTCCTCCTCCTCCTCTTGGGCTCCCCGGCCGATGGAGGAATTGAGCCTGCTGAGGGCGAGCGTGCTGGACCCGGCGTGCGTGGGCTTCCTGGCCGTTCGGGTGTTGCTAGAAGTGCCCCTCCAAGGGCCGCCACCTTTCCGCATTTGGGAGCCCCATGGGGCCCTCTTGGGCTCGTGAGGGGTGCTCCGGAGGCCGTGGGGGCCTCCATATAGAAATCCTGGGGGCACCTTGGGCCAGGGGCACTTCTAGCAACACCCGAGCCGTTGGAAGCGCCGCTCACGCCCCGTCTTGCCCTGCGTGCGAGATTGCAGCGTCGGCAATCTCTTCCCTCCTTCTGGAGGGTACGCCCAGAGGTGCGGTGCCGTGCATCCTTCCCGCTGGTGGCGCGGTGCCCAGCCTCCCACCGACGGTTTTTCAATCTCGTGGCACCGGCATGCCACGGTGCTGGCGCTGCAAGCGCGCCTTCCACAAGCCCCCATCGCGCCTCATCGCACCTCCGCGTGACGGCGGCTACGCTCTCGACCCCTTCTGAGTAGCAGCCGCCCCCGCCGTCGCGCCCGTAGACCCGCCGCGGACTATGGACTCCTTTATTCGTTGTCTCCTCCTCCTCCTCCTCGTCCTCCTCCTCCTCCTCCTCCTCGTCCTCCTCCTCGTCCTCGTCCTCCATTTCTGCGCTCGCCTCCTCCTGGCCTCATGCTCCTCGCCGTCATGGTCATCATCGTCGTCGTCGCCGTTATCAACACCTCGCCCCGACCACCACCGCAACGGATCCCTGTCACCGCCGCCTCTGCCGCCTCCGCCTCCGCCTCCTTCTCGGCGAGTTGCACCCGTGCCTCCTCGCCCCCCCCCCCCCCTCGCGAAGCGCGAGCCGCTGCGAGCACCTCGCTGGCGGTCGCTGGGCGGTCGCTGGGCGGTCGCTCGGGCGCGCGGGCGGTCGCTGGGCCACCGCGCCTGCGAGCCGCGGGCGCTCCGCCTCCCGGACCCCCTCGCTGCTCCTCCTGCCCCTCCCGGCCAGGCCGCGGCGGACCTCCGTCGGCAGGTGGACGCGCGCGTGGCCTCCGCGGAGGCGTACGTGAGGGCGACCGAGTCGGGCCTTGGCGGGGGCCCCGGGCGGCCCGTCGGACGGCGCGCGGCCAAGCCCACAGAAACGACGCAGGCATGCGGAGTCGGACGTCCGCGCGGGCGGCAGGCTCCCTGAGATGCTGGCGTCGCCGCTTGCCTCCACCTCCTCCTCCTCCTCCTCCTCCTCCTCCTCCTCCTCCTCCTCCTCCCCCCTACTCCTCCTCCTACTCCTCCTCCTCCTCCTGCTCGTCCTCCTCCTCCTTCTCCTTCTTCTCTTCTTCTTCTTCTTTCTCATCTCCTCCGCCTCCTCCTTCTTTACTCCTCCTCCTCCTCCTCCTCCTCCTCCTCCTCCTCCTCCTCCTCCTCCTCCTCCTCCCCCTCCTCTTCTTGACTCCGCGGGTTGCGCCGCAGGCGCTAACCGTCGTTGGTCGAAAGGGAGAGAAAGCAGAGCCAAGAGGCGCCGACCTCGCCTAAAGCGAGTAGAGAGCAGGGCGATGCGCGCGAACCGCAGGCCAAGGGCAACGGGGGGAGGGTGAACACCAGGTGGGAGGGAAAAGGAGACGCCAGGAGCGGGGAGGGAGCGAGCGGAGCAGAGGCAGGGAATGAGAGCCCTCCTCCTCCTCCTCCTCCTCCTCCTCCTCCTCCTCCTCCTCCGCTCCCCCTCTCGTCTCCTCCCTCCTGATCATCACCCTTCTCCACTCCATGTCCTTATAGATAACTCTTCCTTGTTGCATTCCGATGCTGGTCGAAAGGGTGGGCCGGGCGTTTCGCTTGAGACCTCCTCGCCACTTTTGATTCTGAAGTTTGGATCGTGGCAACAGTTCCACCGATGGAGGGCGGATGGTTTTCAAACTGTGGCTCTCGCCTGAGCGCCGCGCACATTCGTTCCACACATTTGCAAGATTTTCACTTACTGAGGGCGAGTGGTCTTCAAAATGTGGTTTTCGTCTGAGCGCCGCGGTCATCCTTTGTAAAATGTGCAAGAGCTTCGCGGGTTGAGGGCGGCTCGTTTTCCAAATGTGGCTCTCGCCTTAGCGCCGCGCTCATGGCTTAAGAATTATGCAAGAGGTTCACGGATCCATGGCGGGTCGTTTTAAAGATGTGGTTCTCGCCTGAGCGCCGCGTTCCACAATTACGCGAGAGCGTCAAGGTCGAGTCGTTTTCAAAATATGGCTCGCGCCGCGAACACTCGTTTTAGATATTTGCAAGAGCTTCGCGGATTGAGGGCGGGTCGTTTTCGAACAGTTGTTTCTCGACTTAGCGCCGCGCCCCTTCGCTTTAAACGCTTGCAAGAGTTTCTTTCACTGATTCAGGGCGCGTCGTTTTTAATACAGATATATATAATGCTAGCGCCGCGCACATTCGGTTTAGATGAACTTACAAGAGCTACACGGATTGATGGCGGGGCTTTGCAACATGTGGTTTTCGCTTGAGCGCCACTCGCATTCGCTTTAAAGTGTTGCAGAAGGTTTACTGCTACGCATGGTCAACGTGCCCGACATGATGTCTTAGGAACACTCAGGATTGTCGGGCCGCAACCGTTGCGTTGATTCGCGGTGTTCAAGTCCCGGGAATGGTGCTGGCACGATTCAGGATCACCAAGATGTTACAGTGAGGCTAGCTCGTGGCGTGAAAGTCCTGGAAATGACCCCTGTTAGTGACTTCTGCAGAGGGAGCTTGGAGGTTGGAGGGAGGGTGCATTCCAACATCGCTGATGGGCCTTGGGTTTGCACTGGTCCTCCTCCTCCTCCTCCTCCTCCTCCTCCTCCTACTCCTACTCCTACTCCTACTCCTACTCCTCCTCCTCCTCCTCCTCCTCCTCCTCCTCCTCCTCCTCCTCCTCCTCCTCCTCCTCCTACTCCTCATCTCCTCCTCCTCCTCCTCCTCCTGCTGCTGCTCCTCCTCCTCCTCCTCCTCCTCCTCTCCTCCCTCTATCTTGTGAGCTGCTCGTTTCTCTGAGATCCCCTGGCGTCTCGATCCTTCGCGCCTGGCGTCTTCGCCCCGTCTCGGGCCCCGGGGCCCTCGCAGGTCGACCTGGCATGCAGACTGACGCAGAAACGGTGGGGCCCTGGGGCTCTTGGCATCGCTCGGACGTGTGCGTTTTCTCCCCGGCGCGGACCATCGAGGAGCATCCTCGACCATTTGGCGAAAAAACCCACGCACGAAACCGAGAAAAACACGGGGAATGGGCGTCCGAGCGAGGGCCAGTGGGGCCAGGGTCGTGATTTGTTCGCGGCGTTGCAGTGCTGTTCGCTGCGTCGGGTCTGAGAGTGCTTTCCAGGGGGATTTGGGGGGGGGGTAGGAGGAGGAGGCGGAGGATCAGCGAGGAGGCGGATCGGAGGAGGGCGCGTGGAGTCGAGGATCGTCGGCCTTCGGGTGTGGGGGGGGGGACCCTCGTCGCCACGGCTGGACGCCGCTCGGAAAGCTGAGGCGAGTGGGCCCCGAGAGGGGTCCAGGGACCGATTTTGAGCTGCCCTTGTTCAGCGAGCGAAGAACGGTATAACATAAACTTTTTCGCTGTCGGGGGCGCCTGTCCCTGGGCGGCTGGAAAGTTTATACCCCTACGGTGCCACCGTAAAGGTATAAACTTTCCAGCCGCCCTGGGACAGGCGCCCCCGACAGCGAAAAAGTTTATTTTATGCCGTTCTTCGCCCGTTAACTTGTCTCAACTCGCCCTGCTCGGAGAAGACGGGAGACGAGGATGCAGGTCAGGGGGTTCTGGACGGCTGCCGCACTCCTTGGTCGCCAGAGGCAGCGCCGCTGGTCGCACTGCCTGGGCCTCCGAGCTGCGGCCCCCGGGTGGCGGCGGCCCTCGATCTGCGCATCGGAGCTCGGCAGCGCCACGTCTGTGGCAGCCCGTGCCCCGCCGCACCCATGGAGGGGGCCGCTTGGAACCTGGCTGGGGGGCCGAGGTGGCCCACCAACAGTTCCGGCCAACAGAAAGAAGGGATGAGGGCCCTCCTCGTCACCACACTTGGACGCAGCGGGGAGGGCCAGTCAGCTTGCATCCCAGGACGGGTCCGGGGACAGATTTTGAACGAACTTGCCCGCATCCCCCCCCCCTATAGCCGACTTTCGCGGGGCGGATTTCGCTTCGACCCCCCCGCCGCCTCGACGGCCCATGGGCCTCAGCATCCCTTCTGGAAGCTCTCGAGACGACGGGTTCGCTTCGCGAGTTCCCTTCACAGTGCTCGCCCCCCGTGGCTCCGACGTGCCTCTCTGGGCAGCTCGCCGGCGTTGCCCGGCGCTCGCCCGGTGGGCGCCCGTCGCCGCGCTGTCGCAACCTCGTGCGCCGGCTGAGCCGTGCGATGGCCGCCCGTCGCCGCCCCGTGCCGCGGCTGGCATTCGTCCCGGGGTCCCGCCCGGTGGTCGCCCTCCTCGCCGCTGCGGCGCCGCCTCGCGCGTGTGGGCTGGCGCGTCTCGGTGCTCGCCGGGTCGCCGCCCTGTCGCCGCCGTGTCTCCAGGCTCTATAGGCCTCCAAGGTGGGGCCCGAGCAGGTGGGGTCGGGGGAGCGCGCCGCGCCGCCGATGCATCGGCGATGCGGCGCGATGTGGGGCCCGAGTTTCTCCACGCCGATGGCGCCGATGCCTCGCCGACGTCGCCGATGCATCGCCGATGCGGCGGCGATGTACCGCGGATGTATCGGCGATGCGGCGCGAGCCTCCAACCCCCATCTGCTCGGGCCCCATGGAGGGAGCCTCGAGCGCGCTGGCTGAGCCGTGCGATGGCCGCCCATCGCCGCCCCGTGCCGTGGCTGGCGCTCGTCCGGGGTTTCGTCCGGTGGTCGCCCTCCGCGCCGCTGCGTCGCCGACGCGCGTGTGGGCTGGCGCGTCTCAGTCGCCGCCCGGTCGCCGCCCTGTCTCAGTATCGTCTAACCGATCCCCATCCCCATCCCAATCTGCATCTCGAGCCCCACCGTCTCACCACCTCAGTTGGGGATATGCCCCTCGAAACCGGAAGAGAGCAGCCTCTATCCCCATCCAAGGGGGTGAATCGGCCAGTGGGGCCCAGCCCACGCTGGTGGTGATGGGGATCGGTTAAGCGATGCTCACGCTCACACATGTTCTCTTTTCGGCAGGCAGAACCTCAAAGGAGGAAAAGGTTACCCATACTGCTACCCTTCCCTCGTTGTCCCTTTTTTGGGGGCTCCTGGGGGGCCCTCGTCGCCACCGCTGGATTCGCCCCGAAATCCTGGTCAGAACGCACCTTAGGAGAGGTCTGGGGCGTAGCAGCATAGGTACTTTTCGGTTTCCCCAGAATTAGAATATATCCCCCACGCCGAGGCCACCACAAAGTTCGCACCCCACAGGGTTCATTCCAGATGTCCCACAGCGTGTATTACACCAAACAGACTACACCGCATAGCTTGCACCGCACTGGTTGCAGCAAATAGCTTGCGCCGCAAAGCTTGGACCACATAGCTTGCACCACAGCGCAAGCACCACGTAGCTTGCGCAACGCATATTGTATACCATTGGTTGCACCACAGAGGTTGCACCGCACATATCGGCTCGCAAATTTTGCGCCGCACAGAGCGCACATCGAAAGTGTATGAACCCACTGCTTGGAGTCCACGCTTGCAAGCACAGTCAGTGACTGGATAAGATGGAATCTGGCAGAGGATATTGTTTTTAATGCACCCAGGTATCAGATGTCTGCTCAAGCAGAAAAGGTTGTTTGACAAGTCGTTACCAACAATACCCCTAAGGGGGGCAGGCAGTTGCGACAGGCTAGCGAGGAGTAGGAGTAGGAGTAGGAGGAGGAGGAGGAGCAGGGAGATGAGGCAGAGAGGTCGTTGATCCGTACCTGGCCCAATTGGCAATCTGTTGACCAATCGGGACTTGGGCACTCGATCGCATTCAATACCGAAGTGACGCTCCGCGCTTTGAGGCGGATCGGGATTCGTGTCCTTCTCGTTTTCTTCCTGCGTGTCCTCCCTGATTGCTGGGACCCCCAGGGCCCCGCTTGACCCCTGCCAAACCGGCCTCAAACCTTCAGGAAACCCCTCCGCCCCCCCCCCCTCCCCCCCCAAACAGTCGGGGCACTGAAGAAGGAACCCTTTTCGTTTGGGGGGGGCTCCGTGTTCCTTAGTTGTTTTGCAGTGCTCCTTGGGTTTTCCTGAGGTTTTCCATCGTAAATCGGAGTTGAGCTTGTGGGATAAAGGGACCTCGTTCCTTCTCTAGGGTTCCTTAGGTCAACGCCCCAACTGTAGCTGCCGCCCTCTGCCCTCGTCCTTTCCTCCTCCACTCAGGAGCGACAAAAGGACGTACACGTACATGAATCCACGCTGGTTTCGAGAGTACGCATTGCGCAAATGTTCGTATAACGCGGCCGGTCTCGCGGATCGAGGGGCCGTGTTCATGTACATAGCTGGGCGCGTACGTCCTTTGTGGGCTCCCTATCCACCCTCCCTGTCCTTCCTCCTCGGTTGCCCACCTCAGCCGCCCCTGGTGCCCTGTGGCTCCTCGGTCCTGCCCGCAGCCTCAGCCAGCCAGCCAGCCAGGTGTTGGCACCGGTCCGAGGCCCGCGCGCCGCATCTGCCGCCAAGCACGGCCCCCCTCTTCTGCCTCGCCTTACTGCTCCCTCCCCCTCCCCTCCTTCCGTCCTGCCCTTCCTCCTCCCGCCCTGAGATGCGACGGCGCGGCAAAACTGCAACACCGTAAAAGAGCACGACCAGAGCCCCGGACCCCATCGTGCTGCGCCATGCTTCGAGCAGGATCGATACTCTGTGAGGGCCCCCAGGCCGAAATATGGGGCGAAAGCGCCCGGCTCGAGAAACATCACGACGCCAGGATCTCGGGGCTGCCGTCTCCTGCCTCCCCAGGCATGCTTTGCTTTGATTTGTTCAAAACGTGGTCTCCAGAAGTCCCCTGACCTTTTCCCCAGGGCTGGTTTTTCATTTGGAGTCATTGTTGGATTGTCCTGGGGCCCGGCGAGGGCCCCCAGAGGCCAAAAACAGCCCAAAGCCTCCCTCATGGTTTTTGTTGCGAGTCGACATGTCTGGGTTTCCCGGGGCCTATTTTTTCAGACTCTGGCAAGTTTAGTTGCATGGACGGGGGGGGGGGGCTTGAACCTGAAGCAAGCCGCAAACGACCTTGCACGTGTGGAAATTACGCAAGTCCAAAGGCACTTGCACGCTAGTATTCGTTTGAAGAGCTGTGAGGGGGGGGGGGGGGGGGCGACCGCCATGCAAGCAAACTTGCCTGCTCCTGCTCATGCCCCTAAGGCAGGGAGTTCACGAGGCACATGGCGGAGCTCTCCGAGCGGGTGGGCAGGCTCGAGGGCATCGCGGACTTTGGCACGGCGGCGCGCTGCGCCGAGGCGGAGCCGCTCGAGGTGGGGCGCTCGCGCCAGGGGTCTCGCCCTCGAGGTTTTCGGAGCGGTTGCCCTATAGTCATGGCGGTCCTCGGCGGAAGGCGGCGGAAGTCAGAGGAGGCTGCCGCCGCTGGCGAAAGGCCGGCGGAAGGTGATCGTTGTCTTATTCGTTGGTTTGCCGATCGGCGCGGGCCCTCGCACCCCCACCTCTCAAGCAGTGACGAGGCGTCCTGGCTTGCCTATCGGCCCACCCAAAGAAATATTCCAAGAACCTGCCGTGTTTCACCCGAAATGTTCTTAGAACATTTCTGGCTGGGACGGTCTTGTGTTAGTGCATCGGGCTGAGATTGTAAGAACTTTGTCTGCATTATCAGAACATTATTTGGATTATAAGAACATGTCGTGGTGTCGTGGTAGGCCTATAGGAATGCCGGGACGGTCGGGCTTTGCTCAATCCCCCCATGGAGTAGATCTTGGCTATTTGGGGCGCCTGCTTCAAGCAGGTGGACTCATCTCCTTTAGGGCGCACTGCTGCCAGCAGCCGCAGTAAGCAGAGGTCCCGAGCCAGACCTCCCCCTCCCCCCCTTCCGCCCAGTGTCGAAACACCGAATAAGAAAACGTTGACCAGCGGACGTTCATCGGTGTCAGAAACCAGCGCTGTTGTCGTGACGACACGAACACCACACGACACGAACGTGACCAGCCCCTCCGTCCAATGCCGAAACACCGAATGAGACAACGTCCACATGGCGGCGGAAGCAGAAGATGCGCCCCCAAGAGAGGGCAGCCTGTCTTGGTTCGGGGCTTCCCGGATCAGCTCGGCCAGGTGGAGAAGCACGTCCTGGAGCTCAGCGGGCGGCTGTCCAGGATCTCTGGGGGGGTGCGTGTGAGGGGGGGAGGGGGGGCGGCGCACGAGACCCAGACGCGCTCGCGCCGCAGCAGCGATCACGACGGACGGCTCCTGGCCGCTTTCGGCCTGTGGGGGCCCCCGCCGGGCCTCGGCACCGTCGGAAAGCGACACGCGTGGAGACGCTGTCCCCGGGAAAAGGGTCTGGACCTGCGGGGACCGCGCACTGGAAAAAGCAGGAGAGGGGGGACCCCGAGATCCCGGCGTCTCAGTGTCTGTCGGGCCTGGGGGCCCGTCACAGACCGTTCCAGCTCGAAGCAGTGCGCAGAACGACGGGGATCCTCAGCTCTGGCCTCTGTGATCAACGAGATTTTTCATTTTTCCGCGCCGTCGGATCGCAGGGGAGGAGCAGGAGAGGGGGGGAAGAAGGGAGGAGAAGAAGGCTCAGAGTAGGAAGATATACCCGGTGCCGCTGCTCGTCCTGGAGAATCCTTGTCACCGCGGCTGGATTCTCCTCGAAGTTCTGCCCAGAGCGAGCCCGGGGAGAGGTGCGGGGCGTGGCGATGTCGGTACCGTTTGGTTCACATGGCAGGGGGGAGAGGCACGCGGGCGGCTGTCCAGGATCCTTGGGGGAGGGGGGGGGAGGGAGGAGGAGCAAGATCGGGGGTAAGTAGCCTCAGAGGGTCTTCGATGCTGCCAGTGACCCCCCCCCCCAAAGCTCTCGGCTGGCAGTGATACTCGTCCTTCCCCTCCTCGTCCTTCCCTCCTCGTCCTTCCCTTCTTCGTCCTACCCTTCGCCCTCCCACGCGTGGGCGTCTCCTGCTCAGCCCGCGCGTACAAGGAGGAGGAGGAGGAAGAAGAGGAGGAGGAGGAGGAGGAGAAGGAGGAAGAGGAGGAGGAGGAGGAGGAAGAGGAGGAGGAGGAGACCTTCTGGGGCCCTGAAGCGGCCTCCTGCGAGTACGATTACGGCGGCGGCGGCGGCGGCGGCGACGACGACGACGACGACGACGACGACGGCGGAGGCCTGAGCGGTGGCTGCCGCGGGGGACTAATTGCTTATACGACCACCCTTCGGGTGAGAAGGAGGTCGGGGGGAGGGGAAAGAAGCAACAGCTGGCAACTGTGATGGGTGTGGTGGTGACGATGCGGGTGACGACACAGCGATCAACATCGATCTCACAATCGAGCTCACAATCGAACTCACGATCGATCTCACTATCGATCCCGCAATCGATCGCACCATCGACCTCACTATCGATTGCACTGTCGATGCAAACATCGATCTCATGATCGATCTCACTGCCGCTCGCACGATCGATCTCGCCACCGATCCCACTATCGACCTCACTATCGATCCAACTATCGATCTCACTGCCGATCTCACCACATCTCGGTAGTTATCGATCCCACTATCGATCTCGTTATCGATCGGGACAACATCGGGACACCACGGCGGGACACCGCAGGACACCACTGGACACAACGGGGCACTGCGGGACACTATTGGGACACCGCGGGCCGGGACACCACGGAACACCACGGGACACCACGAGACCATCGGGACACCACGGCGGGACCCCGCGGGTCACCATCGGGACAATGCGGGGCACCACGGCGGGACACCCCCAGCCACCGCGCGCCCACCGCCAGAGGACCCGGCTTTTGCATCCGACGGCGGGATCATTCCTCTCGCGCGCCCACGGCGAGGCATCGCGGGGCACCATCGGGACACCGCGAGACACCACAGTGGGACACCCCCAGCCACCGCGCGCCCACCAGAGGGCCCGATTTTTGCATCGGAGTCGCCCTCGCGACGGCGTAATCGTTCCTCTCGCGCCCACGCAGCTTCGCCTCGCCCGCACGCGCGACACGAACACGATTCCGAAACCGATTCCCCAGTGGGCGGCTCCCCGTTCCACTGCGGTCTCACCCCCCGCTTTTTCAAAGATTGTAGAGGGTCCCAATCCGCCACCGAGCACGCGCAGAAAGTGCTCGCCCTTCGAGTATTTTTGGGGGGGGCTCTACGCCCAAGGGGGGCTGTGTGGGAGAGCAGGTGGTTCTGAAGGGTCGGCGCGCGGCTCGCGCCTCGGCCGCCCGAACCTCTGGCCCCCAGGGGCCGCCGCACCCGGCGGGAGCGAGGGGCCCAGGAGGAGGAGGAGGAGGAGGAGGAGGAGGAGGAAGAGGAGGAGGAGGAGGAGGAGGAGGGGGAAGGGGGGAGGAGGAAGAGGAGGAGGAGGAGGAGGAGGAGGAGGAGGAAGAGGAGGAGGAGGAGGAGGAGGGGCCTCTGTGGCCGCCGGAGGGGGCAGCGGGCTCGCCCCGGCCGTATGTGCTGCAGGCAGGCGCTCGCCACGTGATCTTGACGTGCCGGGGTGTGGTGGCAGAGAGTCGTGCTGGTCGTCCGACCCGTGGTGTCGGAGGTACCGGTTGTGGCCCCGGCGTTTTCTTCGTTGCTGGGCGCGCTCATCGAGCGACGATTGCTTCTATGCGGTCAGGGAGCTCCTGAGGCCGCTGCGCCTTCTAGCTCTGGATCGTCGTGTGGACCGAGGCCAGAGTCAGCCTGGCTCACGTGCAGAAGGAGCAGTGAGCTTTGTCATGGTGCGCCTCTTGCATGGGCGTGTTGGCCCAGGCAGAAGGTCCTGTTCGGAACGGCAGGGGTCCACCTCCAGCGGAACATGCTGTGGTCGGCGGTCTGGGGGGGCGCGCCAGGTCTGGGTCATGGCCTGGCAGCCTCCCCACGCCTCCGAGAGCTACCAGCTTTGAGCACCTCTTTCAGGAGGGGAACAAAAAAACATACAGACACAGTGTATCGTCGAGTCTGTAGAACATATACGAAACTATGGGAAGTGGGGGGGAAGACGAAAACCCAGGAACTATGAGAAAACATGGGGCATCCGGGGATTTCGGTGTATTAATTTGTGTGTCCCTGGGCCCCCATCACTCTTCCCGCGCACGTGTGCGATCGAAGTGCATCGTGCCCAGTGCGAGCTTCTGCCCAAGCATCACTACGCCTGGCTGCGGCCGCCACCAGACGAATCCGTTCTCATCGCCCGCCACTGGAGGAGCACCTGCAGGAGGAAAGGGAGTCGAGCCTGCGCTGCGCTGCCACCGTGACGGAGCCTTGCCCCGCTTCCCCCACAGCAGCGTGTTGAAGAAGTGGTATGCGGGGGGCGGGGTGGGGGCGACTCCGGGCGACGAGGGGGGGAGGGCAAAAAACAACTGAATGAGTTGAGCACCTGCCTTCGGGTGTGCTTCCAGCTTTCCAGCCGTCGGACCGTCATCTTCTGGGTGGCCCTGGTGGAAACATTCTTAGCAGACCCTTTGCTCCGAGCGGCGAGCTTGACAAGGGAACCAGCGCTGCCATGGCCACCGCACCCGCGACAACAGAAGTGCTCGCCACACGTGAACACGGCCTGCCCTAAGGCATCAAACTCTCGGAAGGTTTCGGGCCCCTGGGCCTCGGGAGTGGGGGGGGGGCCCTGGACCTCCTCGGATCCCCGAGACCCTCCCTGCGTGAGCCGCTGAGCAGCCTGCACGGCAACGCTCACAGCATCGTAAGCCTGAATCAGTGTGAGCGACGCAGGCAAGCGGGGTCGTCTGCGCCGACATTGGCGCGCGAGCTGCCCGCCTGAGGTCGCGTGTAGGCGCATTCCTCTCCAGTGCTGCGTGGCGCGCTGGCGGCCCGCGCAAGCCACCGCGTAAGGTCGGTGTGCCACCTCGCGCAAGACCCATGCTTGGTCGTCGCTCGTGTGTCTATGGCAGACCGTCTCTGGACAGGAGAGGGCAGCCACTTCCTGGTGGGCCGCCGTGCGGGCATGGCCATGAAAAACCCGCAGTGTGGGCCCATGTGCGACGGGCGCAGCATCTCCGTTCAGTCCTGTCCACGCTGTGCCAACAGTGTGGCTGGTGACAGGAGGAGAAAGGGGGTCGAGGGGAACCAGAATGTTCTCACAATCATCAGTCCGCTTTTGACTTTGCAGCATTCGCTGCGCAGCCCAAGCCAGAAGCTTGAGCCTGGTTTTCTGATAGGAGAACTCGCCTGCCAATGCCTGAGCGAAACCATCCGAGAACGCATGGGAAGCCGAGCCAAGCTTCGCGAAGAAATCACCCCAGGCATTTCCAGCCCAAAACTCCTAGGAGACAGACTCCTTGGGAGATGGCGTCCTGCATCGAAAGGTGAGCGGGGAACAATATAAAATGAGGGAAGTTGGCTGTTGCTGCACCCTGAACATGTCAGCCCGAACAGACGCGTGTTTGGCAACGCCTAGAGTAGACTCCTCGTCCCAATATCTCTCCTCGCGCACCGTGGCCTGGAGGTCAGCAGCGACAGATCGAATGCGCGGTGCTTGCCATGACGCATGCCTCACGGCCCAACGATCCTCGCGGCCCATGGTTTGGCGGTCTCTAGGCAAGGCACAACCGAACAAGCACGAACAGGGAGCAGCGAGGCCACCTGGACGGCAGCCCATCCAGCTCTCCGAGATTTGGGGGATGTTGGGTTGGAGGCAGCTCCCGTCGACAAACACGTCAGGCCCCGAGTCCCCGAGACACCGCCCCACTCGTGCACCTCGGGCTGGGCCTCAGGGGCCTGCACAGTCGAAAGCGCTGGGACCCCAAGGGTTTGAATAGGCGGTGTCCACCTGCGGCCAGTCACTCATGTTTGAGGCGGAGCTCCAAAGAGCCTCCCTGTGGCGCAGAAGGACAGGAGGGACCTCTCCTCCCGACGCGTCCTCGCCTTCACTGATGAGGCTGCCGCCGCAGTACACCTTAGGCGATGCCCAAGAAAACTTGAGTTTTCGGCCAGAGTCTCGATTATTCTCAATGTTTCAATTGAATTCCTAAGATTTTGATAGAAACTCTGGGTTTCAATCTAATTCTGAGACCTTGAATGTCTTAACCCATGATTTCTTAAGCATTTCGCAGGGTGCACCACGCGTGCACGCAGGAGCCCCAGGGGAGCGAGGCGTGCGTGGCCATGCGGGTGGACTTCGTGGAGCTGCGCGGCCCGTGCCTCCGGCAGCGGGATGGGGTCAGCCCATGCCGCCGAATTGCCGAGGGCACTCGACAGCTTCGACGCCCCCCCGTCGAGGCCCGATGCCGGACCTGCTCAGTCCCCGTAGACGTCCTCTGATGCGATAGGAGCCGTCGATAGCTGCCACCGCTGTGTTCCTTCGATCGGGTCCCGTCTGGCATCAGGCGGGCCCGCGGTGAGAGTGTCAATCTGCTGGCCAGAATTGGATACACACAGATGCGCAATTCCCACAGACCACCCAGTCCTGTGCAACGTGATCCAGCAGGCCGCCATCGGCCCGTAGACGATCTGCCAGGATGGGTTGCCGCCCACGTGCAGGTCTTGAGCACCCTCCAGGCCCGCTGGGCCCGTCTTAGGCTGACGCAGTTGTCCCAGATCTGGGTGACACAACTATCAGATCGTGACTCCGAGCGTGCAGTCGAAGATAGGACTGTAGTATTGGTCGCGATGGGCCAGGAGGTGAGCCGTGACTCCGCCATGCTTGTTTCCATGAGCCAACGCGAGGCTATGTGCTTCAAGTAGCGAAGGGAAGCGTCGGAGACCCAAACGACAGGATCACCGTGGCCGGCAGCAGGGAGAGCCAGTGCGCCACGACAGAAACATGTTGCGCCCCACGGCTGCGCGCAGCACCATGTACTTACGTTTCCTGGTGCCTTTTGCCTTGATGCGTGACTCTCATGCGACCTGAGACCCGCTGGCCCCGCGAGTTCGCGTCCGAGATGTCTCGCTGAAGGTCGAAACTGTCGCCCCAACTGCTTAGCACCTCGTTTGAACATCTTCCTCCTGTGGGCAGTGCTGACTACGACCCCTGGCTTCAGGGGCTGCTGAAAAAAGCCCGTGCGCCACCACGTCGGAGGTAAAGCAAGAGGGGAAAAAACACACAGACACCATTCATCGTCGATCCCCAGGAAAATAGACGAAACTTCATAAAAGATAAGGGAATGTGGCGAATCTTGGGATGTGTGTGTGTGAGTGTCTACTTGTGTGTCCCTGGGCCCCGTCAGCAAAGACCCGCACTGCCTCCACGAGCCGAGGCAGCTCCGTGGGGGTGGCGGCTACAGACTGGAGGGACACGTCGCCCACCAGCGCACACGGCGCGCTGCGCGGAGAGGCCTGGTTGAGGCGCCTGAGCGCCCGATCTGGTAACAGAACGAACACGCCTCCTCCTCCTGCTCCTCCTCCTCCTCCTCCACCTTCTCCTCCTCCTCCTCCTCGTCCTCCTCCTGCTCCTCCTCCTCCTCCTCCTCCTTCTCCTTTCAGTGGCGTGGCTGCAACCTGCCAGGATGCCTTGAGCCGAGGCAGGAACAAAAAAAACGCCATAGACATACCCTTTTGGCGCTCCGCGCGGATCTCTTGGATCAGCGCCTGGGCCCCCCTGGCGGCGCCTCCGGCGCCGCCCCGGGCGCGCTCCGCGCGCCAGGGAGGCAGGGAGTGGGTTCCAGCGCAGATACAAGAAATCCGGTCGGAGCGCCAAAAGTTTATGCTTATGATTTTGTGTTAACAAAAGTTTTGAGTAACAGACAGAGCAGTTTTGTCCCCAAACAGCTTGCTGAACGGGGTGTTGTTGTGATAGAAGCTAACTCCTGCCGAGGGAATTCAAAGCAGCGACGTCCTCAAACAAAAATTGGTGGTCTGGGCCGTTTCGCCTGAGACATCCTCGCAACTCTCGTTTCTGAGTTGTCCAGGATTGGGCGTTTCGCGTGAGACATCCTCCAAACTCTGAGTTCCCAAATGCCGTGCAAGAGGTGGTCTGGACCGTTTCGCCTGGGACATCCTCGAAACTCTGAGGTCCCAGATGCCGCGCGAGAGGTGGTCCGGCCCGTTTCGCTTGAGACATCCTCCAAATTCTGAGCCTCCAGATGCCGCGCGAGAGGTGGTCCAGACCGTATCGCCTGAGACATCCTGCAAACTCTGAGCTCTGAGATGCCGTGCGCGAGGTGGTCCGGCGCGTTTCGCACAAGACATTCTCGCAATTATGAGCTCTGAGATGCCGCGCAAGAGGTGGTCCAGCCCATTTCGCCTGAGACATCCTCGAAACTCTGGGCTCCGAGATGCCGCGCAAGATGGTCCGGCCCGTTTCGCCTGAGACATCCTCCAAACGCTGAGCGAGGTGCCGTGCGCGAGGTGGTCCGTGCCGTGCGCGAGGTGGTCCGGCCCGCGCGAGGTGGTGCGGCCCGTTTTGCCTGAGGCATCCTCGCAACTCTGCGCTCTCTGATGCCGCGCGAGAGGTGGTCCAGCCTGTTTCATTTGAGACGTCCTCGAAACTCTGAGTTCTGAGATGCCGCGCGCGAAGTGGTCTGGCCCGTTTCGCCTGAGAGAGACATCCTCGATTCGCCTGAGACATCCTCGCAACTCTGACCTCGGAGATGCCGCGCGCGACGTGGTCCAGCCCGTTTCGCCTGAGACATCCTCGCAATTATGAGCTCTGAGATGCCGTGCGCGAGGTGGTCCGGGCCGTTTCGCCTGAGACATCCTCGCAACTCTGAGCTCTGAGATGCCGTGCGCAAGGTGGTCCAGCCCGTTTCGCAACTCTGAGCTCCCAGATGCCGCGCAAGAGGTGGTCCAGCTTGGGGGCCCAGAAGACCACATGTTACATATCCCCCCTGGGCGCCCCAGGAGGCCCCAGAGAGTTTCAGGAGGCCGCAGGACGCCCAGGACAGGCCCCAGGGGTCCCCAGGAGATTCCCAGGAGGCTCCCAGGAGGCCCCAGGAGGCCCCCTAGTATCAAGTTATACACATCCGGTGCCGATTTGTTGATTTTTCCCGCTCTTGTGCCCCCCCCCCCCCATTTTGGGGGGCCCAGACGGCCACATGTTAGATATCCCCCCCTGGGATCCCCAAGAAGCTTCGGGAAGCCCCAGGTGGGGTCCAGGAGGCCACAGGAGGCCCAGGAGGAAGCCCCAGGAGGTCCCCAGGAGGCCCCAGGAGGCCCCAGGAGGCCCCCGCAACTCGGAGCTCTGAGACGCCGCGCTCGAGGTGGTCCGGCCCGTTTCGCCTGAGACTTCCTCGCAGCACGTTTCGCCCGAGACATCGTCGCAACTCTGGGGTCCGAGATGCCACGCGCGAGGCCGCACTGGCATGTTATCATGTTCTAACGTGCCATGCCAGCCCGCACTGGACGGGCACGAACTCGACCTTGGAAACTGCAGTGGGTTTAAAACCCTGTTTTGTGATACTGCACTCCGGCTATAATTTTAAAACAGGGCTAGGATCGGGATAAATCGCTCCAGAGCGTTCCGGAGCTCTCTCAGAGCGTTCCGGAACGCTCTGGAGCGGCCGCGGCGCCCAATACATCCTCCAAACCCGCCGATTCTCAGAGATTTCGAGTTATTTCGATCCGATTTTGTCCCGATCTTCGCGTCGTTTTAAGTTTTTGATTCTTCTAGAAACACACAGAACACGCCAGTGGCGTGGCTGCAGCTGGCCACGCTGCCTCGAGAAGATGCGGACGGCGACGACAGGGCGCCGCGTGGTCGCAGCCTGCGTGGCTGTCGGCACCGGTCGGTGGGCATCCAGACCAGCCTCGGAGGAAAGCTGAGCGCCGCAGCCTTAGCGAGGAGCTGAGCTGGATGGACCAGATCGAAGCACCTGACCGTGCCAAGCCGCAGTGTAATCGCGACATCTCCGAGAGGGGTAGCACGGTCGGCACTTAGAGGTTGCGATCGAAGGTACTGTCCGTCGAGCTGCGACGGCGTGGGGTGCCCCGGATCTCCGCGCAGCCGTGGTCGCGCTGCCACTCACAGGTTGTGGGCTTGCGAATCCTACCTCGCTCTCTGCAGAAGCTCAGAAGTAGTGCGATCAGTTGATTACCCTCGCTTGGTTTGGCTAAGCGTACCATCGCCGTCCACGCTCTGTCGCAAGGCCAAGCCAAGTGGGCTTCACAAACATTAGACAGATAGGCTCGGCTTTCGAAGGCCCCCATCAGATAGGTGCAACAAAGCACGCAGGGCAATGCGTGACAGCTCAGAGGCCGTGCGCACCAACGCTCTCTCGCACCTGGTCGGACGTAATGTTGGGCAACGGGGGTCAGCTCGGGGCCTTGCTATGAGCGGAATGCCTGGAGCCGCAGCGTGTCATCCAGCTGTCAGCCCCAAGTTGCAAGTCGCGATCCACCAGTTCTTAGGGCGTGGAGACTGCAAGTTATAGCTTCTTGCACGGCACGAATCTTGCTCAACCGATGGGCTTGCGAAGCTTCCCCTGAAGACCCCTCTGGGCCCAGTTGGGCCAGGCTCCCTTCGCGGCGGCTTCGCCTCCCTGGGCTTTGACGTTGGCAGTAGTGCAGACAGGCGTGATGCGCTTGGCGAAATCGGCCCTTCAGAGCACGGGCGATGCCGTTCGGGAAACAAGGTGCGCGATTGGGCATTCAGATCCTCGAGCACTTTGAACGGGCACCGACTCTGGCCATGAAATTGGCCAGTTCAGCGAACGCACGCCAACTATTGCGATGCTGCCATGGCATCAGCTCAGAAATAACACTGCACGACTCGAGCTGGACAACCTGCTTCGCTAAAAGCTGTTTGACTGTGCCTCGATGCGTGGCCCATCGCAGGGCCGTGGACCAAGCCTTAGTAGCGGGATCCTTGTAGGTCCGAACTTTCGGGGGGACCCACGCGAGCGTACACCGCTTGACCTTTAGGCGGGCCCGCTCTCTTCAGAAAAGCAGAGCGGAACCAATGTGGCCCCACCGACAGGAAAGCTCAAATTCCACAGCCTCGGCCACTAAATCCCGGAGATCCTCGAGCGAACCTTCCTCGTGGGCTCTGGGGCCAGCCATTTCCAGCATGGCCTTCAAGGGTAGACGGGTGGCCTGGCGCACCCGGTAGGAGGAGAGGCAGAACAAATGTTTGGGTTCGTCTGGGATGTTTGCCCACATGGCAGTGTCCAGGGAGGTGAGGTCGAGGGAAATCGGTAGGTGCGGGTAGGTGGACGCAGCCTCGTCCACGCTGACCTGCCTGCTCAGCTCGGGAGCCAGCCGACTGCTGGCTACAAAAAAAGTCTGGAAGTGCCTGGAGAAGATCGGCGGCAGGTTGGCAGCTCAGACAAGCAGACTACTCCACCGACCGTCATGATCCATCCGAACTGATCGAGCACCTCCAGCTCCATGCTCCAATCGGCGCAGTTGATCCACGGGAGCTGTATGGCGTTGAGCCTGCACACGTACTGCACAATAGCCCGCACGTGGTGCGCGACACGCTCAATCGCAATCCATCCCTGGATCTGATCTCTGATCTGGGGAGGAGGGAGGAGGGAGGAGGAGGAGGAGGAGGAGGAGGAGGAGGAGGAGGAGGAGGAGGAGGCGTCCTTAAGGTAAGCGCTGATGGCCACGATGCCTCCTGGGATCCCCCATCGCACGTGACAAGCAGCCGCCCTCGCGCTCCGCCCGTCACACTAGCTCCAGTCGGACCGAGGTCTAAGATCGAGGTCGGTTCCGGAAGGGTACCCTAATGTTCTTTCGTGTTCGTTGGATGTTTTGTGCACTCTGGTGATGGTACCCTGAGATGTTCTGCGTGAGTTGGCTGGCGGAGGGTCCATGTTCTCGAGGGATGTTTTTCTGGCCTGGGTCCGAAGGTAATACATGTATTATTCCGCTCAGATTACGTGCGCCCTTCTTCCTCCTTCCCCTCCTCCAATGTGCAGAGGCTCCCCTTTTTCGATCGCGCATAACACGATTGCTTCATGCTGGGCGTCCCGGGTCCGCTTTGACACCCGTCGACGGAGAGAATGTCAGCGCAAAGAAAAGTGATGGCTGGGAGTGGCAGGATGCAAGATATGGCGCGAGCGCACCCAGCTTGTACTCTCGCGTCTCTTCTTTCCGCCTGCATCTTGCTGCTATTAACACCCTTGCTCCTCATCGTTATGCTCTCCATCCTGATCCTCGTCATCGTGCTACTCATAATCCCGCTGTTCTCTCTCATCCTGGTACTCGTTATCCTCATCTTGCTTGCCTGCCTCATTGCCGCCATCACCATCTCATCGTCGTCGGTTTCGTTTCTCTTTCTCTTTCTTCTCTCCTGCTGCTCCTCCATATCCTACTGAGGTGTTACCCCTTCCCTTCCGTGCCAGTATTCCCTTTGCCTGCTCAGCCCCATGCTCCCCAACGCTCCTCTCAGCAGCTGGCTGTCCAGGCTCGAGGCCAGGGTGCACTCGCAGTCGTCCCAGCGGGAGCTCGAGATGGACTCGCGTTTCACCAAGCTGGAGACGGAGGTCAAGCTGACGAATTCACTGATGAATTCGTTGCTGTAGGCCCGTCTCTGCCTCGCCCTGCCCGCGAAGGCGTGCGGTATGCATCAGGCAGCTCCAAGCTGTGGATGTCAACGGTCAACGTGCGGGCTGACCCCTGAGAGGGTAAGGAATACGTCCCGCCTGCTGCATGCAGGAGTTGCGACCGACTCATCCGCCCCCCCATCATCATCCGTCGTTCCTCGCCCTCGTCCGCGCAGCCCTTCTTTCGATCAGCTCCTCTGGCCGTCCTCATCCTCTTTCTCCCTTGTCCGTCTTCCCCCCCCTTCTCCGCGTGTCATTTGCTTCTTATGTGGAGTCTTCTTCTTTTGCTTCGTCTTCCTCCCTGCTGCCATCCCCTCCCCTGCCGTCCTCGCTGCACCCCTTCCCTGTCCCGTTCCCTCCCTGCCTCGGCGACCCCCCCACCCCCACACCAAGGCGCCCTCGTTCCTCCTCATCATCCTCGGCCGGATGCTCCTCGTGCGCACTTGGTTCCCAAACCCTTCCTGCGCTCGGCTGGCCAGATACAGTCGTCGGGCTTCTGGGCGACTCGGCCTCCTCGGGCCGTTCGCCGCCCCTTGATCCTCAATATTCCTCCTCCTCCTGTTCCTCCTCTTCGCTCTCATCGTTGTCCTCCTTGCCACGCTCCTTGCCATCCTCCTTGCCGGCGCCCATATCGGATGATCACCGTCATGCTTGTTCATCAGTTCCATGGTCACAGCCATCGCATCAACTTGTCATAGACATGCTTATCATAATCGTCCTCAGCATCCTGATGATCTTCATGGCCATCAGTATCCTCCTACTGATCTCCGATGTGAGACTACAGTTTCGGGATTGCTTCGCCTTCATATTGTTCTTGCCACTTCAGCGCCGCTGTCCTCGATCATCTTGCTGTTGTGGTGGGGCATTCTCTTTCGAGCATGGGCTTGCTATCTTTTCTGGGGCCATCCGAGGCGTTTTCGCAGCCACCGCCCGGGACAGGATGCTCTTCGCAAACCATCGCTCATGGGGCCCAGGTGCGGCGAAGTGCTGACCGTGTCGACCGCAACCGATGTATGCCCTGTGGGTTGGACGCCCAGCCTGCACTGGGCACGCGGACGGGGACCTTTCTGGCAAGAGGACAGGGCTACCAATCATCGTAAGTGGCCAGGTCTGGGTCTGATTGTGCATGTGTCACTCCTTCTGGATCCCAGGCCACCTGAGAACGAAAGCAGCAAGCAACATGCTCTACACTTCGCCCACCACCAGCCAAGTTTGCAATCCACGGCATTTGTTCCCACCACTGTACCCTAGTGAGTCTGCATTGTTGAGTTGCGTGCTGTCTAAGCTGTTGTGGGAGTTAAACGCAGGGGGGGTACCAAGCTGCGCAGTTCTTGCTGTCAGGCAGCAGTAGCCCTGCAGTGGTGCCTTCACCGACAGCGCGCCCGAGATCGGCTTTTGGAGCCTCGCATGATGTGCATTTTCCATCTCCGCTTTCTGTCGCTGGCAGAGGCTCTCGTGCTTAGTGGGCCCTGGAAACGGCAGGCCTGGGCCGTTTTCCACCGCTTCCGAAAATGTGCATCTTGAAAGTGGAAGCGGTGAACAACATGGCGACCAGAAACGGCGAAAAAACGGCTCTGGGATTGGAACTGGAACCGGGCCCGGAAAGAAAACGGCGACGGAACCAGCAAGAGTGGCGAAACGGAAACGGTAAAAAGCAGCCTTGTCGTTTGCAGGCTTGTCCGCGGACGCCAGCCCGCAGGCAGCAGTGAGGACGAGCCTCCTCCCTCCTCTTCTTCTTCCTCCTCCTCCTCCTCCTCATTCTCCTCCTCCTCCTCCTCCTCCTCCTCCTCCTCCTCCTACTCCTCGTCTTCTTCTTCCTCCTCCTCCTCCTCCTCCTCCTCCTCCTCCTCCTCCTCCTCCTCCTCCTCCCCCTCCTCTTCCTTCTTCCTCCTCCTCGTCCTCCTCCTTCTCCTCCTCCCCCTCCTCTTCATCCTCCTCCTCCTTTTCCTCCTCCACCTCCTCCTCCTCCTCCTCTCCGCAGGAGGAGGTGGCGTCGGGGGCAGCACTGGGGAGAGCTGATGGGCCCACGGGGGTGCGCATCCGACCCCCCGTCACCCGTTGATCGCCGACGGGGGCCCGATAGCCCGCCCCACCCCAGGAGCGTGCAGCCTCGCTGCTAGGGTCAAGTCGGGCCTGCCCCTCTACAGGGGGCAGATTCAAAACTAGTCAAACATACTCGGGGGACGATCGTTCGACTATGTTTGACCATGTTTGAATATTGTTTGGGGTGTGGTTTTTCTTTTGTCGTCCAAAATTCGCCTGTAGGAGGACACGCCCGACCTAAGATTAGGGGGTAGATCGCCGATCCGAGCTCGATGCATCGCCGATCCGAACTCGATGCTACCCTCAGGTTGAGCATGCCCTCCTAGAGGGAATGTTGGATGACAATGAACATAGTCAATCATCTTCCCAAATAGCCATACATCATAGAAAGCTCGTCCCCATGTTATGCTTGGACTATTTTAGGATACACCTCCTGTAGAGAGACATGCCCGACTTCATGTTGCACCCCCTCGGCTGGTGCCTTCCCATCGCTCCCCCTCAGAGCGGCGGAGGAGGCAGCGGGGAGAGCGGGTGGAGCGGTCGGAGGAAGGAGGCACACCACCAGGGGGGGGCCACCTCCAGCGGGGGGGTCCGCGTTGCCTCCCCTAGCCTTAAGTCGGCCACGTCCTTCTGCAGGAAGAAAGTTCCCCCTGAATAGTGCAAATATTGCCTGGGGGCGATGTTTCGTGCTCTTTCGGCTGCGCTGGATTCTGCTTTGAACATGTCCGACTTTTCTTCCGCAATCCGCCTCTAGGAGGACATGCCCGACGTAGCCCTCGCCGGAGGTGGGGGATCTCTGGAGCGAGAGGGGTGGGTCTAAGCCTCCTAGATGGGGTCGGAGTAGATGGGGTCGGAGGATCGCGCCGCCTCGCTGCTGCATCGGCGATGCATCGGCTCTGCGGCTTGATGCGGGGCCCGATTTCCTTCGCGTCGATGTCGCCGATGCATCGCCGACGTCGACGATGCGTCGCCGTTGCATCACCGATGCATCGCCGATGCATCGCCGATGCATCGCCGATGTATCGCCGATGTATCGGTGATGCGGCGCGATCCTCCAACCCCATCTACTCGGACCCCATCTGGCAGGCCTCTAGTGGGCCACGCCACCAGGACCACCCCGATTCTGGTGGTGGTGGTGCCGCCCTCCCCTTGTTCCTGAGCGGAGGGAGAGGGCGCTGATGTCTTCCGTCCCCCTCCCCCCCCGCCAGAGGGATCCGTCTTCGCGCCTGCCCTCCTCCCTCTCCTCCTCCTCCTCCTGCTCCTCCTCCTCCTCCTCCTCCTCCTCCTCCTCTTCCTCCTCCTCGGGGCGTGCCAGGAGGACTCGTCCTCGCTCCAAAGCGCGGCCGCGCGAGCCCCGCGCAGGTGGAGCTGGGCGCCGAGAGGATGTTCGAGGCCGTCGCTGGGCCGCCGCCCCGCTGCGCGAGCCTCCCCGCGCCCTCGCCCTCCCGCGCCTCTCCCGGCGGGCCACGGCGCCCCCCCCCCCCGGGCGTGTCGGCCCTCCCTGGGGTCTCCTGGGGGAGGGCCTCGTCGCCACGACCGGAGCCGCTCTGAAGAAGGGGTCCTCGGGGGGCTCCACCCTGGCCTTCCAGGGTGGCTAAGATATAGCACCGGACTTGCAGACCTACCCCAAAGCTGTCCTACGTCCTGGCTTTAGGGTGTCTCGTTTCGTTGTTCAGGTTTTTGGGCCTCCAGTGCTAGACAAAAACAGCTCTCTGGAAGGTCAGGGGAGGGGCGGGGGTCGAATGCAAACGGGGGTGCAGTCAGAGCGCCGGATCTTACAGGAGCCTGCAGAGCCAGGGCCGCACTGACCCAGGCTTGGGCGCAGGATCCTGCAGGATTGTGCCGGATCCTGCAAGGCACGACTGACCCGGGTCTGGATTGACCCAGGTCAGAAAATCCCTGAGGGTCAGGCTGGACCTCGGGAGGGGTCTGGGGACCGACTTCGAGCTGTAACGTCACTATGCTCGCACAAGCCGTGCCCGCGCGTTCATCGGAGATGGCGGGTGCATCCACCAGCATCAGCTCTCCGAGATGGTCGTCAGACACCGTCTCCCCCTCCCGTTTCGCGTGCTCCTCCTGGGCTCGACGCGGATGTTTGTCATGCTTGGGTTTCCTGATTCCGTCCGTAAATCGTATGTGTATGTATGTTTGTATGTGTGGATGTGTACGTGTGCATGTGCGTGTTAGCCAGCGTGGGCCCAAAACAGCGTGCTCCTAGCAATACATGGTGTGCCACATCTGTGTCGCAATCTATGTGGTTCAATCTTGGTTGTGCAATCTGCGTTGTGCAACCTATGTGGTGCAACCTACGTGGCGCAATTCATTTTACAAATGAGTTGTCAAAGTCCATATCCTTGCAAGTATCCCACCCACCCGCAACTTGGTTTGCAAAACCCATGCGACGGCGATTACGATGAGTGTTTGGCGTTGGCTGGTGCATCTCTGCGGCCGCGCTGGCCCTTGCATGCTCGCGCGCACACCGGCCAGCTAGGTTGGCGCGACCGACGCGGCCGCGGTGGCGCTGACCGCTGGGCACTTCCCAGCGGGCACTTCCGTGCGAATCGGCGATTTGGGCGGGCGCGGTACCATGGCGACTCCGACGACGGTAGACACGATTATGAGAGTAGCAATGGTGGCGGCGATGGTGGCAATGACGACGGCAAAGCCATGGACGGCGCCGATGTTGACTACGCCCGCCGATAACGATGACGATGTCTTCGCGTCGGCGGTGAAGGTTTTTGAAGGAGTCCGACATGCGCGCGAGGCCGACGCGCGCGGCCCGCGTGGTATTATTTGACACAGGTCGTGCCCCCCCCCCCAGCACGCGCGCAAGGGCGGTCGAATGAGCTCGACATGCTGCGCGAGAGTCCCGCTTGGCAGACTTTGATGAACATGCTGGAAAACCGATGGTTTTCGTAAGAACCCGCATGGCCGCGAGCGCAGGATTTCTTTGAAAACTGGCATTGCGAAGCCATGAGTTTTGATATGTTTTCGGGACACACGTTTTTGAATTATTTACGGAATCTTCTGGGTTTTGAAGGATTTCGGCATGCGCCCGCGACGACGCGCCCGCGCTCAATTCGTCCCATGTGTTGCAAGGGGTTATTGCGGCACCGTGCGCGCAAGGGTGTTCGAATGTTTTCGATATGCGCGCGCGAAAAGCACGGTTAATAGCATGTGATGAAAATGTTGAAACGCCGGTGGTTTTATTCAGAATTTGCAAGAGCGCGGACGCAACTGTTGTTTGAAAGCCTTTGTTGCGAAACCATGTACTTGTATGTGTATTTCGGGGCACTTGATTTCGAATTCCTTGCAAAACGCGTGGTTCTTGGAAGATTCCGGCATGCGCGCGCGACGACGCATGCGTTTGCACTTCGTCCCGTATTTGGATTTTTTTTCACAATTGTTGATTTGTGATAAACGGGTGTCCGCGCGTGGTTTCTTTGCAAACCATGAGGGAGGGCGATACCAGCCTGTCTGGGATGATACGGATTTTTCTTTCGGATAGACGGTCAACACACTCAAATGTGCTTTGCCATACGAAACTATGGCCCGTTAAGTCCAGGGGAGAGGTAGACCTTATTTTTTCGGGAAACGGAGAATTCATTTAGATAAAAAACTGGGCGCTGTCAGTTCCACTTCTCGCGCAATCATCCCACCCACCCACCCGCAACTTGGTTTGCAAAACCCATGCGGCAGCGGTTGCGATGAGTGCCTGGTGTTAGCTCGTGCATCGCTGCGGCCGCGCTGGCACGCGCATGCTCGCGCGCACAGCGACCGGCTAGTTTGGCGCGACCGCTGCGGCCGCGGTGGCGCTGACCGCTGGGCACTTCCCAGCAGGCACTTCAGTACGTGTCGGTGACTTGGGCGGGTGCGGTATCATGGTGGTGTCAACAACGGTAAACACGGTTATGGCATCAGCGATGATGGTGGCGACGACGGCGATGACAACGGCAAGGCCAATGACAGTTCTGATGTTGAGCACGCCGATAACGATGACGGTGTCCCCCCGTCGGCGATGAAGTTTGTGGAAGGAATTCGACATGCGCGCGCGGCCGACGCGCCCGAGTGGCCCACATGGCATTGCGTGATAGAGATCGTGCCCCTCAGCACGCGCGCAAGGGCGGTCGAATATTTTCGACATGCGTCGTGAGAGGCCCGTTTGGTCGAATGCGTTGAAAATTGTGAACAAGGATGGCGTTCTAGAAGGTTCGCTAGAGCGTGCGGGCAGACTTTTTATTATCGTGCTGCGAAACCGTAGTTTGTTTGACTTTCTTCGACATTCGGTTGTGGAACCCCGTGCGGGATCTAACGTTTCTGACGGATTTCGGCACCCGCGCGCCGCAGATGCGCGCGCGCACACCCCGCCCCATTTTTTGCAAAAAGGTTTTTGCGACAGCTCGCGCGCAAGGTTTTTCGAAAACGGATACGCGCGCGCGAAAAGCACTTTTGGTAGCACGTGGTGAAAAGTTTGAAACACCCTTGGTTGTCTTGGGGAATCGCAAGAGCGCGAGCGCAAGTTGTTTGAACAATCCTGTTGCGAAACCGTTGGTTGTTTCTGTGTTCGGGACACTCGATGTTGATTTTTCTGCGAAGGATTCCGGCATGCGCGCGCGACGACGTGCGCGTGTGATTTTCGTCCCGTTTCTTCATGCAAGCTGATTGTCGTCCCGTTGTTTTTGATCGTTGAAGCTTTCGTGTGGAAGGGGTTTTCTATCATTGACGGTTTTTGATAAACGATCGCGCGCACAAGATCTTGTTTTCCAGAGGATGAGGTGGGGTGGGCGAGGAGGGACGGCTTGGCATGGGACGAGTTCATATTTGAGATGGTCGATGGGGCAGCTACGTATGACAGCTGGTTGATGGAATGGCAAACCGTGAAGTTTGGGGTGGAGGTAGATCCGAATGAACCTGTAGAAAAGGAAAATATCTATGTGGTGCAATCTCTGCGGTGCGCAATCGATCCTCTGGCTTCTGATCCTGTCACCGTGCCTGGGTTGCGGGTCAGAAATATCAGCGATGCTTCTCGGGGTCTCTTCGGGCCGCTCTCGGGGGCCTCTTGGGGGCAGTTTTGGAACCCCGTGGACCGTGTTGGGGGCCTCTTGGGGGCCCATTGGTCCGTTTTGGGGCCCTCTTGGATCCGAACAATTCATGCGACAAGCCGTGGGACGCCCCCTGCAAACCGCGACAAGCCCCAGGAAATTTTACAGTTTGGGGTCTGGGATTCCGCTAAAGGGTGGTCGCATTTGGAATTTCTTGGTACGATGCCGAGCCCACGGTTCGAGGCCACTTAGCGGACCAGCGCTGGTTCGAGGTTCTGGTTCGAGGCCCATTAGCGGAGCGGCGCTTCGTTAATGGGAGCAAAGCAATCGTAGTTGGTTGGTTCGAGGCAAATCAGCGGAGCTCCAGTCCGCCAGTGGGAGCGAACCAATCGTAGTTCCGTGCGCTGTGGCAAATTAGCGGGGCGCCGCTCCGCTAATGGGAGCAAAGCCATCGCAATCATCAGGTCGAACGCCAATTAGCGAAGTGGTGCTCCGCCAATGGGAGCGAAGCAATCGCAGCTTTCTGGTTCGAGGCCGATTGGCGGAACGACGCCCCGCCAATGGGAGCGAGGCAATCGAAATGCCCTGGTTCGAAGCCAATTAGCGGAACGGCGATCCGCTATCTGGAGTGAAGCACGTGGTTCTAAGCAAAGTATTGGAGCACCGCCCCGCTAAGTGGCGCGACGCGAGCAATGTCGGCGCGCACGCTGCGAGGGCAATGAGCGGAGCGGCGCTCCGGTCATCCGCCGCGGAGCACTCCGGCAATGGGGGTCCGGGCCCTTTGAAGAACCTTGCGGATCGAGGACAGATGCTGAGAGGATTGGGCAAAGGACTTGAAGACGCACCCACCCCGTGCCCAGCGGCACGGTGGCGGATGCGGTGGAATCGGCAATCGATGTGGTGCACATGACTCTGACTTCTTCGCGCGCGATCATTTCCCACGCTCGCGCATGCATCCCGCCCACCCACGCACCCGCAATTTGGTTTGCAAATCCCATGCGGTGACGTTTGCGACGTCTGCTTGGCGCTGGTTGGTGCAAGGCTACGGCCGCGCTTGCGTGCGCAAGCTCGCGCGCAGAGCGGCCAGCTAGTCTGCCGCGACCGACGCGGCCGCGGTGGCGCTGACCGCTTGGAGCTTACCGGCGCGTCTCGCAGGCCGCGCTGTCGCGCGGGCACATCAGTGCGAATCAGTGTCTCGGGCGGGCGCGGTAGCATGGCAACGTCGACAACGGCAGGCACGATGATGACAGCAACGATGTTGGTTGCGATGATGACAATGACAATGCCCTCGCGTCGTCGAAGAAGGTTTCGGAACGATTCTGGCAAGCGCGCGCAGTCGACGCGTGGGAGTGGCCCGCATGGAATGATTTGGCATTTGGTAACATGTCATGAGCATGCTGGAAATTTTAATTTCGCTACGAATTCTCAAAAACGGCAGCCAGTATGTTTAATGCCTCGCCCACTGAATCTGCGGGAGAGTTCCGTATTACAACGTTGGGTGGTTGCATGGGAAAGAAGAGGGAGAACATGTGGGACCGCTCGTAATTGCAGCGGGAGGGGGCCGCCGGAGGAACGGGAGGAGCAAAAAGAGGAGGAGGAGGAGGCCTCGCCCCCCAGCCGGGGGTCGCCGAGCTGTACACACACACACACACACACCAATCCCGGCCAGGCGAATCCGGGGCCCAGGATTTTTTATACGCCCTCCCAGCCCAGCCAGGAAAGCGTATGTACCGATTGTGGGCGCATCGGCCCACAATCGGTGTATCGAATGGCCTTCGGCCCATCCCGCCACCGTGCCCTGGTTGTGGGTCATAGGCCTGTAGGATGTTCGTTGGGATGTTGCGGGAGGCCTCTCGGGGGCCTTTTGGGGATCTGTTCGGAGGCCTCTCGGGAGCTTGTTTGGAGCCTCTTCTTGCGTCTTGAGGGCCTCTTGAGGTCTCTTGGGGCCTCTTGGGGTCCTCCTTTTGGCACTTCCTTGGAGCCTCCTGAGGGCCTCTTGGGGCGGAAGAGTCGGATTTTCTGTTCGTCTTCCTCCTCTTGGGCCCTTCCTGGGGCTGCCTTTGGGCTCTCTTGGGCCGTCCTGGGCGCCTCTGGGGCCGCCTTGGAGCCTTCTTGGGCCGTTTGGGGGCCCTCTTGCGGGCCTCTCGGGGCGGTCTCGGGGGCCTCTTGCGCTGATTTGGAGTGGTGGAAAAGTCGGGGGCCTTGAAACGTTAAACCAAGAGATAATTCATGATTTTGGCCTCTCAGGGCCATTCTGGGAAGGCTCTTGGGGCTCTCGTGGGGCGCCTCGAAGGCCTCTTGGGCCGTCTTGGGGCCCTCTTGGGCGTCTTGGGCGGGTCGCGTGGTGATTCGGAGCCCTCCTGGACCGTCTTGGAGGGCCTCTCGGGGCCCTCTTTGCCCGTCTTGGGCCCTCCCAGGGCCCGAGCAAGTCGTGCGAGAAGGCGCCCCACGCCCCGGGGGAGCTGGCAATTTTGGGTCCCCGCCCCCGGAAGAATCTAAGAATCTTCGTCCCCCTTCTTCTTCTTCTTCTTCTTCTTCGTCTTCTTCTTCTTCTTCTTCTTCTCCTCCTCCTCCTCCTCCTACTCCTCCTACTCCTCCCACACCTCCCTCTCCTTCTCTGCCTCCTCCTCCTCCTCCTCCTCCTCCTCCTCCTCCTCCGCCTCCTCCTCCTCCTCCTCCTGCTCCCCGTTCCTGCTTCTCCTCCTCATCTCCTCCTCCTCCCCTCCCAAGATTCCTGTTGGCGTTGCCGCCGGGCTTGGACCTCCGTGCGTGAGGACCGAGGCTTCAGGGATTGGGCCCAGGACCTGAGGACATGGTGCCTTGGCTCCTCCTCCTCCTCCTCCTCCTCCTCCTCCTCCTCCTGCTCCTCCTCCTCCCCTCCTCCTCCTCCTCCTCCCTCCTCCTCCTCCTCCTCCCCTCCTCCCCCCCCACCTCCCTCCCTCCTCCTCCTCCTGCTCCTCCTCTCCTCCTCCTTCCCCTCCTCCTCCTCCTCCTCCTCCTTCCTCCTCCTCCTCCTCCTCCTCCTCCTCCTCCTCCTCCCCCTCCTCCTCCCCCTCCTCCTCATCCTCCTCATCGCCATGGACAGGGAGGGCGCGGTGACAGATGCGGTCGGTAGTATTGGCTCAGCGCGTCGTGCCGCTCGGTCTGGCCCATCACGGTTCGGCGCGACACGCTATCCACGTCCCCGGTCCCGGGGCGTCGGCCTTCTGAGCCTCTCCGAGCACCCCGCCCCGCGGATCGGAGCGACACGCTGTATCCGCCTGCAGGGCGTGGCGTGTGGCCGGGGCCGTCGCCGCGACGCTCTACGCTGAAGTCGAGCATGTCCCTCTACGGGAGGAACATTCGATAGCGGTTACTCCAAATTTCGTAATAAAGGGAGGGGGGTCTCATTTCGGGGGGGGGGTCTCTTCCAGGCTATTTTGGAGGGCCTGGGGGGTCTGGGGACGATGTTTTGGAGGGTTCTCCCACGGGGGAGGTCTGAAATGGCTTGTCTTGGAGGGTCCAGACCCCCTCCCTTTTATTACGAGATCTGGAGTAGAAAGTAGCATGGGGCCTATTTTCCGTGCTCTTCTGTCTATTTTACATGTTTTGACTATTTTTTATTTTTCCTCAAGAGCCGCCTGGAGGAGGACATGCCCGACCTAACGCTGCGCAGAAGTTCCCGACCGTAACTGCCCTTCGTGATCCTGTCCAGGCCGCCTTCATCACCAGCGAGCCAGACTTCGTGTCCCCGTACTGGCAGCCGCGCTACCTCTACGCGCTGGACGCAGACGTCAGAGCGCCCCGGTGGCCACGCCCTCAATTGATATGTCTTCAACTGGAGACATGCTTGTCGCATTTGTTTCTTTCTTGGGAGGTATATCCTTGAGCTTGCTCAGGATTCCTCAAGCACTGCTCTGGCTTGGCACACCGCCAGATGTGGTGCACCCTAAAAAGAACTCCCTGGGGCAGGCCTCGATGGGCGGCCTGTTGGAACGCTGCGGGACGCCCCTGCCCCTCTCGCTGCCCCCTCCGCTCCTCGGGGGGGCCTCCTGGATGGGGCCGGAGCAGATGGGGCCAGAGGATCGCGCCGCATCGCCGATGCAGCGCCCATGCGGCTAGCTGTGGAGCCCGATTTGCGTCACGTCGACATCGCCGATGCATCGCCCACGTCGACGGTGCCTCGCCGGTGCATCGCCGATGCAGCGCCGAGGAATCGGCGATGCGGCGCGATCCCCCGAGCCCATCTGATCCGACCCCACCTGGGAGGCCTCTAGCTCCGCCCTTGGCGCCTTGCTGGGACACCCATGAAGACGGCCGCGGGGTAACCTAAAACAGGGCTAGGATCGGGATAAATCGCTCCAGAGCGTTCCGGAGCGCTCTCAGAGCGTTCCAGAACGCTTTGGAGCGGCCGCGGCGCCCAATACATCCTCCAGACCCGCCGATTCTCAGAGATTTCGAGTTATCCCGATCCGATTTTGTCCCGATCCTCGCGTCGTTTTACATGAAGACGGCCGCAGGGTAACCAGTCGGCGCCGCGCCAGTCTCGGGGTTCCGCCCCTCTCCTCCACCTCTCCCCCTCCTACGCACGGCGCGTCCTGCTCCACGGCAGGCCGCGCACACACACACACACACACGCACACGCACACGCACACGCACACGCACACGCACACGCACACGCACACGCACACGCACACACACACCACACCACACCACACCACACCACACCACACCACAACACAACACAACACAACACAACACAACACAGCACAGCACAACACAACACAACACAACACAACACAACACAACACAACGCAACGCAACACAACGCAACACACACACACACACACTCATGTCGGAAACTGGGCCACACACACGACCAGCGGCGGGAAGTTCGTCAATGCCAGGACTTTCTGGGGGTCGAGGGCGACGTCGCGGTGGTGTGGTGTATGCTTTGTCGTTCCGTTTCCCGGGGAAGCAGCGAAACAAGTATATACCAGGATCCCGTGTACACCAGGATCCGCTTTCTTGTGCAGATTTCAGAGTGCACGGC
>CAUYUJ010020574.1:58654-66154 GCA_963575745.1 Prorocentrum cordatum | reverse complement strand
CGCCGCCCCACGAGGCCCCCAGCGTGTCCTGCCCTCTGCCGCCCCCCCCCCCCCACACCCCACACGGCCACGCCACGCCACGGCGCTGCTGCGCCGCCCCCACGCCTCCTCCTCCTTTCTCCTCCTCCTCCTCCTCCTCCCCCCTCCTCTCCCTCCCCTCCTCCTCCTCCTCCTCCTCCTCCTCCTCCTCCTCCTCCTAAGCGTCTCGGCACAGGCGCTTCCCTCACTTCCACATTGAACAATGAAGCCTACCACACCTAAGACGCTTAGAATGGTTCATTCTTCTCCCACCTTGGTTCTCTTCTAATGGCCTCCCGCTTCCTACTGTTCCTCAGCGGCTGGACGGCCATCAACGGTATGAACAGCCTCTCTTTCTTGCAGTATAACCCCCAGTCGGCCTCCACCTCCGATCGGCTCACCGATATCGCCGCCCAGGCCCCCAACATGGATTTCATCGGGTTGACTGGCACGGGCAGCAAGAGGCATGGGGAGGCGGTGGGTTGGAGGAGAGCGGGAGATAGGTGGATGCTGGAGGCAGGGTGGCAGAGGGGACCACTTACAAATAAGTCTGCAGGTTGTGGCATCCTGTTAGGTCCCAGGATTTCCCGCAGGTCAGTAACTCATACCTGGTGTGCTCCTCCCTCGTTAGCTGGGCGTGGAGTGGCATTGCGTGCAAGAGCGCGAAGCTATGACGTTGCGGTCGTCTGCTTATACTTTCCGCCCGTCCCCAATTACTCCAAGCAGATCACAGCCTACTACAAGACATGTGACTTGCTAATCCAGTGGGCCAGGCAGTTACCAATATGGGGCACCCACAGATGTGTTCCAGTATTATGTGCGGATGTTAACTCAGGCTTTGGACTACAACGTCGGTCAGGCAGTGATGAATGGCTTCCAGTACGTCACCCCGCCATCGGGACGGCAGTTACGCCTGTTAAACAAAAGTACTCAGCTGACGTTGTGCTGGCTATGTTACAGGACCTTGATCTAGTTGCTGTCAACACCCACAAAGGAGCTGGACCAACCTTCTATGGGAACGCACGCAACAGCTCACAACTCGACTTTGTGTGCTTACCGCAATGTTGCCTACCTAATGTTACGGCCGCTGGCCCACTACGAAGAATGGCACGAAGGTTACAACTAGCCCACACTGTCGACCCACGAGATCATATCCCAGTACATGTCAGAATATCGTACTCGTTAGCTGATGTTCTCTGCCTCCCGAACCAGATCCCCACTCACCAGAGGCTCGGCCTTGTCCCCACCACGCACAAGTGGAACAAGGAAGCGTTAGGGGATGCACTTCGGACTGGGGCCCAGCGAGCGGAATTTTTACAGGCAGTTGAATCACGGCTTCTTGCTGCTGAACATGACATCGAGACTCTTCAGAGAGACGAACAGACTACGAATGCAGAATGGGGTTACTTTGTCAACATCCTTAACCAGGAAGCATCCAGGTTTTTTACTGCTACTCCAGAGTATTCTCCAGGTTATCGCGAACGGTCCCAGGAGGTCAAACAATTGCTGCAACAGAGAAGGGACATGAGGGAGCAGTTGGGGCAGCAGCAGGACGAGGAGCAGCAGCAGAACATCAAGGAGGAGCTCAGGAGGAGGAGCAGGGAGCTGAGGAGGCTACGCAGACGTTACGTTGTCCTCTGGCGTCAGGACCTCACCTCGGACTTGCTTGCAGCACGGTCTCAGAATCGGCAGGGAGAGGTCGCGAGGTTGTGTCGGCTGCTGTCGGGACGAGGAACGGGACCTCGGAAGAGGAACTACCGTCGGGCCACCGAGCTGATGCCGACGGCGGCGGACCTCTACGCTCGCTTCCAGCTGTCTTCAGGGGAGGGAGGGATGCAGGCAGAGATAGTCGACTGGCCCCAGATGATCGATGACTACGTTTATCACCCTGATCACGGATTGGAGGCTCAGCAGTTTACTTCCCCCTGGACCCAGGAGGGCCTGGAATGGGCTCGACAAAAATTGAAGCTGATAGGACAATACCTGCGCAGGGCTGCCAAACGAAGAACGTCGCCACCCTGGTCCCTTCCTATAGAAGTGTTCTGGATGCTGTTCCACCCGTACCGGCGTACGTCGAGGAGGTTCCGAGGTGTAGGTTATCAGGCTCCAGACCTTGATCTGCGTGCCCTAAGGCGATTCCTGGTGATATTTGTACATAAGATATATCGAAGTAGTCAGCCACCAGCAGTCTGGAGCTTGTCGATGGGGGTGGCCACTAATTGGAAGAGGGTCATACACGTTTTGTGCCCCTTTGGCAAAGCCTTCATCGCCACCAGCCTGGACCCAGTGCAGATCACCCAGGAACCCGAGTTCGCCCACGGTTGTGTTCCCAGGAGGCGCCGCGAGACGGCCATCATGATCCAGCAGTCAGTTGGATGGAGGCTTAGGAGGCTAGGGATACGGCATGTCACGGAGCATAAGGACATCACGAACGCGTTCGGTAGCAGCTCTCGTGAGGCTATCCTGGAGGCCAACCAGAGCATCATGAAGGAGGGGGAGGCTAGGTTTGGGGTCCAGAGGCTGCAGTTATCCACGGTGTGTTTCTCGGGGCTGGATGGGTTTTTTTTCGCCAAGCCTACGGTTGGAGCGCTACAAGGAGATCCCTGGGTAGTTAAGGTATTCACACGAGACATAGGAGGGGTCTTCGCGCGAGCACAGCAGGATCATCATAACTCCCAGGACGAAACAGCTACGTGGTGCACGGTCAGGCTCCCAGCAGATGATGATCAGGAGATGGTTATGGACCTATCATTTCATTCATATGTAGATGATGCCGCCAAGAAGTTACTTATTGCGGACCAGACGACAGACTTGGCGCAGGAGGTCAGCAGGCAGTCCTTGCAGTACGATGATTTGTTATCGCGACGACTGACTGAACACAACTATCAACTTAACCCAACAAAAAATGAAACAGTGCTTGCACTTTTTGGGGATCAAGCTCAGAACTGCAGAAAACAAATACGGACTGGCAATATTAGGTTAGCTGGACAACCCAAAGATTCTGCTAAGTACCTGGGTAGTATCGTTAGAGGTGATGGAGCTTTCTCTTCTGAACTGGAAAATAGGCTTAGGGCCACTGATGTTGGTTATCACAGTATGGGGAGATTCTGGTACCAGGCACGAGTCCCTTATGTTGAACGACGTGCTGTCTTCCTATGTCGTGTCCTAGGGTCTGCGTTATCAGGCGTCGAGGCTTTCCTCCCAACGCCTGCTCAACTACAGCGATTGCAGAGCAGAGTAAATATGTATGCTAGACGTGCTATGCGAGGGCTGGCCACTAAGGAGCAGAACGGGCATAAGGTTTCGATCAGTAATGAAGAGGTTTGTAGGTACTGGAAGATGGCACCACTTGAGATCGAACTGCGCGCACGGCGTATCAAGTGGTATCAGCGCTGGGTTCAACAACCTGATCGTCACCTGGCAGAATGGGCAGCTTTGTTTGGCACCATGCAAATCGAGTCGCAGAGAGGAGTGCAGATCGTTGGACAGGACGAGCGTCTTACAGAAGATGCTTGCCCCTGGGCTCGTAGAGTAATATCAGATATTAACTCCCTGGCTGACTTAGGAGATGACGAATATGAACATGTACAAGAATTTGATAGCAGTCCATTGAGAATATTCCAGGACGAGAGCTTAGTCGAATGGTTCACCCAGTTTGACCCAAAGAAGTTGCGAGCTAAGTGGTTAAGTGTAGCTATCCCCCCTCCTGGATATGCTCATCCTCAGCCTCAGGAATCACGACCCGACCCGCCACAAGCAGCAGGAGATATGTTACCATGTTCAGTACCAGGATGTACTCGTTCTTTCCATACCTCCAGGCAGTTATTGGTTCACCTCAGCAGGGGGCATGAGTTCAGATCTATCCTTGGTCTGGCAGTTACTTCTAATGTATGTTTTGTCTGCGAGAGCGTTTTCGAGAGCCGTAACTCGGTCTATAAGCACCTCATCGACTCCTTCGAAACGGGTATATGCGTCACACAAAGAAGTACGACCTTCAAACATCCAGGCCAGGACAACACTGATGAGTGCCCATTGTGTAAGGCTCAAATACTTGCTGGGGCTCCGCTGCGAGCCCACATCCGTACGCATTTTCTCCACCTCCCAGCACTCGACGATGCCAGGAGAGGGCGCGGCAGCAGCGGCGAGGCCCAACGAGCAAGAGGCAGTAGGAGGCTCGGAGATGGCGGCAGCGCCAGACTGGATGATCATCGGCACGGCCAACAAGCGCAAGGAGCTGGACGACACCTCGGACGCCCAGGAGAACAAGAAGGGGCGGCTGGCCGAGCAGGTCAAGCGCGACGGGCTCAAGATGGGCAACTTCAAGGCGCTGCTCGCCATCCTCACGAAGCTCAGCATCACGAACTCCAGGGAGCTCGCCGACCTCACAGGCGCCTGCTTCACGTGCTTTCTGCTCCCCGCGGGCGCCCCGCTGATCGGCATCGTGCAGCAGGCGGGCAAGGCCTACGCCCAGGACTGCAAGAAGAAGGGCAAGCAGCACGGCAACGGCCCCCCGTGGCCGCACGTCTTCCTGGCTCTCCTGAAGCACTTCTGCCAGATGACGAATTTGGACGAGCCGTCGATCAAGGCGTTCAAGACCTACTGGGGGGTGATCACGAGCCTCAGCAAGGAGGAGGGCCTGATCCAGCTGCAGGAGCAGATCAGGTTCCTGCGCATCGAGGGCTGCTGGTACGACCGCAAGAAGGACGACAAGCCGACCAGGTTCAAGCTGCAGTTCATGATGAGCCCCAACTCCCAGGTCAATGGAGTGAGGAACACCTCCGACCAGACCAACACGATCCCGCTCCACCAGGCCTTCTGCATGGCAATCCTCAAGCAGGGCGGGGAGTACAAGGCGGGCGGACCCCCCAAGGGGGCGCTGGAGAGAGAGGCGGAGAGGCTGCTCAAGCGCATGGGGATCGAGAGCGACAGGCAGACCATCGAGGTAGACAGCGACCAGGACGGGGAGGGGTTCTGAGGCCGTTGCGTCTTGAAGCAGTGAACGGATCTGAGCGTATGGCAGAGATGTATAGGGAAGGCCGCCTCACGGGCATACAATTACAGGCCCTGCAGGCCCGCGTCCACCACCCCATCCTCAGGTATTTTAACGGCAGTCGCAGTGTCTTGTTGCATCAGGTTGGCAGTGCAGATCCCCCCGCCATCATGTCATTTGAAGAGTTCCAGCAGCGTAGTGAGCAGGTGCGCAGAATAGAAGTCAATGTAGAGACAGTGCCGAATCAGAGCAATCGTGCCGCTAGTAGATATCTCCACCCCAATCCCATGCCGCCAGCAGAGTGACTCTGGCATTGGGGTCGCCTGTAGACACAGAGCAACGGGAATCAAAATCTGGCGGGGCATTTCTTTACCAGTCCGCTGCGGGCCGCGGCAGTGCGGGCCGCAGCAGTGCGGGCCGCCCAGGCTCTAGAAGTCAATGTAGAGACAGTGCCGAATCAGAGCAATCGTGCCGCTAGTAGATATCTCCACCCCAATCCCATGCCGCCAGCAGAGTGACTCTGGCATTGGGGTCGCCTGTAGACACAGAGCAACGGGAATCAAAATCTGGCGGGGCATTTCTTTACCAGTCCGCTGCGGGCCGCGGCAGTGCGGGCCGCGGCAGTGCGGGCCGCCCAGGCTCGGGGTTTTCCATATTGCAAGAGAGAAGTGAGAAGCGTTGCGACCTTGCTCACTTGTCCTCCCTCCTTCCCCTGCTCTGTCCGCCCGTGCTTGTTCCTTTCACGAAGGATGGTGCCGCGTGCGGGCCGCTGGGCGTTCCCCTTACAGCGGTCCCGCTTCGGCCAGAGAGGGCCATCCTTCCAGCGTCGGCCGCTGGTAGGCGATAGTTCGCATCCAAGAGCCTGCAGAGGTCACCAGGACTGCTGAGTGACAGAGGCTCGCAATGGTTGATTGATTGATTGATCCTCCTCCTCCTCCTCCTCCTCCTCCTCCTCCTCCTCCTCCTCCTCCTCCTCCTCCTCCTCCTCCTCCTCCTCCCTCCTCCTCCTCCTCCTCCTCCTCCCCTCCTCCTCCTCCTCCTCCTCCTCCTCCTCCTCCCCCCCTCCTCCTCCCTCCTCCGCCTCCTCTCCTCCTCCTCCTCCTCCTCCTCCTCCTCCTCCTCTCCTCCTCCTCCTCCTCCTCCCTCCTCCTCCTCCTCCTCCCCTCCTCCTCTCCTCCTCCCCCCTGACACTGTTGTGTTCCCCCTCCTCCCCCGCAACTCGGGGGAGGTTTTGTATTGCCGAGGGGTGTTTCGGCGGCCCAGGGTCCGATCTTTGTGGGCGGCGTGCAGGCACACACCTCGCACTGTCTTCAGTCATGACCAGAGTTTTCGCTGCTTTTCTGTTCCGTCTGCGGCAAAACGGCCTCGACGGATTGCAGGCACTTGAGCCAGCCGTTCCTGCCATCGCGTAAGGGGAAGGAGAACCTTGCGCGAATTTCCCGAGGCCTCCGCCCCCGCCCCCAAGGTGCTCCGAAGGCTGCTCTGGCGGCCCAGAAGGTCCTCACAGGTAGGACCTCGGGGCCCTCGTCTGGGGTTGCAGGGTGAGGGGCCGTAGGCGTAGGGAGGGGCACTGCGCCCCCAGGCTCCAACTCCTCCTCCTCCTCCTCCTCGTCCTCCTCCCCTTCCTCCTCCTCCTCCTCCTCCTCCTCTCCTCCTCCTCCTCCTCCTCCTCCTCCTCCTCCTCTCCTCCTCCTCTCTCCTCCCCTTCCTCCTCCTCTCCTCCTCCTCCTCCTCCTCCTCCGCCTCCTCCTCCTCCTCCTCCTCCTCTCCTCCTCCTCCTCCTCCTCCTCCTCCTCCTCCTCCTCCGTGGCTGACGCTTCGCAAGGTGGAGTCCCCCTCCCCTCAGTGGGAAAGCTGGCAATTTTCATCATCCCCGTCTGGTGCTCGTGGAGGAGAAGAGAGGCGCGTGCGGTGGCGTGCGGCCGGCGGAGAGCGCGCGCGAACGGTGGCGGCCCCGGGGCGCGCGGCCTGCGCGGCACTGGAGACGCAGCCCGTCGGGGGGCCCAGGCCGGCCACTGGCTTGGACGCGATGCAGCAGAGCGCTGCAGATGCCAGATCCTGAGATCCGACGCTCCATTGAGATTGGAGCAGGCGGTTTGTGGCCGTTTTCGGCCCATGGGGGCCTCGTCGAGCTTCGGGGGCGTCAGAAAACTGCTCAGGATGAGGAACCAGCCCTCGAGAAGTGGTGCGGAGGAGGAGGAGGAGGAGGAGGAGGAGGAGGGGGAGGAGGAGGAGGAGGAGGAGGAGGAGGAGGAGGAGGAGGAGGAGGAGGAGGAGGAGGAGGAGGAGGAGTAGGAGAAGGAGGAGGAGGAGGAGGACGCGGAGGCGGAGGCGGAGGCGGAGGCGGAGGAGGAGGAGGCGGAGGCGGAGGCGGAGGAGGAGGAGGCGGAGGCGGAGGAGGAGGAGGCGGAGGAGGAGGAGGAGGAAGCCCACGCAGCGAACAAAAAAAAACAGCTGGAAATCTGGGGAGCTCGCCTCCCTCGCTGACCCCC
>CAUYUJ010020574.1:28654-53654 GCA_963575745.1 Prorocentrum cordatum | reverse complement strand
ACTATTACTACTACTACTACTACTACTACTACTACCACGGCTACTACTACTACTACTACTACTACGACTACTACCGCTACCACGACCACCACCATTACTACTACTACTACTACTACTACTACTACTACTACTACTACCACTACTACTACTACTACTACTACTACTACTACTACAACAACTATCACTACTTCTACTATTACTACTACTTCTACCACCACTACTACTAGTACTAGTACTACTAGCACTACTACTAGTACTAGTACTACTATTACTACTACTACTACTACTACTACTACTACTACTACTACTACTACTGATACTACTACTACTACTACTACTGATACTACTACTCCTACTACTACGACGACGACGACTACTACTACTACTACTACTACTGATACTACTACGATTACGATTACAACGACGACGACGACGACTACGATTACTATTACCACGACTACTACTACTACTACTACCACTACTACTACTACTATTACGACTACCACTACTATTGCTACTACTATTACTACTGTTGCTAATAAGGCTACTAATACTGATACGACTACGACTACCTCTTACTACTACTGCTTCTACTACTACTACTACGACTACTACTACTACTACTAGTACTAGTGCTACCACTACTACCACTGCTACTGCCACGGCTACTACTACTACTACTACTACTACTACTGCTTCTTCTACTACTACTACTACTACTACTACTGCTACTACTACTACTACTACTAGTAGTTTTGCTTTTAGTATTATAACCACTACTACGACGACGACTGCTACTGCGACTACGACTATTATTACTACTGCTATTACTTATTCTTTCACTTCTACTTCTATTACGACGACTACTACTACTAGTACTATTACTACTACTACTACCACTACTACTACTACTACTACTACTACGAGAACTACGACAACGACTACGACTACGGCTACTATTACGACTACGACGACGACCATGACGACGACGACGACGACGACTACGAATACGACTACGACTACGACTACGAATGCGACTACTGCGACTACTACTTCTACTGTTACTACTACCTCTATTATTATTACTACTACTACTACTACTACTACTACTACTACTACTACTTCCACCACTACTACTACTACTACTACTACTACTACTACTACTACTACTATTAATAGTACTACTACTACTACTACTACTACTACTACTACTATTACAACTACTACCACTATTACTACTACTACTACCACTACTACTACTACTACTACTGCTACTACTACTACTACTACTACTACTACGACTACGACTACTACTACGACTACTACTACTACTACTACTACTACTACTACTACGACTACTACTACTACTACTACTGCTACTGCTACTGCTACTACTGCTACTACTACTACTACTACTACTACTACTACTACTACTTCTACTACTACTACTACTACTACTACTACTACTACTACTACTACTACTACTACTACTACTACTACTACTACTACTACTACTACTACTACTACTACTACTACTACTACTACGACTACTACTACTACTACTACCACTACTATCATTACTACCCTTCGTGGTCGCACTCGTGGTGGCAACAGTAGTCGTAGCCGCAGTTGAAATTTTAGTCGGACTAGTGATTGTAGCAGCAGTGGTAGGAAGAGGAGTGGAACGAGGAGGATTGAGAGACAGCGAGGCTCCAGGAGGAGCGGAGGGAGAAGACCAGTGACATGAGGGGGAGGTGGAGGAGAAGGACGAGGGGAGGAACAAGAAGGATACGGAGAAGGGGGGGGAGCAGACGAGGACGACAGGGGGAGGAGGATGAGCAGGAGGATGATCAGGACGACGAGGCCGAAGACGAGGAGAAGAGGGGGCTTGGGGCCCAGACTTCCGACAGACTCGACCTCTTCTTGCCGCCATCCCGACCCCTTTCTTGGTATTGGCTTTTCATCCTGAGCGGTTCTGCCTAGGTTCTTGCGACTCAGAAACAGCTGCGGGACGCCGAGGGGGGAGAAAACACGTCGACGCCGTCGGCTCACGTCGTCGGAGGTACAGTGGAGACCCATGCCAAGAAACACCCTGCTTGCCTCCAGGGTGCCCTGGGTTTCGTGGGGTTCGATGGCTTCGCGATGGAAAGCGTGACGCTCCCACGCCAGAAACCAATGGACGTCCTGGGGTCTCAGGGTTGGGCTTCTTGTGGAAGGCTTCTTGTGGACTGGCCCCCGCTGTCTGGGAAGGGGGGGGCCCGGCGGCTCCAGGCGTTGGACTTCAGCCTGCACGAGACGGCGGCCCCCGACTGCCCGGAGGAGGGCGCCGGGCCACGCGCAGGGGCCGCCGCGGCCACTGCCGCCGCTGCGGGTGCCGTCGTCGTCGTCGCCTTCTTCACAGGCCTCCTCCTGCTTCTCAGTCTCAGTGTCCTCGCCACCACCCCGCCCTCTCCTACTCCTCCTTCCTTCCTCCTCTGCACCAACAACGACCCCCCTCCCACACGCCGTCGTCACCCAGCTCGTTCTCCCCATCGCCCTCCCTTGCTTCTCCTCCCTGCTGCCGCCGCCACCGCCGCGAACGGTGCTGCTTCCTGCTGCTCCGCCGTCTTGCGCGTCGTCAGGAGGAGATGCCTCGCGCGTCTCGAAGGACTTCTGTGGGTCTGACGCCGTGTGCACGTCCCGAGGCTGTGTGATCAAGCCCTGCGGCTGGAGCGAGCCCCCGCCCGTCCCCGAGTCGGTCGGCAATGGCACAGCTCGCTGTCTTTGAGAGCCAGCGGGGCGATGGGAGCCGCGGTGCCCCAGCAGAGACACGAGGCCGAGCCCAGGCGTTCCCCTGGCATCGCTCGGACGTGTGCGTTTTTCCTTCGGCGAGGACCATCGAGGAGCATCCTTGATCATTGGGCGAAAAAGCCACGCACGAAGCCGACAAAAAATCACAGGGAATGGACGTCCGAGCGATGGCCAGTTCCCTTGGGATTGATCCAGATCGGGGCCGCGACCAGGATAGGCGTGAGCAGAGATGGGGTACAGCAGGCCGTGAGGTGTTGCACAGCTTGGCCCGGCAATCAGGGACACCCTCACGTCATGTGTGAACCAGGCAAATGGGAGCTCGATAAAGGCGATTGACCCTCCGTGCTCTGCCGCCATCCTTTTTTATCACAGGTCGGTGTCCGTGTGTGTGTTCGTGATGTTTTCGTTGCGCCTTCCACGTTATCACAATAGCGGGCATTATTGGCACGGCAACAGCTCACCGTATGGTTTACACTGTGATGAGAACCATAATGCTACAGGCCTTCGGTGTGGCTACGATGCGTTGTTCCTCCTCTCCCTCTGCTGCACGCCCTCCTCCCCGCTCTCTCGCCCGCCCGTTTCCTCCCTCGGCGCGTTCTGACGGTTAGGTCTGCGTCCGCCTCCCCGCCCTCCTGCCTTCTCCTTCTTCTTGAACCCCACCAGCCACGTTCGATTCGTCCTTGCCATCCTCCTCGCCTTCCCTCCTCCCCCCTCAGCCTCTTCACATGTTTTTCTTAATCCGTCCTTACTTTTCCGCTTTGTCCACCTCTTCCTCATTCAGCGCTCGTTTTTGCCACATGTGTTCGCACTCGGTGGGTGGAGCAAGTGCGGGCACATGGGCGGCGAGGCTGGATATTTGATTAGCGGCGCGCAGATCGAACAAGTTACTGGATTGTTCGTTCCGCCCAGCCGCTGGGGAGCACTTGATGGCAAGTCCCTGGGACCCTCCGAGGTCATCTCTTGGACCCCTGGAGCTCCCTTGACGGCCTCACCTTGGGATGTTGGGCTGCATCTTCGGGTCAAACTTTAGCCACGTGGCCCTTGTGCCTCTCTTGATGCCCTCTGGCGGCTCGTTTGGGGGGGGTCACAGACGGTTCTGGACCTTTCTGGGGACAGTATTGCTCCGTCGTGACCCAGAGGAGGAGGTGGAGGAGGAGGAGGAGGAGGAAGAGGAGGAGGACGAGGAGGAGGAGGAGGACGAGGAGGAGGAGCAGAGACGGCGAACAGCTGAAAATCCAGTAATTCTCTGACTCTTGCGTCGCACCTCGGCGGCCGTCTGAGAGGCCCTCTTGGATGCCTCTGGGGACATACGATATGCCATCTCGGGGGTCCATGGGGACCTCTGGCGGCCCCGGGTCTCTATCTGGGGTGGGTATGGCGGCCTCTTCGGGACATGTTGTGCCGTGGGGGCTTCTCGGGACCCCTCTGAGCTGGCTCACGCCGGGCATTTCATGGCATCCTGCCGGTGGCGTTCGGGCATGCGCGGCAACGGTGGTGTAACCGTCCAACGGCGCACGCCTTTGAAGTGCATCGGGGCGCTCTGGGAGGCATGCTCCGGCATCTCTAGGTGCCCTCCTTGAGCACTCCAACTCGAGCCTTCCTGGGGGAATTCCGGGGCTCCTGTGGCCCCAGGGGCTGTGTTGGATCCGGCTGGCTGGTCTCTCATTGCGAGCAGCACAGTACAGGAGGAGGAGGAGGAGGAGGAGGAGGAGGAGGGGGAGGAGGAGGAGGAGGAGGAGGGGGAGGAGGAGGAGAGGGAGGAGGGGAGGGGGGGGGGTGGAAGGGGAGGACGTGGAGAAGGGGGAGGTGGAGGAAGAGGAGGAGGAGGAGGAGGAGAAGGAACGTGCAGAACAAGTATTATCTTTGCATCAAATGTGTATGCATGTGCTGCAAAGGCCTTACGGCCGGTTCCGCTGACCCTGAGAAGAGAGCAGCGTAGGCGTAAGAGGCGTAGACGCGCTAACGGCAATGTAAGTAACGGCGCTGTAGGTTTCGGCATTGTATGTGGAATTGGTTCGTGCCCAACCAATTGTGGGACATCGTGGCTCGCGCTCTCCTATAATTCGCTGCGTCGTTTTCGCTCGATACATTCGCACATTTGAAATGTAGGAAAGTGTGGTTCACGATTTCCTACCAGTTGTTATGTACGAGCTCGGTGTCACAACCATCATTTTCCCAACATCGCCGCTAACCAACATCGCCGTTAGCGCGGCATTGGACAGTGCAGAACAAGTATATATGTGCATCAAATGTGTATGCATGTGCTGCAAAGGCCTTACGGCCGGTTCCGCCGACCCTGAGAAGAGAGCAGCGCAGGCGCCAGAGGCGGAACGGGGATGGAGGCTAATTAGGGGCAGTGGCGGCATTCATGACACGGTGACTACATTTTTCGAAGAAACAACCACATAAAGATACGTTCCTGGCTCCGCGCGCCAGGGAGGGGGGTCCAGCGCGAATCCAAGAAATCCGCGCGGAGCGCCAACAACTTATGTTTATGTGTTTTTCTTCGTCTAATTCTTACATGTGCACACAGCGTCCAGGAGATCATGTCATCCCATATGTTCCCCAAACAATGCTGGCTCTTAGGGCTTCCGACTTGTCTTCTAAAGAACTGGGCCTGCGGGCCGCTCCAGCCGCCATGTGGCTGCCGTCTTGGGGGCCTCTTGGATCGTCTTGTGGCCCTCTTGGGCCGTCTGGGGGGCCTCTTCGGGGCCTCTTGGGGGCCTCTTGGGGCGATCTTTGCGCCCAAGTGCACATGTTGCTCGCAGACGCGAGCTCACCGCGGCAGCAGCCCGGAGGGGGACAGGGGCTCAGGAGGAGGCAGTAAACGCCCCTTCCCCCCTATGGACGCCTGGGACGACACTCGCCTCGCGTTGTCGGGGCGAGATCCCGCTCCCCTGATGCACTCTGATGACATAGCTCTCGCTCGGGAAAGAACAGATCCCACCCATGAGATATGCGACTCCCGTAGGCTGACGGGCGGGATGCAAGCCCCGCAGTTTGATTGCGCCTGGGCGCTGTCTTGGGGCCACCTTGAGAGCGCATCAGGGCCATGCTGGGGTCGTGGTGTCGCGTGTTGGGATTGCTTTGGCTATAAATCGCGGGCGGGATGCAAATCCCGCAGTTTGGTTGCGCCTTGGCGTTGTACTGGGGCCATCTCAAGAGCGCATCGGGGCCAAGCCGGGGTCGTGGTGTCGTGCTTTGGTATGCTTCGGCCAGTTTGGGCCCGCCTCTTTGGGCCATCGCAAGATCAGTGAGGCATCTTTTGATCGTCCGTTGCATATACGTTGGGCCGCCTTGGGGCTTACCCTGACATCCTGGCGACTGATTTTTTTCGAGTCGGACGTTTTCGCGTTTGTTCGGGCCCCCAGACCCTCACAGATGGTTCCAGCTTGAAAAATGACGCAGAAAGATGGGGTCCGGGGCTCCAGTCTTGATTTTTCACGATGCTTCAATTTTCCAAGACGTCGGATCTCAGGGTAGTGGGCCCCAGAAACGGCAGGGCCGCTTTTTCACTGTTCCCAAGATTGGAGCCCGAGCCGGAACCAGAACAAAAATTGGCGGCGGAATCAGCACAAAACAGCGACGGAACCGGCAACAACAGCTACAAGAAGGAATTGGTACAAAACAACTGCTCTGCAATTTCCAGGGCCCACTGAGCTTTGGGGTTGCCCTGCGACCTGCTGGAAGCCACGTCCTGATCATGTGCGGATCATAGGGGCCCTTCTGGGGCCGCCCTGAGGGCGCGGTGGGTTCGCGTCGCGTTGTCGCCGCGGCGACCCCGTCGCGGGCGTTCGAGGTTGAACGCCGCCAGTGGCATCGGCCAATATGGAACGACCTGGCGATCGGAGGGCCGCCGATCGTTGGAGGCTGACCGAACCGCGCGGTGCCGGAATCCATCGCCGGGGTCGTCGCGACAGGGACCTGCCGAACTGTCGGGTCGTTTCGTGCTTGAAGGCCATCATGGAAACGCAGTGGGGTCGCTGGACCGCTTTGGCATCGGTTTGGGTCTTCTTGAAGTCTTGCGCGTTTCCAAGGAGTTCTCTGCTGCGGACAAATAACCCGAGGAATAAGAATACGTTTGGCCTCTCGGGTCCCTCTTGGGGGGCCTCTTGGGGCCCTCTTGGGGCGTCTTGGGGGCATCCTGGGCAGTCTGGAGGCCATTCTGGGCGCTCTTGGAGCGATCTTTGGGCGACTCTCGGGGCGCTCTTGGATAGCCTCAGGGGCATCTTGAGCCCCGCTTGGGCCGTCTTGGGGCGTCCTTGGATCCGAGAGCGCTGCGCGCCATGGCCCAGAAGCGCGGCAGCACCACCGCAGCAGAAATGAAGGCATCGATCCACCTCTGTTCCCTGCCCGCTTGTCCTCCTCAACGGGCACCGAGCCCGAGGGATCGCCCAGAAGCACCCAGAACTCCAGACCGTGGGCCCATGGAAGAACCCTCCGGATCGGGGATGGAGGACTCGAGGGACCCGAGGACATTCTTTTTTCATGCCTCCAGGCACGGTGGCGGATAGTTGTTCACCTACGTTGTGTGTTGACGTGCTCATGTATAGATCGTCGTACATAAGCATACGTATGTGTATACACGTATGTACATGCTGAACATGCACAAATATCTTTACACGAATCTACATATTCATATTGGTATATACACAAACATACACATACATGCATATATGCACAAACCTATATACATGTATATACATGCATAAACATACTTGTTTGCGTCATGACCCCGTTAGGCGAGTGGAAATGGGTGGACGGGAAGGGGGTGGAGAGAAGGGGAGAGGGGAGTGGATGGTGGGGTGAGGGAGCGGGAGGTTCGGGAAAGGAGGTGTGGGGCAGGGAAGGGGTGGGATGGGAGGGAGGTGGATGAGGGTTCGAGGGAGAGAAATGGAGAGGAAAGGAGTGGGGAGGGGGCTGGATGTTTCGATGCTGGTGGAAGGTGGGTGGGCTTGCGCGAGCACGACGTCGATCCGTAGAGCCCCTCCAAACTGAGTGCGCCCATGGTCGTCTGGACTGCCAGCGCACCAGATCCCGATCTCAAAAGCGCCGCGACGAGGAGCTGAGGGAGGAGCTGTGGCGTTGGAGCCGGGAGCAGGCGCCTCGCGGCGCACCCGCCCGCCTCGAGTCACGCGGTTCGGTGCCTGTTGCTGTATTCTCCGAGTTCTGTTCCCAATGGTTCTTCCCTTCCGCTTCGTCCTTCCATTTCCCCCCGCCCAGGGTTGGCATAAGTGAGCGGCAGAGATGACGGGTTCCACTTCACCGCTTCTGGGAGCAGGGCAGAGCAGACGACTGAATGGAAGCGAAGGGTCGCCCGTGGTTGGGTAGTGGGCGAATGGGGAGGATGAGTGGAGGAGGCCAGAGGAGGACGAGGAGGAGGAGGCGGAACAGGAGTCGGAGCAGGACAAGAATGAGGAGGAGGAATCTCTCAGCAGCAGCAGCAGGAGCAGCAGGAGCAGGAGGAGATTGAGGACGATGGGAAGGCGAAGGTGGAGAGGGGGGAGGGGGGGGGAAGGAGTATCCGGGCATGCATGGATGGACCGAACGTCGGGTTGGCGAGCGTGGCTCAGCACACGTGTCTTCGTGGGCGCAGGGGGCTGCTCGCCCGAGCACGGAGCGGCCCCCCCCTGCGTGGGCTCTGAACAGGAGCACGGCGGGGCAGGGAGGCACAGGGCCCGGGATGGCACTCGCCTCCCGGCCTTGCCCCCTCGCCATGCAGCCCCCTCGCTCTCCGTTCCCTCTCCCCTCGAGGAGGAGGGGGACGAGGAGGAGGAGGAGGAGGAGGAGGAGGAGGAGGAGGAGGAGGAGGAGGAGGAGGAGAGAGGAGGAGGAGGAGGGGGAGGAGGAGGAGGAGGGAGGAGGAGGAGGAGGAGGAGGAGGAGGAGGAGGAGGAGGAGGGAGGAGGAGGAGGAGGCGGAGGAGGAGGAGGAGGGGCAGGAGGGGGAGGAGGAGGAGGAGGAGGAGGAGGAGGAGGATTTCCCCCCTCCCTCCTGCCCTCGATCGCCTCCTGCCTGTGGGGCGGGAGAGTGCAGATTGAGTGGTGCATGTCGTCTTGGCATCCTGTCCCGCCACCCTGGGACTAGCACCAGCAAGGGGGCACATGATCGGAGCAGAGGAAGGTGGGCTGCCCCACCGCCAGGTGGGCTTGCCAGCGCACCTCGACGACGGAGACATCTTCGCGGATGCTGCGCAACAGTAGTCGGAACAAAAAAAATGCCTGAAAAAAAGAGCTCTCATGCACGAGGTTCTTACTGCACTCCGTTTCTCGATCCCGCCTTGTGAGCCCGCGGAGCAGGAGTCACGGGGGGCCACCAGAGGGGGTATCTCACGCACACATGTTATTACATTGTTGCAGTTCTGCCACCGGTCATGCATTTTTCGTTGTTCGATGCTCTCCCGTAATGGCAGGCGATGGGACCACGGCCCAAAACAGGCGATGGAACCGTGCGGTTTCGGGCTGAAACCTGATCCCTCCACGCTGCAGGCTTTCTCCCTTGCCTCTCTCTCTCTCTCTCTCTCTACTTCGCTCTCTCTCTCTCTCTCTTTCTCTCTCATTCTTTCTCTTTCTGTTCCCCACATCTTAAGCGGCTCTTCTTTCCCACATCCTAAATGGGAATAGCGTTTTCTCCGAACACCCCGCGCAGGAACACGTCCCCATCACCATCACAATCATACTTATCGCCGTCATCATCGCCATCCGCATGCACCCATTCACACTCACACACTCACGCATCACCACCACTCATCATCATCACACTCACACGCGCACATCCTCACCTGGAGGGAAGTCTCGAGCGGGAACCCCCTCCCTGTGGAGACCGACCTTCATGTTGGTAATCCGAGCGGGTCATCGGGATGTTCTACCGGGCGTAGCACATGAGCACCCTAAGGTGGCAAGTCGTGAGGATGTCTCGAGCGGGGGTGTTGTTAGTGATCCAAGTGTGAGGGAGTCTCGGGCGGGAGCCCCCATCCCTATGGGGGCCACTCGTTACTTTATGTTAGTAGTCCGAGTGTGTCATTGGGATATTCGACCAGTCGTAGCACTTGAGCACCCCAAGCGGGGCAAACCGTGAGGATGTCTCGAGCAGGTGATTCGTCTGTGAGTGGGAGCCCCCTCCCGATGGGGCTCGCAGATCATGTTAGTAGTCCGAGCGGGCCATCGGCCTATTGCAGCAGGCATATCACTTGTGCAACCCGAAAGCGTAAATCGTGAGGATATCCTGAACGGGAGCATCGGTGGTGGGTGAATTGCGAAGACGTCTCAGGCGGGAGCCCCCTCTCTATGAGGCCCGCACTTCATGCTGGTAATCCGAGTGGGTCATCAGGATATTCTGCCAGGCATAGCCCTTGTGCACCCGAAGGGCGCAAATCGTGAGGATATCTCGAGCGGGGGCCTCGTCCGTGATTGAATTGCGAGGAAATCTTGAGCGGAAACCCCTGCTTGTGGGGGGCCACTACTTCATGTTGGCAACCCGAGCGGGTAATCGGGATATTCGACCAGGCGTAACACTTGCGCACCCCAAGGGGGGCAAATCGCGAGTATGTCTCGAGCGGGGGCCTCGTCTGTGAGCGACTTGCAAGGAGTTCTCAGGCGAGAGCCACCCTCCTAATGGGGCCCGCGTTTCACATTCGTATAAAATCCGAGTGGGTCATCGGTATATTCTACCAGGCATAACAATTGTGCACCCCAAGGGGGGCAAATCATGAGGATGTCTCGAGCGGGTGCTTCGTTTGTGAGTGAGTTGTAAGGAAGTCTCAGGCGGGAGCCTCCTCCCTATTGGGTCAGCAACTCATGTTGGTAATCCGAGCGGGTCATCGGGGTATTCTACCAGGGATAGACCCTGTGCACCCTAAGGGCGCAAATCGTGAGGCTATCTCGAGCGGGGGGCTGGCCTATGTGTGTGTGTGTGTTTGTTTGTGTGTGCATGTGTGTGCGCGCGTGTGTGTGTGTGTACGTGTACGTGTACGTGTACGTGTACGTGTACGTGTACGTGTGCGTATGTGCGTATGTGTGTGTGTGTGTGTGTTCGTGTGCGCGTGTGTGTGTATGTGTGTGTGTGTGTTCGTGTGTTCGTGTGTGTGTGTGTGTGTTCGTGTGTGTGTGCGTGAGTGCGTGTGCGTGTGTGTGTGTTTGTGCTGTGTGTGTGTGTGTGTGGGTGTGTGTGTGTGTGTGTGTGTGTGTGTGTGTGTGTGTGTGTGTGTGTGTGTGTGTGTGTGTGTGTGTGTGTGTGTGTGTGTGTGTGTGTGTGTGTGTGTGTGTGTGTGTGTGTGTGTGTGTGTGTGTGTGTGTGTGTGTGTGTGTGTGTGTGTGTGTGTGTGGTGTGTGTGTGTGTGTGTGTGTGTGTGTGTGTGTGTGTGTGTGTGTGTGTGTGTGTGTGTGTGTGTGTGTGTGTGTGTGTGTGTGTGTGTGTGTGTGTGTGTGTGTGTGTTACGTTTGTGTGTGTGTGTGTGTTTGCCTGTGTGTGTGCGTGTCTGTGTGTGCGCGCGTGCTGCTTCCGCCCAGGGCAGTATGTGGCGCAAGTGTTTTGACTGCGATTGTCAAGCGTCGTCCCAGACAGGGTAGGACCTCATCTGTGCAAAGCTGCGAAGGCATCGACCACGCACTCTCCTCCTCCACGATGGCCCCAAGGAAATAACTTCCTCTCATTGCTTCCCCCCTTCCTCTCTTTTCTGTCCGCTCTCTTCCTTATTCGCGTGCTTCCTCTGGGGCTCACGGGGGGGAGGTTCTCATGGAGCCATGGCAGGTACCCAATGAGCCGCCGTGCGGCGTCAGGGAGAGAGGGTGAGGACAAGCTAGGTGCGCTCGCGTCATATCTGACATCCTACCCCTCCCTCCCATCCCTTACCATGGCGTAGATCCCCTTTCTACTCGCACAGTCGGATGTCGAGCAGGGCAATGATCCCGAAAGGGTACGCGATGCATTGTAGAGCACGGCATGGCATGGCGTAGAAGAGCACCGCAAAGCGTAGCATCAACCTAGCATTGCATTGCATGCCGTGGCATGGCACGGGAAATGACGCCAGCGCTGCAGCGGGAGCACGAGTCGAAACGAGCGGAAGCGCGGAAATGAGGCCAGCGCTGCAGCGGGAGCACGATTCGGAACGAGCGGAAGCACGGAAATGAGGCCAGCGCTGCAGCGGGAGCACGATTCGGAATGAGCGGGGCCCGAAAATGAGGCCGGCGCCTCAGCGAGAGCAGCATTTTGAAAAACATGCAGGCGAAAACCCAACTCTGGGGAAACCTGTGTGTAAAAAAACAGTACGCGGGGGGGGGGGCGATCACTTTCAAACCGTCATCAGGGGAAGAGGGAGAGTAGTATTTATATTGAGTGATTGTTGACATGGAGGATGGGGAGGTACAGGAGATGGGAGCGGGAAGGGGAGGAGGAGGAGGAGGAGGAGGAGGAGGAAGAGGAGGAGGAGGATGAGGAGGAGGAGGAGGTGGAGGAGGTGGAGGAGGGGGAGTAGCAGGAGAGAAGTAGCAGCATGAGAAGAGGTACTGCGAGGCAGCAGGTGCTGGTGCCGCCCGGATACCGACCACCCCTGGGGGTCTCCAAAGGCCCCCAGAGGCCTCCTTTGGGCCGAAGCGATGCGCGAGCTCTTCGAAGCTCTCTCTGCCCGACCGTCGTGAGTAGACCCTGCCGTCGGGAGCAGGAGGAAGAGGAGGGAAGCTGCGCTTGCGCTCTAGGTGCGTCCCTCGCAGCTTGCCTAAGATTTACACCAGAGAAAAACCCTCGACCGGGAACCCGGGAACCCAGAACCCACCGAAATCGGCCCGGAACCAATAACGAGGAATCCGGGAACCCGGAACCGGGAACCCGGGAACCCGGGCCGGCCACCGAAAGCGGCGGGACCTTTCCGCCAAATTCTTTCATTTCCGCTATAGGACCCCTTCAGTGCAAGCACTGATTGGGGAACAAAACGGGAAGCTGTCACCGAGCCTCCTCCTCCGCCTCCTCCTCCTTCTCCTTCTCCTCCCCCTCCTCCTTTCTCTCCTCCTCCTCCTCCTCCCCCTCCTCCTCCTCCTGCTCCTCCTCCTGCTCCTCCTCCTCCTCCTCCTCCTCCTCCTCCTCCTCCTCCTCCCTTCCTGACCTCGCACAAGCCTCAAGTGCTCCCTGGCCGGCTGGGGCAGGAGGAAGCGGAGGGAAGCTGCTCTTCGTGTGTGCTTGTGCAGCTTGCCTGAGAAAAGAGGGAAGTTGCAGCGGAGGGGAAGGTCAAAGAGGGCAGCGACAAGAAGGAGGTCGACGCGGCCGCCAAAAAGCGATTCGAGGCCGCCCCCGCCGCCGCCTCCCGCGAGCTCCACCGCCCACTCTTCGCTCTTCCGGCCTCCGCCCGGCCTCACACTTGCGAAGGGAGCGCCGGCGATGCAGAGGCACCTGCTTGGGCTGATGCTTGCTCTGATCCTGCTCCTGCTCGTCGTACTCTTGTTGCTCGCCTCCTGCTCCCTCATTGTGGCAGGTCGCCGCGGATTCTGCGGCGCTGCGCCCCCCCCCTCCCCACACCCAGGCGGCGGCGTCGGAGGCGCCGCCAGGAAAGCGCAGGGCCACGGTCTGGAGGTCTCTGTCTTTGAGCGGTCTTCTGGTCCTCGGCCCTCGGCTCTCCTCGATCTCTTCGCCGTTGCCCACGCCTTCAGGGGAGGAAGAGGGTGCCGATGCCGCTTCCCTTCCCTCGTTTTCGTGTCTGCTGTGCCTCCCCCCCCCTCGGAGGCCTCCGCGCACAGAGGCCGCACCGGCGCACGCGTGGAGGCACGAGGTGGCGCCACTCGTGCCGCGCGGTGGTTCTCTGGGCTCCTCGCCTGGCGGGGTGGAGAGAAGGGAAGGCGGAGGAGGAGGGGAGAAGGAGGAGGCGACGAAGAGAATGACGAGGAGGGCGACGAGAAGGGGCAGAACAGAGACCGGCTGTCCCATGTAGTGGTTCGAGCTGAAGCGGCATTCCGCCCGCTGACCACCCAGGTCTCCACGACGAGGAGGCGCAGGATGGAGACCCACTTCATGGGCGACACACGCGTTCACCCTGTTGCGAAACGCCTGGTTGGAGGTCAGAAGCCTCTTGGATGCCTGTGGGGACCTCCTGGGGCGGAGGCCTCTTGGAGGAGGTTCAGCAGGTGTGTCTTCGGGGCGTCTCAGGGGCATCTTCGGGGCCTGTTGGGGCCTGATTCGGGCCTTTCGGGGCCTCCTCTTGGGGCCATATTTGGGCCATCCTGGGGCGCAGGACTCGCACTGTCAGTTCGTGTTCCCCATCGTGTGTCCCTCTTTGGGTTGTAGTTGGGCCTCTTGGGCCCCTCTTGGGGACTCTTGGGCCATTTGGGGGCGATCTTGGGCGCCTCCTGGGCCGCACTTGACGCTCTGGAGGCCAACATGTTTGACGAGTTGGGCATCTGGGGCCGCCCTCCAGGGCCTCCAGGGCAGCTAAGGACGTGCCCAAGAAGGCTCCTGGACAGTCCCCCCCCTCCAGCTCAGGACATGGTCAGCATGCATCTCCCAAACAACGCGTTTCCGGCCTTTGAGAAAGTCACGCGAGCAATCCCAGGAGCAGCCAGGAGCGCCTGAATTTCTGGGCTCTGGGTCTCTTGAAGGAATCTACAGTACTGAATCCAGAGGGACCTGAGGACACTTCACTCCGTGTCTCGAGACACGGTGAGCTGTGATCCGAACCACATGCCAGAGCGAAAACATCGCCCACATATGAAAATATGGTTTGTGCATGCAGCTGTTCGAGGCCGAGCTGCGAAGGCGACGACGACAAGGGTGGCTGACCTTGCTGCTGCGTGACCCACTTGAGTTCGGCACATCTGACGAGAGCTCTGGTGCACCTCCAGCCCGCCGAACAGGAACATCAGTGACTCCACCTGGATGAGGAAAACCATTCCCGCGGGCCCCAGGAAAAGGTAATGTACTTCCGCTCCGCCGAGTATGAAGGGCTCCGTCAGCAACGAGTAGCGGCCGCCGCTCTGCCTATGTGCCGCCAACCGTCGGGGACGCATCACCGCGCCGATGTGGAGGATCTTGCGAACCCACGCCTGTCAACTCCCCGCGTGCGGCGTCGGCACGTGATGCGCCGGGCGCAGCAGCTGAGCGATGGCGCCACTCGCACGTCCTCCGCCACGCTCACCATCGCACCTGCCGCCTGCGCCACGTCTGCTGCACCGCCCCCGTCCAGGGCAGCCTCCCCCCGCCCGAAAGACGGGGGTGCGGTTGGCGTCGCTGTGGTTTTCTCCTGGAAGATCGCCACGAGCATCCGAGCTGCGGGCGGCATCCCGGGCCGACGGCTCCAGCTCCGCGTCGCGTGCTCCTCCTGCGCCGCCGCCTGCTCCTCGACCTGCACCTCCTCCCGCGCCACCGCCTGCGCCTCCCCCGCCGCCGCTGCCTCCCTCCCCCTAGGGGGGCATCGGCGGCGAGCGAGGGAGGGGGAAGTGCGAAGGAGGTGGCCTCCTCAGAGGGCGGCGGGCCTTCTCAGAAGTCCTGGCGCCTTCCGAGAAGTTTCCTGCGTCCTCGGGGAAGGCAAGGACATCTCTCCAGAAGGCCGGGGGACTTCCGAGCCTTCTGAGACGGCCTTCTCCTTCTCACTTCCCCCCCGCGCTCGCCGCCAAGAGTAATTCCCCGCCTGGGGCCCGTGTAGGGAGGCGGGCGGCGGGGACCGCCGCGCTGGGCTCGGACGCCTGCGGTGCCCAGACGAGCGCCGCGGCAAGCCGCGTGGGCACTCCGCCGCGGCAAGCGCCAGCGCTGCGAACGTGCCGCACCGCGGACGGCCGCCCGGCACTCGCGCTCTTCGGGGGGGCTGCCGAACTCCCCGCGCTTCGCGCCGAGGCGACGACGACGACGACGACGACGACGACGACGACGACGACGACGACGACGACAAGAACGACGACGACAAGAACGACGACGACAAGAACGACGACGACGACAAGAACGACGACAAGAACGACGACGACGACGACGACGACGACGACGCGCCTCAGCACGGCGGTGCTGGGCGTGCCGCCCAGCCGCCGTGCGGTGGGCGCTCCGGAGGGCGCCAGGGGCGAGCACGGAGGCGGAGCGGCGAGGGCTCCGGCCGCGCAGGCTCGAGGTCAAACTGAGACTTGGATGATAAGGAAGAGAGGATGGCGAGGAGGAGGAGGAGGAGGAGGAGGAGGAGGTCGAAGAGGAGGGGGGGGAGGACGAGGAGGAGGAGGAGGAGGAGGAGGAAGAGGCTGAGCAGGAGGAGGCGGAGACGAGAACGGCGAGGAGGACGGCGAGGAGGAGAGGCGGCCCGTACGCACCAGGCAGGACGCCCCGGGAGTCCATCAGGTGGGGGCGCAGACCTCCTCGTCACAGGGCCTGCTCGCGCTAGGATTCGGTTTCGCTCGTGCTCTCGCCTCGTCCTCTTCCTCGCCCTCACCTCCCTCGTTCCCTCCCTCTCGCCTTTCACCCCGTTGCTCTACGCCGCACACACACACACACACGCGAATGCTGCTTCCTTTTTGCGAGCCCTGTGGTTGTCGTGCCGACGCGCCCGGCTGGACGCATGGCTTGAGTGAGTTGTGCTCTCCGCGGCAGGGCTTGGCCTCGAGATCGATCGGGGTGAGGAGGGGCTTCTCTGGTCGTGCGGGCCCCCACGTCGAGTCGCGCAGCAGGTGCCCGCCGCCTCGTGGCAGGCAGGCGCCGTTGCGCTTCGCTTCCTCCCTTCTTCCCGGCGGGGGTTAGGCAGGTGTGACCTCAGGAGGGGAAAGAACACACAGACACAATGAGTCGTCGATTCCCAGGAAGTATTGGAAATCTGGGGTGCGGGGGGGGGAGACGGAAACCCCGAACAGATTGGAAAAGATGGGGAACCTTGGGATTTGTGTCCATTCGTTGGCGTGCCCCTGGGCCCTTTTATCGGGCCGGACGGAAGGGGGGGATTGGGAAAGGGGGGTTACGAAATCTGCTGCATGCATCTGGTTTCGGCCCCTCCGAGGGACCCATTCCTTGATACATAGCCGCCTCTGGCGCCGGGAGGCGCCGGGAAAATCAGCTACGTGAGCTGATTCTCAAACCCCCCCTTTGCTTTCCCCCCCTTTCGCCCGGCCCGACTTTAGTGTGGGCGAGGGGGGACGGGGGGGGGGGGCAGCGGGGCCTCGGGGGGGCGTGCAACCTCCTGCGGGTCCTGGGGGGCGGGGGGTTGGTTGGGCGGGGGGCGCTCCTCGGGGGGGGGGGCGCGCGCGGCGTCGCACACTGGAGACCCATGGCGAGCAGCTCCCTGCCCACCCCCCATCTAAAAAGAAAAGACCGCGTGAGCATAAACTTTTGGCGCTCCGCGCGGATTTCTTGTATCTGCGCTGGGCCCCCCTGGCGGCGCCTCCGGCGACGCCCCTGGCGCGCTCCGCGCGCCAGGGGGGGGGGGCCCAGCGCAGATCCAAGAAATCCGCGCGGAGCGCCAAAAGTTTATGTTCATTCAGTTTGTTCTTCTTCTTCTACTCCAGGGTGCCCTGGGTTTTCTGGGTTTCGATGGTTTTGCTGTCGAGAGCGCGACGTTCCCACACCAAGAGTCGATGGACGTCCTGGGGTCTCAGGGCTGGAATTCTCGTGGAAGGCTTCTTATGGCCAGCCCAGTTCGAGCCAAGGCGAGACCTTCGGAGGGCTCGAGCCGAGGGCTTGAGACGGCGGAGGGGAGGAGGAGGAGAAGGAGGAGGAGGAGGAGGAGGAAAAGGAAAAGGAGGAGGAGGACGACGAGGAGGAGGAGTAGGAGGAGGAGGAAGAGGAGGAGGAGGAGAGGAGCAGGAGGCGGAGGAGAAGCAGGAGGAGGAGGAGGAGGAGGCCGGCCGGTCGATCAAGCAGCCGCCGCTGGGCGCAGGACAAGTTGGCCAGGCTGCAGGGAGTGGCGCGGGCGGACGTGGAGCGGGCCATGAAGATCGTCGGCCAGGCGAAGGAGACCCTGCCTGAGGTCTTCGGGGGTCCTCCCCAGGCCTCCAATCAAGCAGTGGCGAAGCGTCCTGGCGTGCCTATAGGCCTACCTAACACTGTTCTCAGAACCTGTTGTGGTTTCCACGAAATGTTCTTAGAACATGTCTGGCGGAGTCTGTCTTGTACATTTTAACAGATCGGGCTAATGTTCGAAGAACACTCGTTTTGTTCTTAGAACATGTTTGGGTTCTAAGAACATTTCGTGGTAGGAGTATAGGAATGCCAGGACGGTCGGTCCCTGCTCAAAAGGTAATGTATACATGAGGCGGAGACCTTTCGTCGTTTTCGTCCTCGGGGGGCCCTCGCCGGGCCCTGGGACCGTCAAAAACCGAGTCGCGCTGAAAAGACGGCCCTCGGTCAAAATGTGGTTCCCGCCCTGGCACCGCATACATTCGTCTAAACAGTTTAGAACCGTTTATCGGATTATTATGGCTAACCTCCCAGGGTTCGTGTGTCCCGATGAGATTCAAGTTTGGGTGCACCTTGAGTCACGGTGTTGAATTCCCAGGAATGGCGTTCTGGCACGATTCAGGATCGCCGGGACGCAACACTGAAGTTGATTCGTGGCGTTGAACTTCAAGGATTGCTTTTCGGCACGATTGAAGATTCTCAGACGATGCTTTCCAACGGGGCACTTCAACCAGTGAACATTAGTTCTTGTTGGAACCAATGAAGAGGGAATTCTGGACACTTCGCGTATCCCCACCAACCCATCCAGACACGATCGGATGTTTTCTTGAGGCCTGTTGGAGGCTATCGTGAGATGCTTGGCTAGTGGCTGTCGGAGGCTGTCTTGAGCCATGTTCAGCTATCTGGGACCATCGTGAGGCTGTCTTGAGGCCTCTTGGAGATAGGTCGGAAGCTATCTTTGGCCATGCTCGACCTCCTCAGACCATCTTGGCGGTAGAAGGAGGAAGAGGAGGAGGAAAAAGAAATTGGAGGAGGAGAAGGAGGAATAAGAGGATGATGATGATGAGGAGGAGGAGGAAGAGGAGGAGGAAGAGGAGGAGGAGGAGGAGGAGGAGGACGAGCAGGAGGAGGAGGAGGAGGAGGAGGAGGAGGAGGGAGGAGCGAGGAGAGGAGGAGGGAAGGAACGGACGATTACAAGGAAGATGAGAAGTCGGGCTCTTAACTCATGTTGTTCTGAGATGTTCTTGCATGACGATTAAGGCCACCTTAGGGTCTCTCTTGGGTTCCCCGCCGTGGGGCCTCTTGGGGCGCTACTCTTGGGACCTTCTTGGGGCACGTTTTTGGGGTCTTGGGGCCTTCCTGGGGTTCATTGGCGAGGCTCGAAAAGAGAGTGAGGGCCATCGGAGACTCTGACATGGCGTCTTGGGGCCCGCTGGGGCCGCTCTTGGGCGTCCCTTTGGCGCTCTTGGGACCGTCTTGGCGCCTTGGGGCGTTATGAAAACCCTTCGGGGGCTCTGTTGGGCCATCTTGAGGCTTCAAGGGCCCATCAGAACCTTAGTTGTTTAAAAGGTTTGGGCCTCCTGGAAGGTGCCTAGGAAGGCTCGAAGGGCACGTGGAGCCGTCTTGCAGCTGTCTTTGGGCCTCTTGGAGGTATGTTGGAGACTATATTTCAGCATCTTCGGCTATCTTGAGCCATCTTGGAGGCCGTCTTGGGCTGCCGAGGGCCCTTTCGGAGCCTTCTTACACCGCAGATCGATCAGGAGCATACGTGGCGTTTTTTGGTGATCTTCCTCCATAGGCTTCGACGTTCAGGCCAGGTCCCGCTCGTGTGGCATTTGAGCCAAGGCGTGGCGCTCACCTGGAAGAGAGTCATTCACCTCCTCGACCCCTTCGGCAAGGGCTTCATGGCCACGGCGATGGACCCGCACGAGCTCCAGGACGAACCTCTTTTCGCTCACGGCTGTATACCTCATCGGCGCAGAGAGACGGCCATCCTGGGCCAGCAGCTGTGTACATGGAAGCTGCGCTCTCTCGGCCTCAATCACGTCACTGACCATTACCAACGCCTTCGCGTCCACCAACTGGGACAGCCTCGCAGCCGCCAACCAGAGCATCATGAAGGACGACCAGGTTTCATTCGGCCGCCAGCGCTTCCGCTTTGCTGCCGTGATGTTTGGCGACCTCTGCGTGCGCCCCAGCGTCGGGGCTCTCATTGGCGATCCGTGGGCGGTGAAAGTCTTTGTTCAGGACATCAGCACCGTCTTTGCGAAGGTGCAGGAACAGTTTGCGGAGTTCGGCCCCGAGACGGCTACCTGGTGCCAGCTCACGCTCAATTTTGATGGCGAGGAGATTCTTCTTGACTTGGCTTTTCACTCATATGTAGATGACGCCATTCGGAAGATCGTGGTGCCTGACCAGGCTACGGCCGCGGAGCTCGCGCGTTGGTCCCGAGCATATGACTTGCTTCTTTCGTCAGAGCTCCGACGTCACGGCTATGCGCTCAACCCAGCTAAGAACGTCAGCCTCTTGTCTTTCGTGGGCACGGGGCTCCATGCACGGCGGCGAGAAGTGGCGGAAAAAAGGTTCTTCTCGCAGGGGTCCCAGCTGATTCAACCCGACATCTTGGAGGCCAGGTCATGGGTAACTGTTCGTTTCGGGCCGAGCTTTCGGCCCGCCTGGCGGCCATCTCTGCGGGCTTCTTTTCCATGGGAAAGTATTGGCACTCTCGGAGGATCGCCTACACCGAGCGCCGCGCTGTGTTCCTTGCCAGGGTTGTGGGTCCTGCGTGTTCCGCCTGCGAGGCCTTCTTGCCGTCCCCCAACCAGATTGACCAGCTCACGGCGCGGGTCGTCTTCTTCGGGCGCAAAGCTATGAGGGGTGCCGCGACGTCTTGGGAGGGGGGCCACGCTCGTTCGGTCTCTTCCGAGTCGGTCTTGAGGTATTGGCGGGTCCCTCCTCTCGAAATCGAGTTCCGTGTCAGACGTTTGCGGTGGTACCAGCAATGGGCTCGAGAGCCCGCACGACATCTAGGCGAGTGGGCCCCTCTCTTCGGGGACATGAACATCGAGAAACTGAGAGGCCCCCGAACCCTTACACCCGAGGGCCATCTCACGGAGACGGCGAACCCCTGGGCCATCCAGTACGTCAGGGACTTCGAGGCGCTTCGGAGGACGTCTGCGGACACCGAGGAGGATATGCGTTCCTGGTCAGGAGCCCCTTTGGAGTTTCTCGAGGAGGGGGACTTGCGGGACTGGTTCACGGAGTTGGACCTCTCAGTCGTCAGGGCCGCGTGGCTCTCGGTCAGCATCCCTCCTGCAGGCACCTCTGGCCCCCATCAAGAGGCACCACCTGAGATTCCCGCAGGACAAGGTGAGGGCTTTCGCTGCTCCATCGGGAACTGCGCCAACTGGTTCCTCACGAAACGTCAGTGGCTGGTTCACGTTCGGGCCGCTCATGGTTACAAAACCTTGTTGGCTGAGGCTGTCCAGGGCGCTTCGTGCTTCGTTTGTGGCAGCAGGTTCCAGTCTCGCAACTCTGCTTACAACCACGTGCTGGACTCGTTCGCTTCGGGCTTCTGCAAGGTTCAGCTCAGCACGACTCTCGAGCTCGCTCCGTCGACAGGCCCATTCCGTTGCCGCCTATGTGAGGCTCAAGTTCTTTCCGAGCCTGCTCTTAACCTCCATGCGCGCATCCACTTCGAGGACCTCCCGCTCGTGCTTGGAGGTGATGGATCTCGACGAGCCCAGCTGGGCAGTCGGGAAACGCAAGGGCCAGGAGACCAGCGACTCCAAGGGTGCCAAGCAGGCCCGATTGCTCGCGGAGCTCGGCCAGGAGGCGCAGGCCAACCAGAAGAACGGCAAGGGAGGAGCGCTGGCGGCGCTCTTGGTGGTTCTCACGAAGCTCGCCCTCACCAACGCGCGCGAGTTGGCCGAAGTGACTGGCGCCTGCTTCACCTCGTACATGGTCGGGGCAGAGGTTCCGTTCGTCAAGGTGTTGCAGGAGACGGGCAAGACGTACGCCGAGAACTGCAAGGCCGACGGCAAGGACCACCAGCACGGCCCCCCCTGGCCGCACGTGTTCAAGGCGTTCATCAAGTGGGCCTGCAGCACGGATGGGGCCAACACGACTCCAGCGGCAGCGCAGACGGTGTTCCAGGACTACTGGCGGAAGGTCATCCTCGCCCCGTCGGCGCTCGAGACACTGGCGATCCACTGCCGCCACTTCCGCCTCAAAGCCTGCTGGTACGACAAGAAGAAGCTCTCCAAGCCCGACAGGTTCAAGCTCCAGATCATGCTCGGAATCCCGCAACAGGCGAACCCATGGGGCGACGGCTCAGTTTCTCTGATGGAGGCGGTTCAGCAGACGGCCATGGCGGCAGGCTCAGACAAGAAGGACCAGACCGTGCGCTTTCTCCCTGGGGCGCCGCCGAGAGGCGGCTTGGAACGCGAGGCTTCGAAGCTGCTGGCGCAGCTGGGGATGAAGGACAAACCAGCAGCGGCGCCCGACGACAGGGACAAGGACGAAGACGAGCTCTGAGTAGACCAGCTCGCTTCAGGCTGCAATCCGTTAATGGCTCACGCCGCACCGCTGAGCTGTACCTCCAGGGTCGCCTCCCAGACGAAACCCTCCTCGCCCTCCAGGCTCGGACCCTCTCCCCGATCCTCGAGTACTCGGATGGGGCCCTGGAGGTTAGACTTTTCTTTAGGACCCCCCCATTCAGGCTTCCTTCGGCGCCGAGACTCTTCAGAGGCTTTCGGAGGCCTCCCGCCAGCTTCGGTTGGCTTCGAGTTCCTGGGGCGAGGGCCGTCTCTCGGGTTCCCTGCGGACCTCGGGCGTCTGGGCCGTGCCGCGCCGCGTTGAGGAGGGCTGAAAGGGGTTGTGCTGGGGTCGGTTTATGCGTCGCCGTCCCTCGGCCCTGTTCAGTGGAGGGAGTGCATAGGCGAGCCCCCTAGGAGTTCCCGATAAGGGGGTCTCGTTTGTATGCCAGTGGTATCCCCCTGCAGGGCCCCACAGAATCTCGGGCCCCTCAAGCGGTTCTCGAACGCCTGATCCGTTTTTTGTTTTCCTTGTGGGCCTGCAGGGTGCGGTTGTCTCAAGGCGATTGACTTCATCGGATCATCGGCGCTGCTCTGCTCTGCTCCTCCTCCTCCTCCTCCTCCTCCTCCTCCTCCTCCATTCGTTTCCCTGGTGGAGGACCTGTGGAGGAGAACGGGCTGCAAGGGAAACGACAGAGGAGGCCCGAACTCCGACAGCGGAGGCCCTCCAGCCACTGGGAACGATGCCGGGCACATGCCACAGGCGAGACTGCCACCAGGCGAGGAGGGAACGCGGAATGCCACTGACACGCCAGTGGACATGAAGGCGAACATGGCCCCGTGGGAAAGGCCGACTCGCAGCTTCCTCCACGGAGCACGGGCCGCGCACGCTCTCCCCTGTCGCCTCGTCTCGGTCCCTCGGCCCCTTCGCGCATGCCGGTCGTTCTGCCCGCCCTGCGCTCGGTCCTCGTGGCGTCGCTGGGCTCGGGCCCTGCGCTTTGCACTGCAGCGACCGACGAGGCGTTCAGTGCACGTGCCAGCAGCAATCGCTCGAGGGTCGGATTCCCGAGGTATCGAACGAGCCCATCGCCACGCTGCCGAGGGCGTGCGGTGCGATCGGTCGCCGCAGGCGCACCTTTCGCCCAGCGGCCGCGACCACGGGGAGGAGGGTGTCGGGTCGTGGATTCGGGATACAGCCGAGGTTGGAGGCGCCCCAGTCCGATCCGCAGGCATACTCTGCCGGGGAGGTATGGGGTGGCGTGGGCCCCTCGCGCTGATGGTCGGAAACTGGAACGTATACGTTACCAGTGGCGGGGTGTCTTCCTACTCCAGGACTTTGCGAGGCTCGTGGACGACGTCGGGGTGGTGTGACGCATACTTGTGTTATCCGTTCCCCAGGGGAATAACGAAACGTGTGTACACCAGGGTCCCGTACACACCCCAGGATCCGCTGTCCCGTGCAAATTTCGGTGCAGGGCCAGGCAAACCGTCGTTGTATACAGCTCGTGCCCCTGGACATCGCTCCCCTCCTCTCTCTCCCCCCTCCTCTCCTCCTCTCTCCCTCCTCACCCCTCCTCTCCTCCTCTATCCCTGGACATCGCTCCCCCTCCTCTCTCCCCCCCCTGTGACCCCATCCACCTGTCTGGACCCGCTTCCCGAGGCACGTCCAGCCGTGGCGACGTGCCCCTTTCCTGTATGAAAGGCCCAGAAAGAGAGGAGGAGGAGCGTGAGGAGGAGGAGGAACGTGAGGAGGAGGAGGGAGGAGGAGGAGGAGGAGGAGGAGGAGGAGGAGGAGGAGGAGGAGGAGGAGGAGGGGGAGGAGGGGAGGAGGAGGAGGAGGGAGGAGGAGGAGGAGGAGGAGGAGGAGGTAGGAGGAGGAGGAGGAGGCGGGCGGGCGAGGAGGGCGAGGCGGGCGAGGAGCAGGAGGAGGTCGCATGAGGAGGAGGAGGAGGAGGAGGAGGAGGAGGAGGAGGAGGAGGAGGAGGAGGGAGGAGGGAGGAGGGAGGAGGAAGAGGAGGAGGAGACGGACCAGTGGAAACTCAAGTCGCATCACCGATGTTGTAAGAAGCGCAGCTCCCTCTTTATAGGCCACTACAAGGGTTCATTTTCACTCAGGGAAGTGCCTCGTTGGGAGACAACCGTTGGAAGATCCTGAAGCTTAAGAATACACCGTTGTCGGAAGTTCAGCGCCACGAATGAACCTGACTGTTGCGTCTTGACGATTCCGAATAGTGCCAGCACACCATCCCTGGGACTTCAACGCAGTGAATCAACGTAACGGTTGCGCCCTGAAAATCTTGAGACGTCCCGAAATACCGTTTCGGTTACGTTCACCATGGGATTCAGTGAATTGTATGCAATTTCTTAAAACGAATGCGCGCGGCGCTAAAAGCGAGAACTACATGTTGAAATGGAACCGCCCTCGATCTGTGAAGCTCTTTCCATTTTTGATACCCGAATGTGCACGGGGCTAGGGCGAAAGCCACATGTTGAAAACCACCCGCCCCCGATCCGTGAAACTCTGGCTAATGTTTAGAATGAATGAGCGCGGCGCTCAGGCGAGAGCCACATTTTGAGAACCACCCGTTCTCAATTCGCGAAGCTCTGGAACATGTTTAAAACAAGTGTGCGCGGCGGTTAGGCGAGAGCCACTTTTCAAAACTGCCCTCCCTCCATCCGTGAAGCTGCTGCCAAGTTATACGCGTCAGGATCATATATTGTGACGAAGTCTCAGGCACAACGCCCAGCCCGCCCTTCCGACTGGCCGCGCGGTGCGACAGGGAGGAGTTCTTCAAGAGGACAAGGCATGGAGAAGAGGAGGAGGAGGAGGAGGAG
>CAUYUJ010020574.1:0-28554 GCA_963575745.1 Prorocentrum cordatum | reverse complement strand
GGCGCCCACCGACCGGCGGCGCGCCGCCCCGGCGGCAGTGGTCTGCCATGGGCCTCCCAGCGGGGGCCCGAGCAGGCACGGGTCGGAGGACCGCGCACGCACCGTCGCTGCGTCGGCGCTGCGGCTCGATGCGGGGCCCGGGCTCTCTCCACGCCGACGACGGCGCCGACGCTTCGCCGAGGCACCGTCGGCGCATCGCCGCCGCAGCGGCGATGCGGCGAGATCCTCCGGCCCCGTCTGCTCGGACCCCGTCCGGGAGGCCTTCCGTGGATGGCCCCCCCGGGCCCGGGGGCGCCCGCCGCCTCGGGCGACCGCGTGCTCCGAAGGATCGAGCGGCTGGGCACGGGCGTCCAACGCCTCGGGCAGCCATCCGTGCGGAGGCTCGCTGCCAATCTGGGCCGCCCCGGGGATTTCTGGCGCCCGGAGCGTGCCGAGCCTGGCGTGTTCGCCCGGTGGCGGGCGCCCCGGGACCCTCACGGATCCATCGGGCTCGGGAAATGGCACAGTGGTTTGTGGGATTGCTGTGATTGTTGTCGACGTCCCATGTTTTCGCTGCGTCGGATCTCAGAGTCCATCGAGGCCCTCTCAAGGGTGGCTCTGATGAGCCAAGACGCTGGCGCACCCGAGGGAACTGCAACCGCGGGTCGGCACATTCTCCAGTGTTCGTTCTCTCCAGGCGGAGTTCTCCAAGTCGTGGTTCGCAATGCCCTGGTTCGGGGGGCCCTGAAGGTGCTTTTGCAGCTCTGTTCCCCTGGGGTCTACATGGGGCCCCTGGAGCAGGCGCCGACCGATCGAGATGTAGTTGCGCGAGTGAGACGTCGAGAGCGGGGAGAGTCGCGGTTCGCCGCGTCGTCCGGCGCGGCGAGCGCCATGTGACGATGACGCTGGAATTCGGGAGGGCCGCCCCTCAAAATCCACTGTCCCAGACGACTTTTCGAGGAAGTGTAGGAGCTCAGGAGGAGGGAGGGAGAGGAAGGTCCGGGCAGGCGAGTGGAGGAGGAGTGAGAAGGAGGAGGAGGACGAGGAGGAGGAGGAGGAGGAGGAGGAGGAGGAAACGAGAAACGCCCTCTCGTTCCCCCGTTCACGCTGGGTGCCCCTGTGGCGAATCCGCGACGTCCTGCTGCACTCTCCGCTCCGTGCCGGCTCCCCTCCCCCAACCCCCGCCCCACGGGAAGCGGCAACGCCCCCTCCACGAGGCCCCCACCTGCAGCCTCTTGTGTTCCCTGCGATCGACTGCCACGTCTGGGCGCTTTCCCCTGCCCCTCCCCCCGCGCGGCCGCCCTCGTCTTTTGCCTCTCCATTGCACGCCAGACAATTTGCCTTTCGGTTGCCCCGAAGAGCCACACGCTGGAGCGGACAGCCTCTGCCCCGTCGCCGACGGAAAATTTGCGTGTTCCCAACGAGCGATGTTGGACCCAGCGCTCGACACAGCTGTCCTCCTACCTGAGCGAATCACAACATTTCCTGCTCCTCCTCCTCCTCCTCCTCCTCTTTCCTCCTCCTCCTCCTCCTCCTCCTCCTCCTCTCCCCTTTCCTCCTCCTATCCTCCACCTCCCCCTCCGCCTCCTCCTCACTCCTTCCTCCTCCTCACCTAATCCTCCTCCTCCCCTCCCCCGTGCCCTCCCTCCCTCCTCCTTCGCTCTCCGCTCCTCCTCCTCCTCCCCTCCTCCTCCTCCTCTCCCTCCTCTCCCTCTTCCTCCTACTCTTATCCCCCCTCCTCCCCCCCTCCACCCCTTTTCCTCCTCCACCTACCCTCCCCCCTCCTCCTCCTCCTGCTACCTACCCTTCCCGCTACACCCCCCTCCTCCTCTTCCTCCCGTCCTCTCCTCCCTCCTCCTCCTCCCTGGCCTCCTCCCCCTTCCTCCTCCTGCTCCTAACTCCTCCTCCTGCTCCTCCTACCTCCTCCTCCCTCCGCCTCCCCCTCGTTGGCGCGGATCAGGGATGTTCTGCCTCAGGCTGGCTCGCCACCATCCTCCTCCTCCTCATCTCCTCCCTCCTCCTCCTCCGCCTCCTCCTCCTCCTCCTCCTGCCTCCTCCTCCTCGCTCCCCCTCCTCCTTCAATCCTTCTCCCCTCCCTCCTCGTCCTCCTCCTCCTCCTTCTCCCCCTCCTCCCCCTCCTCCTCCTCCCCCTCCTCCTCCCCCTCCTCCCCCTCCTGCTCCTCATCCGCCTCCTCCTCCTGGGCAGCCTTTTGGGAGGAAGGCTCTCCCAGTGCGGGGTAGCACAGAGGCGCTCGGCTGCCGGGACCTGAAGTCGCCCGAGGCGCTGCTCGGTGCCAGCCTTGCTGCGGAGGCCACCGCGGCTTTCTATCTAACCGTGACGTCCGACAGTACAGAGCAATGTGTCGGGTGAGTCTGGGAAGGGTGCCGGTTGGATGAATTTGCGGAACAGTCGTCGTGAGTTGCAAGTGTTTTCGTTGCCAGTGAGGAGTTATGTGACCAACATGTGCCATCTCAAGGGGTTGGGACCACGGCGCTTTCAGTTCGCTTAAGCTCTTCCCCCCTCGCCCCTCCGACTTCTTATGAAGCCCGTGCCGTTGCCACAGCCCCCTCTACCTGCAGGATGGTGGCGAGAACGCAGGGGCGGCCGCCCCTGGCGTGCGCAGCCGTTTCGGCCCGAGCCGTTGGGGTCTCCGCCCCGGCCTCTCTGGGAAGCGAGGCCTCCTATCGGGGAGCAAAAGGACATGCAGTCGACCCGCATAAGGATGGGCATCCTTCCCAAGCTTACCCTGGCAGCCTTGCCCCTTCGGCACATCCTTGGCCACTTTCGCTGGCCGCGCCCCGCTCGCAGAGCTTCAACATGGCCTTCCAAGGCCCTTCGCATCCTCATCGTGCGTCCTCGTGATACGGGTCGACTGTAGACATGATTGTTGGAAGCCCGCGCAGAGTTCTCGGATCGGCGCTGGGCCCCCCTCCCCTACCGCGCGGAGCGCGCCAGAGGCGGCGCCAGAGGCGGCGCCCCGGGGCTACAGGTGCTCGTTGTTGCTATTCATTGTTTTGCCGATCGGCGCGGGCCCTCGCAGCCCCCCCCTTTTACCCCCCCCCCTGGTGGAGTAGATGATCTTGGTTGTTTTTTTGGCGGCCGTTTCAAGCAAGTGGAGTGCCCCAGAGGACGCACTTGCGCAAAGAGTCGCACTGAGCAGAGGTCCAGAGCCAGACCCCCCGCCTCCCCCTCCCCCCTTCAGCCCAATGTCGAAACGCCGAACAGGAAAACGTTCACCAGCGCCGATCCGAGAGATCCGCGCGGACCTCCGAATGCGGCTCGATGAGGAGCCCGATTTCCTTCACGTCGACGTCGCCGGTGCACCGTCGACGACGCCGATGCATCGCTGATGCGACGCGATCCTTAGACCCCGTCTACTCCGACCCCATCTAGGAGGCCTCTATTCCAGTCCCGCCAGTACAGTACCGTTTTCAATACATGCTCCGCGTGCGGATCATGTATTAAAGATGCAGGGATTTAGTATTAAAAGCAACGATGAGTTCATGCATAAACTTATGCATAAATTAGTCATGTATTAAACATCCTACATTTAAACACTCCTATGTACGAAAAACTGCCCTGCAGTAAGATCGCGCAGAGAGGCGCCGCAGATCGCGGAGCGAGGCCCCCGCAGCGGGGCCGCCGCGCACGACGCCGCCACCCGCGGCCCCGATCGCGGCATCGCTGCGCCCTGGCCCGGCCCCGCCCGCGAAGGCGCACGCCCAGTGGGGGCGCAGCTGGGCGCTCTTCCTCCTCCTCCTCCTCCTCCTCCTTCCTCCTCCTCCTCCCCGCCTCCTCCTCCTCCTCCTCCTCCTCCTCCTCCTCCTCCTCCTCCTCCTCCTCCCCCCCCTCCCCCTCCTCCTCCTTCTCCTCACCGGTCGCGGAGTGAAGCCTCCGGGCTCGCGCTCGACGGCCCCGCGTCCTGCCAGAGCGCCCCGCAGCACGGGCCGCAGGGGGGCGGGTGGCGAGTGGAGGCCTCCCCCCTCCGCTGCAGGCGCGGAGCAGCGCGAGAGCGCGCACGGAACAGGCAACAGGCTGAGCGCCCAGAAGTCTTGGTGTGCGGCGGCAGTGGCGCGAGCGCGCGCCAATCCTGCCGCTCGGCAGCGCACCTGCTCACGATCCACTCAGCCCTGCTGCCTCCCTTCCCTTCACCCCCCGCCTTCGTCACGCCTCCCTTCCCCGCCTCCCACTCGCCCTGCCTCTTTTCCCCGCCTGCCCTCCCTCTCCGCCCCGTTCCCTGCGCGCTGCCTTTCCGACCCCCTCCTTGCCTTCAGTCGGGCATGTCCTTCTCCAGGAAAATTCGAGATTAGTAAAACATAGTATGGGGGCAATGTTTCGGGCTCTTTTTGACCATGTTTCAAAATGTGCTGACTGTTTCTCAGCTTTCTTCCAAAACCCGCCTGCAGGAGGGCATGCCCGACCCAACCCTGTGCGCCGCGCCCCTTCCCGCCCGGCCGTCTTGCGGCCTCAGGTGGTGAAGCTCGACGTCGGCGAGGTGGCAGGCCTGGCCCTCGTGACCGAAGGTGGCCTACCCCCCGCCCAGGGGAGAGCGGGTGCAGTGCGCCAGGCGTCGGCTCACGAGGAGGAGGAGTATCTCTCTCTCTCTCTCTCTGTCTTTCTCTCTCTCTCTCTCTATATATATGTCTATGCTTACATACAAGCATGTGTATGTGTGCATGCATGTGTATACATATGTGTATATATATATCTATGTGTATATATATATATATATGTTTGTAAGTATGTATGTATGTATGTATGTATGTATGTGTGTGTATGTATGTATGTATGTATGTATGTATGTATGTATGTATGTATGTATGTATGTATGTATGTATGTATGTATGTGTGTGTATCTATGTATGTATGCATGTATGTATGTGTACGTATGTATGTATGTGTGTGTCTGCCTGTATGTATGTATGTATGCATGTATGTATAGATGTATGTTTGTGTCTAACTAATTGTATGTATGCATATATATACACACATATATATATATATATACGTATGTGCTTCCACCATGATGAACTTACATGCAGCCCTGTCTGTATACTGTATACAGAACGTTACAAGCATATGTGAATGCGTCCACATATCGCATGGTATTGAGCTTCGTGTTCCCTGTCATGGCTAGTATATGCCTAGAACAAATGCGTCGACGGGGGTGAAGAAGGTACGGGATTCAAGGATCACCGGGAGGAGAAGGAGGTCGGGGAGGACGGATAGGAGAAGGAGGCTGAGGGGAAGGAGGAAGAGAAGGAGGAAGAGGAGGAAGAGGAGGAACAGGAAAACGAGGGGGAGAAGGTGGAGGAGGGAGTCGTGGGCCGCGCGGTCGATGCTTAGAGCTTCTCTTCGGCAGCGCCAGCTCGGGCTCTGGGCTGCCCCTGCGGCTACGCAGTAAGCACCTCCCTCATGCTTCGCGCCCCTGTTGGTATAATCCCTTTCTCCTCATCCGTACCCCTCCCGGTCTCCCCCGCCTCGCCACCTCCTCCTCCTCCTCCTCCTCCTCCTCCTCCTCCTCCTCCTCCTCCTCCTCCTCCTCCTCCTCCTCCTCCCCTCCTCCTCCTCCCCCTTCTCCCAGAGCCCCTTGTCTGGAGTTGCAACATCGCAGGGGTCAGCCATGCACACATACCGCACGGCGTCGATAGGGGCTGCGCACGTCCCTGTTGTGATCGCCATTCTCGGGGCGAGGATGGCACAGCAGTTTTGCCTTTGGGGTGGAACCGCCTACCATCTTCTGGGGACAGGCTGGAGGAGGTGGTGGTGGAACCGCCCAACTTCGATCTCACACTCTTAGCAGGAACTCAAGCAGTGGGCAGACAGCAGTAGCTCGAAGCTTGTGCAGTTCTTCAGCGTCTTTTGCATGGGAGTGTGGTCGTGGAGGCTCCGTTCGTACCTCAGCTTCGCTGAATCATTCCAGTGCTGGGTGTTTCGATCCTCCTGGGGATCGGATTTTACGAGCAATTGATCTTGCAGACGTGGGCTTCCCCACCCGAGCTGAAAGGACGGCGTCTTGGAGTGAGGATAAAGCGAGGACGATGTGATATTTGTACAGTGAGTCTTTACTTCCCGCCGAAGCCATTAAGACTACAGCAGCGACGGCCCTTTCTTCGTACAGTTCGTCTGTTTTTCGGTTGGCTACGTGACATCCTGGCCTCCCTCCCGCTGATGGCCACACCGGTGACCTTCTGTGGCGCCAGCGATCCCATGGGGATTTCAGATGGAGGTGGAACTGCTTAAATTAGAGCGGCACGAGCACCATCACAGGTGCGTTTTCGACAGGGGGCTTGAGAGAAGCTGCGAGAGCTGCCTGGTCCGCATTCGATGATCGCCGTGGACACGTTAGGTACCCATGTGATCCCGACACATCAAAGCATGGACGGGGAGAACATTGCGCACTGACTCTGGTGTGTGTGTGTGACGTGTGGAATAGAAGATCGCAGTTGCCTGCCCGGGGATGCTCCAAAGGCTGGGAGCACAAGTGCAAGCTCACTTGGGCCAAAACCTACGTGACAGTTTCCTCAGCGAGTGCACACCAAAGTATGTTCAGCACTTGATGGGCGCCTCGGTGGCACAAGAAATATTGGAATGGAATCGAATCCACGAACGCAGGCTCCTTCACGAGGACCACAGCGTACTGTTATTCTTCTCTCTGCGCAAGACATTCTTGATCCGTAAGCTACGTACGCATATCTACGAGGCTACGGGTCCCCTGATGAAGTTGTTGTTTTCTTGGAAGCGCGCCTCATCGAGGCTTCACAGCGACATTGCAATATGAATACTACTGAGGGTGATCAACGGCGCCAAGAGGATTGCCGCGAGAGGAGCAGGATTGCCGTGATCAACGGCGCCAAGAGGATTGCCGAGGATTGCCAAGGATTGCCAAGAGGATTGCTGCCAAGAGGATTGCCAGAGAAAGGCAAGGTATCGGCTACACCAGTGGCGGCAGTTTATATTGACGATCGGCCCACACGAACCAGTCAGGGACACATGGAGATCCGCACGAGATGGTCAGTACGATTGGACATCGAGCGAGGAAGTGTCTGAACTAGAAGGGGATGCGGAACGAGTGATTCGCCGGATACGCTTTGCAACGAAGCGACGAGCTGTACTTGGATGTTGCAGCACTTGTAGAGATGTGGCAAGGCATGCGCATGCCGCGGAAGACGTTCAAGCAGCAGCATGGCCACGGATCGGGCAGTGATATTGCTAGTCTTGGCGCAGATGGTCCCAAGTTTCTTGCAGGGGTGGGCTTCCCAGAAATACGAACGCATACCATTGCACCTTTGGGTGTCCAGCCAACTAGGACCACATGGGCGGCGAGTAGTTCATGTGATGGCGGCGGCCCACAAAGCATTTTACTCAATTCGACCGCCGTCTGCTGTTCAGAGTCATAGTTATTTTCGTCATCGTCGGCGCGAATGCGCGGCGATGGGCGCACTTGTTACACCGTGCCGTATGAGAGCAGGCGGCATCACTCGCGGTATGACGCTCGAAGACATGCCCAACGCGTTCGGAAGCTCTGTGTGGAACCAACCCGATGTATCCGTGCAACCTCACGACCGTAAGTGCGTTGAAGCACGTTGTCATCAGAACGCCGTTGTTTCATTGGAAGCGTTGGATGGTCCTCGCGTAGCTCGCCCCACGCAGGGAAGTACGATTTCGGATCCATTTGCTATCCGTGAAGGTGCTTTTGCTTCCGCGGCCAATCGTAATTTGGAGACGCGATGCGCACAGGGCAGGCCCTCAGGCCATGCGAGTTCGAGCTTCGTTTCAGGGTCTTCTCATTGATGATCAGCACGTACAAGTCTGTTGATGGCATCAGCAGCTTTGTCCCGGCTGGACCTACGATGTGCCTGCCGGAGTGCATTCAACAGGTTTCGGACGTTGATGCAAGGCTGGGTCTCCAGGTGGCGGATTTCGGGGACGGCCAAAGCGTAGGCCAGCAAGATTATTCATTGTTTTCCTTTCGCAGACCGAGGCTATTGGCGCAGGCGGATGACCCGCCAGGATCCCTCTCTCCTCCAGGGCGCCGCGAAGGACAAAACCTGGCACTTGGGGCCCCATTTCAGATGGCGGTTTCTGCCAAAACTAAGATGTTCAAGAGATGTAATGCTGCAAAGTCTGAGATTCTTCTCCTCGGCCACGGCTTGGGGCCTGGGCGTCCCGCAATGATTGAAACGTAGCCTCTTCATTGGGTTCGTCCAGTACAAACTTCTGAGTGGGCTGGGGCCTTTCGTGAGCACAGAGACTGATGCAGCTATTCTGGATGGGTGTCTGGCTCGGCCAGGTCGCGTCGCAATGCTGGGGAAGGATCTGTTTTCGGAGGGGTTCCACGTCAAGTCGCTTACGAACCAACAAGTATTCGAATATTGGAAGCCGTTTCCCTTTTTTCTGAAACTGCTCATTCGACGAGGTTCTTTTGTGTTCCAGGGGGAGCGATAGCGGTCGTCACCGGGGGTGGGGAAAGGGAAGAGGGCCAGTGACGTCACGTTTCGCGCCGGCAGCGTGTGGGAATGCCCAGGACTGACCGAGGACGGGTAGGAGAAGCATGCAGGAGGCGATCTGCACCACAGCGTTTGTATGAACCACAGTGCCTGCGTGCACCACAGCGCCTGTGTACACACCATAGCGCCTTTCTACACCACAACAGCCGCCTGCAACACACAGACAGTGTGCACCACAGAACTTGCGTGCACCATAGCGCTTGTGTACACCACAGCGCCTGCGTACACCATAGCATCCGCGTGCAACACAGCACCAGTGTACACCACAGTTCCTGCGTGCACCGCAGCGCCTGTGTACACCACGGAGCCTGTGTTAACCACAGCAACCGTATGTAACAGAACACCACTGGTTGCATACGAATAGAATTTCAGAAGGAGTCTTTATAACCAAAGGGAGTGCTTGTTGATTCTACTGAACATATTTGTTTCATTTTGGATTTGGGAAGGAGTCCTTATGAAAAAAAGGAGTGGTTCTGGAATCTACGAGTCCTCCCGCATCGTCCTGACTCCTCCCATCTGCGTCCAGAAGGTTCTCGCAGAGTTGGCCGTCCTAACCCACTGGGTTGATCCAGTACAAGACCATGCTTCTGGGATGCGCACTGAGATGCGCACGTGTGCTGTAGCGCTGACCCGCGCAGAGGGGGGGGAAAGGTGAGGGAGGAAGAGGACGAGGAGGAGGAGCATGAGGAGGAGGAGGACCAGTGGAAACCCAAGGGTCATCAACGATGTTGGAATTAACCCTTCCTCCAAGCTCTCTCTTCACAGGGCCCTACAACGGTTCATTTCCATTGAGGGAACTGCCTCGCTGGAAGACAACAGTTTGAAGATCGTGAAGCGTGCCAAAACATTGGATTTCAACGCCACGTATCAATTTGACCGCTGCGTCTTGAGGATGCAGACTCGTGCCAGAAAACCATTATTGGGACGTCCGTCGCCACAGCGAGTCAACATAACTCTGTGCGCCCGCATAATCCTGAGTCCTTTCAAAACACCATTCCTGATGCGTTGATCATGGGACTCCGTGCACCCCTTGCAAATGTTTAAAACGAATGCGCGCGGCGCTAGGGCGAGAGCCACATTTTGAAAAGGAACCGCCCTCAATCCGTGAAACTATCGCGAAAGTGTTAAACGAATGCGCGCGGCGCTAAGGCGAAAGCCACATTTTGAAAACGACCCGCCCTCAATCCGCGAAGCTCTCTGCAATTGTTTTAAACGAGTGTGCGTGGCGCTAGGGCGAGAGCCACATTTTGAAAACGACCCGCCCTCAATCCGTGAAGCTCTTGCAATTCGTTTAAGACGAGTGTGCGTGGCGCTAAGGCGAGAGCCACATTTTGAAAACGACTCGCCCTCAATCCTTGAAGCTCAGGGGGAGGAGGGGGGATGGAAGAAATTCATTTTCTAGAATCAGGACGCCCCTTGCGTGGTGTTTAGCCGTCTGCAGCGAATCCTCACAGACACGGTCCTTCCATCTGTCCTGTGCACGCAGGCGCTCTGATGTACACTTGGCGCAGTGTTGCACGCGGACGTTGTGGTGTACACAGGCGCTGTGGTGTGCACAGACGCTGCGGTGCACGCAAGCATGGTAGTGTACACAGGCGGTGTGTTGAAGACGGCTGCTGCGGTATACACATTCGCTGTGGTGTACACAAACAAGCGCCGACGGAAGCATTGTGGTGTACACTGGCGCTGTGTTGCACACCGCTGACGCGGTGTACACAGGCGCTGTGGTGTACACAGGCGCTGTGGTGCACGCGAGCACTGCGGTGTACGCAGGCGTTGTGGCGCAGATCGCCACCTACATGCTGCTCTTAGTTGGCTTCGGTCATCCCTATCTGTCATCCCTAGGCATTCCCGGACGCCGCTGGCGCGGAACGTGACGTCACGACGGGGGAGGGGGGCGCGGGCCGGTGACGGCCGTTATTGTGGACAAAGAACAAAACATGATCGAATCAAGTTTATCAGGCACGGAGCGCCCAGCCTGGAGAACAGATGCAAGTTTTGCGCGCGATGTTCTGGGCGTATCCGATCGAGGCGACTGTGCCGCAACTGCATTCAGAAGGGCCTGCGGCACGCGTTTTGCCGTGGACAAAACAAGTTGCTTCCGACCTAGACCATATCCCCGCGCCCCTTCCGCGCGAAGGAATGAGGTAGAATGCAGAGGACCTTGTGCTGCTAGCTATCTGCGATACTTCTGAGGAATTTCGGAGAGTTGATCTGGCGGAGATACGCAGCCAGGCTCCCCCCCTGGGTGTGCACCCCCAGCGGGGCCCCTTGCTGGACCCGGAGAGCCCAATGGGGAACCACGCCCTTGCAAGTGCCCCATGGGCCTCGACGGGGAGCCCTGCACGAGCGCCTTTACTAACTACACGGAAGAAGTGTTTAAAACATCCACGTCAGTGATATTGTCTTAGAAGCTTGGCACACGTCTTAACGCAATGCATCGCACGCATTCAATGCCCACAAACGTTTCCGACGTATGTCACCGCCGCCCGACTAGTACTTCGATCGTTGCAGAATGGATGTTGCACAAAGTGTGACCCTTGCACTGTGTCGCCAGTCTCAACGCCATCATTTTATGGATGCCAGTGCTGTGGGCATGTGGGTGCTGATGCGATTTCGTTTTGCCCTCACTTCCGAAACCATGTCCCTTCCCGAATTGGCCCTGTCATGTCAAGTCGTACCGTGACAGATGACAGTGGAATCACGATTGTAGTCACAAGATGCTGTACCTCGTCTTGATCGGCGCAGCGCTTTAAAGGACGAGACCGTCGGCGCAGCAGGCGCCGCGCCCGACGCCAAGAAGGGCAGGACGGACTCGGGAGCAGGCGGCCTGAAGGTCAAAGACGGCAATATCATATTGACCATTTGCAAGCTCATGTTCGCCATCTCACGCGAATCCGGAGATCTATGAGCAGCATGTGATCTACTGTGATCTACTGTACTGGTTGCTAGCAGGAGCTGGTTTGATCGCGGCCACTCTCGGAGCAGGGAAGCAGTGAGAAGAACAGAGCAAAGAGATGTTCGAACGCACCGGCGTTGGCGAATCGGTGAATCAAGAAGATCGCGGCCCGCCACATCTCATGCCATTCATGGCGGCATTGGGTACGGAGCGACCAGGACGGTGGCAGAGGAATCAGACCCATCGGCGAGGGCTACGTCAGAGAAGTTGAAGAAATAGATGAGACTACCGTGATCAGAGGCTATTGACGGCAAGCGTGAAAGAAGTTGCGTGGGCAGGGCAGCATTGCCAAGCGCGGCCTCATCGCAAGACGGAAGGAGAGCCTCATATGTGCACGCTCCTCTTTCGGGTGGACCTTCTCAACCAGATGGGGGCCGTAGTAGGCCCCATGATTGAGACGTTGATGGCAGCGGAGCGGGGCTCCCTCCGTTCCAGCGCGGCCTCACGCGGGCCTTTGGAGAGGGAGATTTCGAAGTCCCGCGACCGCAAAGCGACGGTGTAGGCAGGCTGCGAAGGCGCGATTGACTGAGCGGTAGCACCAGAGTAGCAGAGTTAGTTGCAGCAGGTAGGATTTCACAGGAGCAATTGGACAGGGCTATAGATAGGCCCCCAGCTAATCTTCCAGAGGGGTTCGCGGTGAGTGCAGCACTACAGCTTCCCATATTTTATATGCCTTTGAATTGTGGCCGAGGAGGCCGACATTCTGGGACGAGGAGGCGGGGGGGGGAGATTTAATGGGCGTGGGAGGGGACGGGGTCGTCGCGCCTGAGTGCTGGCCCCCTCTGATGAGTTCCGTGCCCATATGGGCGCGAGTTGGCCAGTGCAGTTTGTGCTGTGACCATTAGTGGGGGTTGTATCGTAAGTTGCGTGGTTTCGAAGGAACCCTCTCAGAGGACAGTTCAGTTGTACTCGGCCTCGCCAATTTTTGTAAGCTGGAAAGGGACTCCATGAGATTATGCTCTGCTCTGATCCTTCTCCACAGCCCTCCCAATCATCAGTCTCCCACGTCCCGTCCTTCTCCATCCTTCCTCCTCTTCTTCCTCTTCCGTCCCATCCTTATCCCATTTACGAAGTATGAGGAGGAGCAGCATGAGGATGCGGCGTGCGTGACAGGAGGAGGAAGAGAAGGACGACGATACCAAAAAAACAGGCAACTCGGTTTCATGGACGTCGTTGCCAACAGCCACCAGTGGACCACCAGTGACGCGGCGCAGCCGGAGCAAGGGGTCAGTTCCCAGGACAGGGGGATACAACGGACGTTGCCTTCCGAGGGTGCGAAGTTCGACGTCACTTCTGGACACGAGTGTGTCCTGCTCGCGGCAAGGTCGGCCTGGCAGCCACGCTCGCGGAGCACAGCACGCGGGATACGTACGTGCCAGAGGGAGGGCGACTCATCCCAGTCGTCTTTGCAGAGGAAGGGCTTTTGGGTGACGCCACGGCGGCAGCCCCTGAAGCCACGAATCCGCCCCGTGCGGAGCGGACCGAAGAGGTGGCCCGCGTCGGGCGACCGAAGCTCGGCAAGAGGCACCACCCCGGCAGCGCGGATGCCGACCCGCTCTGCCGCAGGGCTGCGAACAGAGGCCACCCGTCCGCCTTCCCCCACCGGCCAGCGGTGCCCGCGGCGGCACCACCACCCGCGCAGATCTCCGCGCTGGCAGCCGCGCCCAGGTTTTTTCAGTCGGGCGTGCCCCTCTGCAGGGGGAATAACTATCCAAAATTAGTCCAAACATAGTCTGCGGACGATTTTCCAAAGTATTTGGTTTACCATTTCTGACGATTGTTTAAAGTATTTGGTTGGCAATGTTTGAGCATGTTCTTTCACTTTTTCATGCATCGTCCAAAATCTGCCTGTAGGGGGGCGTGCCCGACCTACGCCCAGGTCTGCGCTTGCGCGCTCGGCGGCGCCGCGGGCGGCGCAGGCGGCCCGCGCGGCCCATATCGGCTCCGCGCGGAGAAGCGGCCCGGAAGCGGGCGGCGAGGGCGCGGCACGTGCGTACCCCCGCCGAGGCCGCGGCGGCGAGGCGCGAGCGAACGGAGGCCCCGCGCCTCCTCGCGGAGGCCTCGGCGGCACTGCGGGGCTTTGTCGACCCCGACGGCCACGCGGCGCCCGCGGGCGAGGGAGGAGCGCCCGCGCCGGTCGCCGACGGAGAGGCTCACCACCCACCAGACCGCCCCGACCCAACCCGAAGGTCCAAATTTACCCCCGACTTCCACTGTGGGGGGGGGGGGGCCGGGGAACATTGGGGAACCCGTACCCCCCCCCCACCCCGACATTCGGGTCTTCGGATTGGGTTGTGTGGTGGTCTAGCAGGTAGTCGGAGACAAGCGACATACACGTAGATTTCCTGAGCTCCGAAGTGATGTTTCGGATTGGCGCTGAGTCTCCTTGGCGGCGCTTCCGGCGCCACCCCTGGCGCGCTCTGCGCGCCAGGGAGGGGGGCCCAGCGCAGATTCAAGACATCCGTACGGACCTCCGAAAGCTGTGCTTATGTTTTTTGTGTTCCGCTGTGCGCAGGCCGCCACCCCGGAGCGTGAGGGCCTGCCGCCACAGCAGGCAAGAGCTTCTTGTCTTGGACGCATAGCCAAAGCTGCACTCGGGGACAGCACACCGAGTCCCCTCCTCGTCTACTCTCTGCATTCCAGGGTCATCCTCGTCGCCGCAGCTGGACGCGCTTCAGAAAGAAACAAAAAAACAGACTGGTGCCTGGGAGGGGATCTGGTACCGATGCAGGGTCGATTGTCGTTGGGGGGACCTCCACAAATATCAGGAGAGGGCAAGTCTTTCTCCTTCTTCTCCTCCTCCTCCTCCTCTTTCTATCCCCGTCTTTGTCATCTTCGTCTTCATCCGTTCCCACCACGACGTTGCATCCGTTTCCACCTACAGGCTGGTTGCTAATCCTTGTCTTAACCGCCCCCCAGCCCGCGGGTGAATAGTTGCTCGGTGCGCATCAGTGGCCGTGTTCACTGCAGCACGGGCTTCACTCCCTGTCTAGCATATATTTGACGGGTTGCTCCCACTCTCAGCTAAGGCCAGTTTTGTCCCCCCTTCGTTTTCGCCCTGTAACTCGCTCTCCGATCCCGCCGAGTCTCGCCTTCCCCGTGGCTTTGAGTGCCCGGGTCTAACAAATTCAGGGGTTCCTATCTTCCGGTGCGGGCGTTCGGGGCAACCTCGGGAACCTGCCAGCACCCTGGGGTCCTTCAGGGCAACCTTGGGGGGGAAAATGACCCTGGCCTTGCACCCAGCACGAATGAAAAGGGTCGTTGGGGAAAGGAGTCCTGACGAGAGTTGTCTCGCCCCTTTCGGGCTCCCGAGGCTTTCCCCCTGCCCCCAGGGCGGTCAAGAAACTACTCGGGCGAAGATCTGGTCCCTCTGAAAGGCCCAGCGTCCAGGACCAGTTTCCAACAGGACCCCCTCCCTCACACCAAGGCATCAAGTGGCAATTCGCCCATCCAAAACCGCGCCTCGGTCGTGGATGAGCTGCACCTTGGCCTCTGGGAGTCTCTTGGCAGCCTCTCGGAGGCCTGCTGCGGGCTTCCTGGCACGCTCTCGAGGCCTCCCGGGACACTCTTGGGCCCCGCCTCGGGACGACCCCCCTGGGACCCTGCCAGCATGCCATTCCACTGCTCCGCCATGCCTGGGCCTGGGATGCTGGGGTCGACGCGTCGGGGGAACACCGCCGCGTCGCGCCAGCCCAGGGGCCCCCGAGGGCCCCCTCGAAGCCTCGGTGTTCTCCGAGAGATCGCCGCCGGCGTCGAGCGTTGCTTTGCGCGCGCGCGTGCCGCTGAATCGAAGCCACCGCGTCAGCTTGCGCACCCGTTCGACTTTCGTGGTCGTCCTTTCTCTCAAGGCGGCGGCGAGCCTGGGGTGGGGGGGATGCAGAGGGCGCGGGGCCGTCTCGGAAGGCCCGGAAGTCCTCGGGCTTTCCGAGAAGATGTGTGAGCCTCCTCCGAAGGCAGAGGCGGTTTCTCAGAAGGCCAGAGGGCTTCTGAGATGCCCCGCCGCCTTCTGAGAAGGCCTGCCCCCATCACTTGCCCCCTGGGCGCGCGGCCGACGGTCGTCCTTTCTTAGGGTCGGCATCTGCTGGTGCCTCTGGGCGTCATGCCGACAACATCTTTGGCCGGGGTGATATCCTGATGCATCCGAGCCGAAGGTGCCGAGTCGGTGACAGACGCCATGATTGCTCAGCGCCTAGGGAGGGTTCCGAAGGGGGAGGTGCATAGACCAACGCAGTTGCGTGAGAGCATGGGACTGACAGGAAGATGGCACGAGCGCTCCTCACGCATGCACAACTATCGGGACGCACGAGAAAGACATACAGTAGATCGTATCGGTTATACTGGTACCTTCGCACTGGATCGGCTGTTGCGATTGATGCCGACTGCGACCTAAAGGTACACTAAGGTCGATCGGTCGCGTCACTGGTCATGCGCGGTGTCTCCCTCATGGTTTGCGTTGAGATCGAGCGGCGCATTCACGTGTTTTTTGTTGGCGAAGGCATATGTCGGGCACGAGCGTCATCTTACGCGTGTCTCCAACCTTGACGTGTTGCCTGTCTGTCGCTCGGGCCATGTAAATTTCGCGGGCGGGTGCCGCCATGCTGGAGACGGCGACCGCCTTTTGCTGATCGGATGTTCCACATCGAGTGCGCAGTCGCTCTTTCTCCCCGGCCTCCAACTCCTCCCCCCTCCTGCTTATCCTGCTCGTCCTCCCCCATTCCCTCCTCTCCCGTCACCGTCTTCCTCCACACCCTGTGGGCACTGCGGGTATTGGAACGGCGAGTCATGCAGTGCACAGCACACTTGTTGGCACCAGCCCAGGTCAGTTAGTGCTGCATCATGACATCACCCAGGGACATGCCACTTAAGCTCCTCCTCCTCGCCCTCCTCCTCCTCCGCCTCCTCCTCCTCTTCCTCCTCCTCCTCCTCCGCCTCCGCCTCCGCCTCCGCTCCCTCCCGCGGCAGTGCGGATTCATTATCACGCCACTGCGATTCCATGAGCCCGAGTGCAGTGGGGAGAGAAGTGCAGGCACAGTTGCGAGGTGGAACTGGCCACGCGCGCGTTGCTGGGCCAGGGAGGAGGCTGCAGCGCCCTGCATGGAGCAAGTCGCACCTGGCAGCTATGTTCGCCTACAGCGTTCGAGTATGTACCGCCCCTCCCCCTCCCCCGAGCGCGCACGTAGGCCTCGAGCGCGCTCGATCGGCACCCTGCCCTCTCAGCCGCCCCCCCCCCGACTGAGCAGAAGCGCCCCCGGCCGCGCGCACCGCCCCTGCCGCGAGCGGCGCGCGGGTCGGGCAGGGAGCACTCGCCTGGCCGACCCCGGGCCGCGGCCCTGCAGATCGCCCTGGACGCCCCGCCTGCGGCTGCCGCCCCACTCTCCGCGCTCCCGCCCGCCGGTCTCTGCCGCCAGACGCAGCCGCCGCTGCTGCTGCTCGCCAGCGAGTGTCCCCCCACACACACACACACCATCCTTCTTCCTCCTCCTCCTCCTCCTCCTCCTCCTCCTCCTCCTCCTCTTCCTCCTTCTCCTCCTTCCTCCTCCTTCTCTCCTCTCCTCCTCCTCCTCCTCCTCCTCTTCCTCCTCCTCCTCCTCCTCCTTCCTCTCTTCCCTCCTCGATCCCTCCTCCTCCTCCTCCTTCTCCTCCTTCTCCACCTCCTCCTCATCCTCCTCATCCTCCTCCGCCTCCTCATCCTTCTCCTGCATTAGCTCCCTCCTGTTCCTGCTCCTGCTGCTGCTACTTCTTCCCCTCCTCCTCCGCCTCCTCCTCCTCCATTCTCCTCCTCCTCCTCCTCCTCCTTCCTCCCTCCTCCTCCTCCTCCTCTCCCTCCCTCCTCTTCCGCCCTCCACATCCTCCTCTCCTCCTCCTCTCCTCCTCCCCCCTCCTCCTCCTCCGCCTCCTCCTTCTTCCCTGCATTATCCTCCCTCCTGCTCCTGCTGCTGCTGCTGCTCCTCCCTTCTCCTCGTTCTCCTCCTTCTCCTCCTCCTCCTCCTCCTCCTCCTCCTCTCTCGGCTCCTCTCCTCCTCCTCGTCGCGTCTCCTCCGCCTCCCCCTGCTCCTCTCCGCTCCTCCTCCTCGTCCTCCTCATCCTCCTCCTCTCCTCTCTTCCTCCTCTTCCTCCGCCTCGTCCTTCTCCTCCTCGCCTCCTCCTCCTACCTCCTCCTCCTCTCCTCCTCTTCCGCCTCCTCCACATCCCCTCCTCCATCCTCATCATCAATCCCCTCCTCCTCCTCTCCCCCTCCTCCTCCTCCTCTCCTCCTCCTTCCTCCTCCCCTCCGCCTCCTCCTTCTTTTCCCCTGCATTATCCCCCTCCTGCTCCTGCTGCTGCTGCTCCTCCTCCTTTTCCTCGTTCTCCTCCTCCTCCTCCTCCTCCTCCTCCTCCTCGTCCTCGTCCTCCTCCTCCGCCTCCCCCTGCTCCTCCTCCTCCTCCTCCTTCTCCTCCGCCTCCTCCTCCTCCTGCTCCTCCTCCTTCTCTTCCTCCTCCTTACCCTCCTCCTCCTCCTCCTCCTCCTCCTCCTCCTCATCATCTGGTCTACTCCGCAGCCCCGTCACGCACCTAGCTTTGAGGTGCGTGCCCACCACGGTCAGGCTTGTCATGCAGTATCCCCCAGCACAACAATCGTTAAGGCCTCCACCCGTCTGCGGGCGAAATGCCCCTGACCCAGATCTCGGGGGGGAGGAGGAGAGCATGCAGCCTGGAACTGGCCTCCTGTGCAGACTGGCCCTGGGAGCCTCGAAGCCGAGCGGTGTATCGCACGGGGGTGAGACCGAAGGGTGGACGGGAGGCGTAGGTCGGCGGTCGTGGGGGGGTCGGCGGGGGTCGGCGGTCGTGGTGGGTTGTGGGGCGGAGTCGGCGGTCGTGCGGGGTTGCCCTCAGGCGGCGCTGCCCGCGGCGGTCACGACGGGAGCGGCGGCGACGCTCTCAGTGCGGTCGGTAGCCACGCGAGTGGCGTGGGCGGCCTGCTCCTGCTCAGCCTCTACCTGCTCCTCATTGCCCTCTGCTGCCGTCTCCTCCTCCTCCTCCTCCTCCTCCCTCCTTCTCCTCCTCCTCCTCTGCCGCCGCCGCCTCCTCCTCCCTCCTCGATGTGTTCATTCTCGCCCTCTGCCTCCTCTTCTCCTCGTCGGCGCGCTCTGGCCAGGGGTTGCCCTCCGCCTCCTCCTCCTCCTCCTCCTCCTCCTCCTCTCCTCCTTATCATCATCATCATCATCATCATCATCATCATCATCATCATCATCATCATCATCATCATCATCATATCATTCCATCATCATCATCATCGCATCAGCATCATCAGCATCAGCATCATCAGCATCAGCATCAGCATCATCATCATCATCATCATCATCATCATCATCATCATCATCATCATCATCATCAGCATCAGCATTATCACTCATCATCAGCATCAGCATCAGCATCAGCATCAGCATCAGCATCAGCATCATCATCATCATCATCATCATCATCATCATCATCATCATCATCATCATCATCATCATCATCATCATCATCATCATCATCATCATCATCCCCTGCTGGTTGTCCTCGCCCTCCTCCTCCTCCTGCCTCCTGCCTCCGCCGTCCTGCTCGCTCAGCGCCCGCCGCCAACGGCCGCTGGCCGGTGAGCGGCCAGAATCTGCTCGGCCACCCCTGCTTGCAGGATAGCCGAGGGTGCCTGCCAAAGCGCCGCTGCATCTGCGTTGGTGCCGGCCTCGCCGTCCCAGCGGCCCAGCCTGTCCAGGCTCAGCTGCCTGGCGGCATCGCCAATGCGGCCTGTCTCCACCGCAGAGGGCGTCAGCAGAGGCGCGGTGGGCCACGGCGGGTACCGCAGCTGCTTGCCGCGCGCTGCGTCTTCGGCCGATAAGCCCGTGTGGGTTGCTTTGGCCCGCTCCTCGCGTGGGTCGATGGAGTATGGGCTCGCAACCACCGCGTCCACGACGTGCCACGAGCCCTTTTCGCACCATTGACTTCCACCGCCGCCAGTTCTGCGCGCTCTTGGCGGGCTGCTGGGTCCCAGTGCCGGCGGAGCCACTGCGGCACCGTCTGATCGGTGCGCACAAGGCCAGGCACCCGCTTGGCCAACCAGCGCGCCAACAGATCATGGATCCTGTCGTGCCGCCCAGTGCGGGTGGGCCCCCTTTCGCACGCGATGGCATCGTGCTGATCGGGATCATGCATCGCTCCGCAAACCGCCCCGTCGCGTGACTTGTTCTGACAGTGCGTCTGCAGTGCATGACCCTTCAGCATCCGCGGGCCCTCCATTTGAAGGCGCCTCCGCAAGGACACTCGGTACAGGTCAGCCGTCATCCCGTGCTGCACCGTAGGCAGCAGCGTGAAGGCCCCGTCGCCTGGGCCTCCGCACTCGCCCTCCTGCGCCCTGCAGGTAGTGGGCCGTGTTGGCCACCTTGGCGTGGTAATCGCGGCCACCGCGCTGGCGAAGCCCCGCGTGCCCGTGGCCTGCCTCGCGAGGAGCTCCTCGGCGCTGCCCCGTACCGGGGGCGGCGGCGCGCGACCGTGCGGGCCGCCGCGCACTCTGCGGCCACGCGCGCAGCTTCCGAGCCTGGGCTCGGCCGCGCCCGCTGCGAGGCCGCCGCCGCGCAGCGGCAGGCACGCCTGGTCTCACTCAGTGTCCGCTTGGGGCTCATCAAGCAGGCGGTCCCAGAGTCGAGGAAGAAGAGATGCCATAAACATACACGTGTGGCGCTCCGCGCGGATTTTTTTGGATCCGCGCTGGGCCCCCCCGGCGGCGCCTCCGGCGCCGCCCCCGGCGCGCTCCGCGCCCGTCGCGCGCGCGCCCTGGCCCCGGTGCTTCTAGGCCTCCTAGGTGGGGTCGTAGTAGATGGGGTCGGAGGATCGCGCCGCATCGCCGATGCATCGGCGACGCATCAGCGTGCGGCTCGATGTGGGGCCCAATATTCTCTCGCCAGTGCGTGGCCGATGCATCGCCGATGCATCCGCGATGCATCGCCGATGCATCGGCGATGCGGCGCCATCCTCTGACCCCATCTACTCGGACCCCATCTCGGAGGCCTCTATCAAAGGGCAGCCCGGCGGCACCCCAGCCCCGGTGCTGAAGGATCGTGCAGGTTCCCCTTCGCCGTTTCGCCAGAGCCCCCGCGGCGGGATGGGCTTCGCGCAGAGCCGGGCGAGCAGGCGAACAGATTTGGGAGGACCGCCGCCTCCTCCTTCTCCTCGTCATCTTCCTCCTCCTCTCTTCGTCCTCTTCGTCCTCCTCCTCCTCCTCCTCCTCCCGCCTGCTCTTCCCTCCTCCTCCTCCTCCTCTTCCCTCCTCCCTTCTCCTGCTCCTCCATCCTCCTCCTCCTCCTCCGAAGCCATCTTGGCTCAAGCCTGGCTCGGACTCCCCCTGGTGCGGCGGGCGGTGCGAGCGTGGCGTTCCTGCGGGAGGCACCCCTGGCGGGCGCCAGCATTCGTCAAGCAGTGACGAAGCGACCTAGCTCGCCTATAGGCCTACCGGATAATGTTTTCATAACCTTTTGTGGTCTGCACGAAATGTTCTTAGAACATTTCTGGCTGGGACTGCTTTGTTTTAACACATCGGGCTTAAGAACATTGATCTTGTTATTAGAACATGTTTGGGCTCTGAGAACATGTCGTGGTAGGCCTATAGAAGTCTCGGGACGGTCGGTCCCTGCTCAAGTTCGTGCGCAGATCGTAGTCTCGAGACACTTGAGCCCCAAGCTTCAGTTCAGCGTATCCAGCGCCTCGCCCGCGGCCTCAAGGCGTTCCTGCACTGAGTGCAGCTCGGCTGTGAGGCGCTGGACCAACCTACAGGCTGCATCGAGCGCCGCGCGCCTGGCCGCGCTGCGTACGAATGCGAATCGACGCGAGTATTTAAATCGGATTCCCACCGATCGGTGGCCGAAGGCTCTCAGCAAGGCCGCGTTGCTCGCTCGAAGGCGTCCGCAGGGTGGTGTGGGATTCGCTTCGCGACTGGTCTCACTCACTCACTCACTCCTCCTCCCCCCCTCCTCGTCGCCGCCGTCGCCGTCGCCGTTGCCTCCGCCGCCTGGACAAGATCTGCTCGGAGTCGCCCCCCCAGCCTCGGAGACGAGAAAGCTCGGCACGGGCGTAAGCTTCCACAGCTCCGCGCGGATGTCTTCTGATCGGCGCTGGTGCGCGCCAGGGTGGGCGGCACAGCGCCGAGTCCCAGAGCTCCGCGCGGGCCTCGAACGTTTTGTGCTTCTGCAGCCGCTGATCATTTCCAGCCCAACGCCGCCTGCCTCCGCCGCCGGCCGCGTGTTGTGTGTTGTGTGTTGTGTGTTGTGTGTTGTGTGTTGTGTGTTGTGTGATGTGTGTGTGGTGTGTGTGTGTGTGTGTTGTGTGTGTGTTGTGTGTGTGGTGTGTGTGTGTGTGTTGTGTGTGCTGTGTGTGTGTTGTGTGTGTGGCTACCAGTGCTGCTCGCCGTCGAGTTTTCGACCCCACCCCCGCCTGCCCCGGGGTCGGTGGCGGCCCGCTCGACTTGGCAAGAGCCAAGGAGCCGAAGCCATTGGAATCCGTGGGCTGCTGCTGGCTGCGATGGCCCAGCGACCCGGCCGCTTAGACATAGCCGCTTAGCCAAAGTACTTCTAAATCCATGTCCACGCACCCCCCTATCTCTCTAGGCCTCCTGGATGGGGTCGGAGTAGATGGGGTCGGAGGATCGCGCCGCATCGCCGATGCATCGCCGATGCAGCTCGATGTGGAGCCCGATTTCCTTCACGTCGACGTGGCCGATGCATCGCCCACGTTGACGCCTCATCGCCGGTGCATCGCCGACACATCGCCGATACATCGCCGACGTATCGCCGATGTTTCGGCGGTGCGGCGCGGTCCTCCGACCCCATCTACTCCGACCCCATCCAGGAGCCCTCTAAGCTCGGATGAAGACACGGCATAGGTTTGTACCTTCGGGGGTCCGCGCGGATTCCTCGGATAGGCGCTGGTCCCCCCTGACGACGCCTCCGCCGTCGCCCCCGGCGCGCTCCGCGCGGCAGGGTGGTGGAGGCCAGCGCCGCCTCCCAGCAATCCGCGCGTGGTGTCCGAAGTCGAAGGGGCGCGCGAAGTTGTCTGTTCTTCCTTCTGGCCCAGCGCCGCCCCTGCCGCGTGCCTCCGCCGCTGGTGCTGCCCGGTGCTGCCGCTGCTGCTCGCGGGCGAGCTCCGGGGCTCCAGCCCCCGTCGGCCGCGTGCAGCGGTGGCACGCGGCGCGCGCCCCCAGAGCTCCCCCTCCAGCAGCGGCCTGCGCGCGTGGGAGGAGGAGGAGGAGGAGGAGGAGGAGGAGGAGGAGGAGGAGGAGGAGGTGTCCAGGGGCAGTGCTGCGTGCGGCAGGTGCCCCTCCCGGAAAACCAGGCCATTCAGAACAGGGCCTCCCAGATGGGGCCAGGCGGGGTTGGGGATTGCGCGGCATCGACAATACGGCTCGATCCGGAGCTCGATCTTGTCGTCTTCCTCCTTCCCCTCCTCCTCCGCCTCCTCCTCCTCCTCCTCCTCCATTCCTTTTCCTTGTAGACTGCCCCACCCATTGTCGCACCCCTAGGCCGGTCGAAAGGGCGGACCGAGCGGTTCGCCTGGGGCTTTTTCATTTCTTATGACTCTGGTGCTGGAAAATTGAAAACAGTTGCACAGATGAAGGGCGTGCCGCTTCCAACATGTGGCTCTCGCCTTAGCGCCACGCTGATTCGTTTTACGACTTTGCCAGAGCTTCACGGATTGAGTGCGGGTGGTTTTCAAAATGTGCCTCTCGCTCTTGCGCCTCGCACATTCGTTTTAAACATGCGCGATATCTTCACGGAATTAGGACGGGTCGTATTCAAAATGCGCCGCGCACATCCTGCTTTAAACAATGGCAAGAGCTTCATATTAAGGGCGGTTCGTTTTTACAATGAGGTTCTCGCTGTAGCGCCGCGCACCTTCTCTTTAACAAATTGCAAGAGCTTCAGAGGGCTGTTCGTTTTCACCATTTGGTTCTCGCGTTAGCGCCGCGCGCATTCGTTCTAAACATTTGAGGGAGCTTCACGGACTGAGGGCGGGTCGTTTTCAACATATTGTTTTGGCCCCAGCCCCCAGCGCCGCGCACATTCGTTTTAAACATTCGCGGGAGTTTCATTGGTGCTCATGGTCAATGTGCCAGGTATGGTGCTTTGGAACCATTCAGCGTTGGCAGGGCGAAACAGTTACGTTGATTCGCTGTGTTGAAGTCCCAAGAACCGCGTTCTGGCACGACTCAGGATCGCCATGACGTAGCAATCATATTAACTCGTGGCGTTGAAGGCATGAGAATGGCGTTGTGGCACGTTGCAAGGTGTTACCACGGTCGTACTCGAAGGGGGGAACTCCTTCATTGGAGTTGACCTTTTATAGGGGCCTGCGAAGTGGGATCTTGGAGGCAGGGTGAATTTCAATGTCGTTGATGAGTCTTGGGTTTATACTGGCCCTGCTCCTCCTCCTTTTCCTCGTCGTTCTCCTCCTCCTCCTCCTCCTCGTCCTCCTCGTTTTCCTCTTCATTGTCATACGCTCTCAAGTTCCTTTCCCCCCTCCTCCACGTATTCTTCCTCCTCATCGACCTGCTCCTCCTCCTCTCCCTATCATCACTCTTTTCCTCCATCCCTCCGCGCCTTCCTTCCTCCTCATCCTCATCCTCTTCCTCGCCCTTCTCCCTTCTCCTCCTCCTCCTCCTCCTCCTCCATCCTCTATATAAATAAGTCATCCAAGTCACACGTTGACGTGTCGGTGGGGCAGGTCTGGCGTTCGACTGAGACTCCCTCACCAGTTATGATCATGGAATTTGGCAGTTGCAACAGCTTCAAGGATGGAGGGCGGGCCGTTTTCAAAATGTTGCTGTAGCGCCGCGCGCATTCGTTGAAGATTTTGCTGCAGTTTCGAGGGTGGGGGGGGCGGCTGGGTTTCATCATGTGGCTTTTACTGCAGCGCCGAGCACATTGGTTTTAGACGTCGGGTTGGGGTCCCTGGAGGGTGTTTTGGCGCGAGTTAAGAATGTCAGGACGCAGCAATCACATTGATTCGCTGTGTTGAGGTCTCTGGAACGGCGTTCTGGCACAATTTAGGATTCTCAGGCCGAAACAGTCACGTTGATTCGCTGCGTTTACGTCCCAGGAGCTGTGGTTTGGCATACTCGAGGATTCTCGAACGGTTGTCTATCAATGGGGCGACAACACATCTTTATAGGGGCCTACGAAGAGGGAATTTGGATGCAAGGTCGATTGCAACATCACTTTTGCGCCTTTCGTTTGCATTGGTCCTCTCCTCCTCCTCCTCCTCCTCCTCCTCCTCTTCCTCCTCTTCCTCCCTCCTCTCCTTCCTCCTCCTCCTCCTCCTCCTCCTCCTCCTCCTCCTCCTCCTCCTCCTCCTCCTCCTCCTCCTCCTCCTCCTCCTCCTCCTCCTCCTCCTCCCCCATCCCTGATCCCCCCTCCTGCTCCTCGTCCTCTTCCCTCTCTCGCCCCGCCCCTCGCTCCCGCGCGCGAGGATGCCAAGCGGGCCGAGGCCCCGACTGGCGGCAGCGCCGCCGCATCCGCCTCCCCGTCGGGCGCGGCCGCCGGCAGAGTGCCGAGGCGCAGACGCGAGGCGGGGAGGGGGGGGCGAGGGGAGAGGGACGGAGAAGGGGCGTGGACAGAGCGCGGTTTATAAGAGTCATGTGACTCTTCTAGGCGGCGGCCGCTCGGATCTCTGGATTCGCTGTGTGTGTGGGGGGGGGACAGGGGGGGAGGAGGGAAGGAAGGAAGGACGTCAGGAAGCGAGAGAGAGAGAGAGGAGGGGGAAGAGGGGGAAGAGAAGGAAGTGGAGAAGAGGAGATGGAGAGTAAGCTGATGAGGAGGGGGAGGGGGAGTTGGAGGAGGAGGAAGAAGCGTCGGGAGGAGGAGGAGGAGGAGGAGGAGGAGGAGGAGGAGGAGGAGGAGGACCAGTGTAAATCCAGGGCGAAGGAGGACTCAGTGTAAACCCTCCCTCCAAGCTCCCTTTTCTTAGGCCCCTACTCGGTGTCATATCCACTGAAGAAAGTGCCCCGTTGGGAGACAACCAGTTGACAATCTTAAAGCGTGCCGAACACCATTCTCGGGACTTCAACGCCACGAATCAATATGATTGTTGCGTCTTGGCGATCTTGAGTCCTGCAGAACACTATCCCTTGGACTTCGACGCCGCGACTCAACGTAGCTGTTGCGCCCTGCCTAGCCAGAATCGCTCCAGAAGGCAACTTCGGGCACGCGAACCGTGGGAACCCGCAAACCTCTTACAATTGTTTGACAGCGTATGTTCGTGGCGTTAAGGCCATAACCTCAGTTTGACAAGAAACCGCCCTCAATTCGTGAATTCTTGCAAAACGTTGAAAGCGATTGCACGCGGCGCTAAGGCGAGAGCTACGTTTTGAAAACGGCCAGCCTTCAACATGTGAAACTCTTGGAACTTGTTAAAGCGAACTGTACACGGTGCTAAGGCCAGAGCCGAATTTTGAAAACTTCCCGCCCTCAAGCCGTGAAGCTGTTGCGACGTTTAAGACGCATGTGCGCGGCGCGAAGGCGAGAGCTACATTTTGGAAACGGCCCGCCTTCCATCCGTGAAACTGTTGCCAGGTTGAAAGCTCCAGGATCATACATGGGAAGGAAGTCTCGGGCGACACGTCCAGCCAACTCTTCCGACCGGCCTCGGGGTGCGAGAGGGAACAGTTGTTCGCAAAGAAAAGGAATGGAGGAGGAGAAGCAGAGGAGGATTAGGAGGATGAGGAGGGGGGAGGGAGGACGGATGAGGGGGAAGTCGGAGGGAGGAGAGGGGGGGGGGGAGGGGGGGGAGGGGAAGACGAGGGGGCGAGGAGGGAGACGAAGACTTGCAGCGAGGAGGCGGCGGCGGCGGGGAGTCGGGGCTCCGAGCCTGGAGCAGGGGGGGCGGGGAGCGGGCCAGGCGGAGACGGAAGGACCGGTGGATCCCAAGACAGGGGGGCGATGGCAAGAGAAGGGCTGGGCCAGGCTGGGCCCAGCCTCCCTCCTCCTCCCTCCTCCTCCCTCCTCCTCCCTCCTCCTCCCTCCTCCCTCCTCCTCCCTCCTCCTCCCTCCTCCTCCCTCCTCCGCCCTCCTCCGCCCTCCTCCGCCCTCCTCCGCCCTCCTCCGCCCTCGCCCCGAACCTCTTCTCCAGGCCCCCAGGGCCGGGCGTCGTGGGCGCAAGGGGCCAGGCCAACCCCCCCTACGCCCTGACCCCCCTTAGGGCACTCCAGGGGGGAAGAGGGCCAGTCCAGGTCAGGCTGCATGCCCACGGGGGTGCGGCCACTCAGGGCACATGCGGGCGCAGTGCAGCCAACTGAACTACTGAACTGAGCTGAGCAGCCAGGGGAGGGTTGCTTCCCCACGTTGCGCGACGCAGCTCGCTGAAGTCCTCTCCAGGCAACACTTGCGGGCAGCTCCGGCTAGGGGAGTCCACGTTGTGGACCTTATGTTGCTTGCAGTTGGGCACGCATAGCAGCAGGATCTTCTGGGAAGAGGGGCCTTGCCTCACCCGCACACAGCCCGACGCCAGCACGTGGGTGCTCGCCGCGAGGGCATTTGATTGCACTATGCATGCGAGTTCGCGAACAGGTCTGCAACATCTTGCTGGCCGTGCCGTTGGAAAGCGGCCCGCAGCTGCCACAAACCGGAAGCCTCCACCATGCACGAATACGTGACGGCGCAGCGGTGGTTGAGGCAGGGCGGCCGCGGCGGGTGAGAAGTTGGCGTCCTTGGTTGGTGCGTTCATGCAGGCGTGCTCGCCTTTCAAGGCGCGGGCGTGCCTGTCACTGCCCCAGGTTCTGGCACCGCCAGGCCTTCTTTCCCTGAGCCTAGGAGGAGGTGGCGGATGGAGGTCCCAGGAGGGATCCCTCGGCCGCCCTCGACGACAAGGCCCGCGCTCTCCCTACGGGCACCTCGCGGCCTGCAGCGTCAGCGCCGCATCCAGCCAGGGATGGCCCTCTTCGCGCGCGTGCCTCCTGCGCGGGTGTGCCTCCGCCAGCGTTACGTCCTCGGATGATCCTGAGCTGAGCCTGAACCAGAAGACGAGGTGTTGCGACAAACTGCGCACAGGTATAAACTAATTTGCTCGAGCGCCCCAGCCAGACTCTCTTCAGCCAGACTGGGAGGCAATGCCGTGCGCCCCCCCGCTTCGCCTCCTCGTCCGCCTGCTTGGCACATCGATCTCATCGAGCCTCTGGAGGCCCGCAGAGTCACGGGCCTGAGCGGGCCTTCGCCTGGACAACTTCAAGCGCGCCAGTCTTCGAGAATGAGTGGCCGACCTGACCCCCAGTGAGCGATGAAGGACAACGGGTTCGTAGTCACCGACATTGGCGCGTGAGCTGCCCGCGTAAGGTCGCGCGTAAGCGCCCTCGTTACACATCTAGCGTGCCGCGCCGGCGGCCCGCGTAAGCCGCGGCGTTAGGTTATGTCATCTCGCGGTCTCTTTTCGTCGCTCAAGCTTGTCTCGCTACAGGTCCGCGTGGGGCCTCCTGCTCCCGGCGCACCAAGCCTCTGCACGCCGCATGTTTCGAAATGCTGAATCACGGGCTCGGGTATCCAAGGGGGCGCAACCGTGGCGCAGCACCTTGAGGACGTTCACCAGCCCAGCCTGGAGCACCGAGGGGAAGGAGAAGGGCGGAGGTCGGTCGGCCGAGGACCTCGAGGACCTCAGTCTGCTGAGCTCTACCAAACGGAGGCGATAATTGCTCCTCTGAGCCTCAGCCAGGGGCAGGTCTTGTCGACGGCCCAAACCACGTATGAGTAAGGACCCTGCACTCCTCACCCTCCACTTCAGCCTGGTCCATAACCCAACACCCCACCATTTCTCATCCAGACGTGGCGGCCTGAAACCACATGGTATGGAGCTCAGCCTGTACCAGCCCGCGCTCACCGAGACAGGTGGGAGCAGAAGGAGGAGGATTAGGAGAAGGCGGATGAGGAGGAGGAGAAGGAGAATGAGGAAGAGGAGAAGGAGGAGCCAGAGGAGGAGGATGATGTGGAGGCGGAAAGAGGGGAGTGTGGAAGGAGGGGGGGGGAGGAGGAGGAGTAATTGTAGTAGTAGTAGTAGTAGTAGTAGTAGTAGTAGTAGTAGTAGTAGTAGTAGTAGTAGTAGTAGTAGTAGTA